>BSBK01000349.1:0-600000 GCA_027943335.1 Chamaecyparis obtusa | reverse complement strand
CCACAAACCGCCCAAAGAAGATATATTTTTTAATTGATTCTAGGAATTTGAAAGGCAAACCCAATCTATGACCTTCTTATTAAGAATTGGGATATTTTTATAATGATAAGATTGTATATTAATATATAATTAGAATTTTAAAAAGTGAGTGACAAAAGATTATGGTTTAGAATATGATGGGAAAAGTTTGCACAAAAACAAGCATATAGTCTTAAAAGAGGAATGCCCACAAAAGGAATAGGTCTATGATAAGATAAGACCTCACAAAAAAAATAGTTTCTAAGTGATAGATCTACATAAATAAAAACAAACCAATACAATTAAGTTACAAGAACAAAACCATATTTGAAGGAGTGTCTTGTCCTATAAGGTTATTGCACCTACCACCTAGCAAATACCTACCATTGTTCATGGGCTCCCACATATCATTGTCACTATCATCAAGGTCCTTCTAGGCTTAATTTTGAAGAGACCTCAGCAAAGATATTGCACACTCTTATAGGATTTTTTTAATTTATTAGAACGGGTACATCCATGATGTTGAGATGACATGGAAGAGTGAAGCAAAGGTGGAGACCACCCACTTTGGCAAACAAAGGGTTGATGTGCAAGCAAGTTCTAGCCAAATTGTTATGTCAACAAAGATGGTTGTAGAGTGGTGGATTTCTAAGGGATAATGTGGGTAGTTTTGTGAGGACTTTGAATGACTTCACCTTTGTTATCACTAGGGAGATTTGATGTAGGAAAGTGGTGAAGTCAAAATCTTTGCCACATTGTAAGGTGCATTTTCCTAATGATCAACAAAGCTTGAATGTGTTGGACTTACAATGTAATCTTGACAATTTGAATTTGAATATGTAATAGCACATTAGAAAACACAAACATCTCAAACAAATAGAAAAATTATTATCCATGATAGACTAATAAATAAATTAAATTTTCCATATTTTTAGAAGTAAAATATAATCTCCAATTTAAATCATATCATGGTTGGGAAACTAAACAAGAAATTGGCTCCATCTCCTAGGACATTGTTCATGAAAACATCTTAGGCCATAGAGATTAAAAAAATAGCATATTCATTGTTAGGCATCTTCAACATGAGCATATTACTTAAAAAGGTGAAGGGTTCATGTTTCCCATAGACATGACATCTTAGGTTGGAAATATCAAGATGTATCAAATGGTTGTTGATTGAAAGAGCTTGGTATACCAAAACACTAGGCAAATTGAGCAATTTTTTCAGACTCCATAGCAGCTTTCTAGATTTTCTAAAATATTTTTTCTTAAATAAACTTGGGGGATTATAAAGACCATTTATTATTCAATTTTTAAATCATGGGCAAGGACAGAGTGACATGTAGCCTTTCCTTGTAGTTTTATTGTGAAAAAGCGTATTAACATACCATTTTTTATCCTTTCACCAAGACCTAAGAGAGTACACGTAAATTTTGTGCTTTTTTTTGCACCAGAGATATCCTCGTGACCCAGTCTAGTGCCTAACCTACCTTACCTTGGTCTTACTTGCTGCCAAGTTGGGGGTAAGAAGGGGCGAGATGAAGCTAGACTAATCCTCTAGGGATATACCAAGTCACCCGTAAGCTAGGTGCATCGATTGAATCTGATCTTTGGAGTCGAACTCAAGACCGGTGGGGAGAAAACCCAAGGCTCAAGCCAACTCTACTACCTGCCCGGACTGATTTTGTGCATATTGTTAAAAAGCATGTACTCAATTTGTAATGTGCATTTCTTACTACATTTTATAATTATGACTTAGTTTGATTTATTTTAATCAAACATTATTGTTATCTAGCTATATAAATGATAGCCTCCAACAAAAATATTTTTTCATGGAACATGTTAATCATTTAACATGTTAATTCATCATTTCATTTTAAAATTTGACACGGGTGGATTCTAATGGAAATCTAGTTCTATTGTAGGAGAAATATGTCAATCACAATTATATGGCATAAAGAAAGATACATTTGATGAGATCGAGTGATTACACATACACATATACATACACATGTTCACGCGCGCGCGCACACACACCAATGTTCCTTCATTGAGACATACACATGTGTGTGGATATATATACATACATATATTATACACACATATATTGTCCCTTTTGTTTGCATCAATTGGCTTATACTCCCTCTTTGACAACAATGCCAAAGAAACATATACCTCAAGTATATATATTCTTCATTATAGTCATAAAACTTTCTTCACATCTTCAGGCTTCACCTAAAGAGTGAAATACTAGCATCAACTCACAAGATATATATTCTATTGAGTCCTTGAATTGATACAACATGCATCTTTCCTTTATGTACATTGGATAGGGTAAGAACCCCTAATTTACCTCAAAGATACTCAAAAGCATCTTTCGGTAATGGTTTTGTAAAAATATCAACTATCTGCTCCTTTGAATTCACATACTCCAATGCCACATGCTTATCTTGTACTTTCTCTCTCAAGTAGTGATACTTAATAGATATATGCTTTGTCTTAGAATGCATCACTGGATTCTTTGATGTGTTAATAGTACTTGTATTATCACAATAGATTGTAATAGGATCAATAATTTCTTCATGCATACCTTCTAGTAACTGTTTGATCCATAAAATATTAGAACAATTCATAGTTGCTACTACATACTCAGCTTGAACAATAGATTGAGAAATACAACTTTGTTTCTTGCTTAACCATGCCACTAATCTTTCTCTTAAAAAGAAAGCACATCCACTAGTGCTTTTCATGTCATCAATATTTCTTACCCAATTAGCATCAGTATAGACTTTAAGATTAAAATTACCTTTCCTTGTGTATAATAGACCAAAATCTTCAGTCCCTTTCAAATATTTGAATATCCTTTTAACTGCAGACAAATTTGTCTCCTTGTGTTTTTCATAAAATCTTGCAACAATACCTACTAAATGTGCTATGTCAGGTCTACTACGAACCATATATTGTAACTTACCAATCATGGATCAGAAAAGTGTTTCATTTACCTCCTTAGTATCATCTTCTTTTGATAATTTACAAGTAGTAGCCATTGGTGTTCTAACTGGTTTAGAATATTCCATTTTGAATGTTTCCAAGATCTCCTTAATATACTTAGATTGAGTGATGTAGACCCCATCTTTAACTTGTTGTATTTGAAGTCCAATAAAGAATTTGATCTCTCCTATCATAGACATTTCAAATTCATTTCTCATTTCATCAGCAAATGACTTAGACATTATCTCATTAGCTCCAAATATAATATCATCAACAAATATCTCAGGAATTAAAATTTCATCAGATTTATCACATTTAAAGTATAAATTATTGTTATCACTATTCCTTTCAAATCCAATCTTAACTAAATAAGAGTGCAATCTTTCATACCACGCACAAGGAGCTTGCTTCAATCCATATAAAGCTTTGTGCAATTTGCAAACCATGTTCTTATTGTCCTTATCAACAAACCCATCAGGTTGTTCTATGTAGACTTCTTCTTCAAGTATTCGATTCAGAAATGCATATTTAATATCCATTTGATAAACCTTAAATCCTTTGTAGGCTACATAAGAAAGTAATATCCTTACTCCTTCTAATCTAGCAATAGGGGCAAAATTTTCACCATAGACAATTCCTTCTTCTTGTGCATACTCTTTGTAGACTAGTCTAGCTTTGTTCCTTATCACATCTCCTTTCTCATTGAGTTTATTTCTGAAAATCCATTTAGTTCCTATCACATTCTTATCCTTAGGTCTTTGTACAAGTGACCATGTATTATTCTTTTCAATATGATCTATCTATTCTTTCATAGCATTCATCCAATCTTCATCTTCTAGTGCATCTTTTACCAATCTAGGCTCAAATTTAGAAATCAAACAAGTATTATCTCTTTACTTACTTCTTGTCAATACTCTTGCATTTTTTTCTCCAATAATTTTGCTCAGTGAGTGATGTCTTCTTACATACTTTTCCAATACAAGTTCGGTAGCTTGTTCTTCATTGTTCTCATCTCTTGGTAGCAGGTCATTTTGTTCTTCGGTTCCTTCTTGTTGTTACTCGGTTGAGTCAACTGAATTACCATCTTGTACATAGACAAATTTGTCATAGTCTTCAGGTTCCTTTTTGCTATCCTATTCATTCTTTTTAGCAAATTCATCAACTCTTACATTTGAACTTTAAACTATTTTGTTAGAATCCTTGATTAAACATTTATATGCTTTAATTTTTTAAGAATAACCAAGAAATATTCCTTCGTCACCTTTAGAATCAAATTTTCCATTTCTATAATCTTTCAATATATAACACTTACTTCCAAAGATTTTGAAATAGCTTACATTCGGTATTCTGCCAAACCATAATTCATAAAGTGTCTTGTTTGTACCTTTCTTCAATTGTATTCGGTTAAGTGTGTAAACTATAGTGCTTATAGCTTCTCTCCAAAATGTTTGTGCAATCTTCTTGTCAATCAATAAAGTTTTGGCACAGTCAACAATAGATTTGTTTCTTCTTTCAACTATCCCATTATGTTGTGGAGTCCTTGGTGTAGACACTTGCCTTTTAATTCCATGCTCATGAAAGAAGATGGTAAATTCATTAGAGATGAATTCACCTCCTTTATCAGATATTAGACACTTCAGTCGTTTACCTATTTCCTTCTCAACTCTAGCCTTATACCACTTAAACATTTGAAAAGAATCATATTTTTCTTTTAAAAACATGACTGACATCATTCTTGAAAATTCATCCACAAACAAAATAAGGTACTGATCTCCATAATAGCTTTGAACTTTCATAGGACCACATAGGTCAGTGTGAACGAATTCTAAAATACCATTTGTACAATAAGATTTTCTTAGAAATCTTGACCTTGTCATCTTTCCAATTTGACATTCTTTACACATAGCTTTCTTAGGTTTGCTTAATCTCGGTAGACCTCTTACTCTATTTTTCTTACTCACTTTGATCATGTTATCAAAATTTACATGACACAATCTCTTATACCATAACCACACATCTTTAGTTTTAGCAAATAAATAACTCCATGTATCAGTATCAAGATAAAATAGATTACCTCTTGATTTTCCTCTAGTTCCAATTAGATCTCCATTAGTACCATAGATCTTAACTTTTTTGTTCTGAAATTCCATTCAGTGACCAATATTGTTTAGTTGTGCAACACTCAAAAGATTATAGTTCAGTCCTCTTACCCAATATGCATCATTACATTTCATTTTCTCATTCAATACAATAGATCCTTTACCTTTCACAGGACATGGAGCATCATTGCCAAATTTGAAAAATCCTCCATCATATTCTTCTAGATTTTAAAACTTGTTAATATCACTAGTCATGTAATGTGAGCAACCACTATCAATTATCCAAGGGTTTGGTTTACTTACATGAGATACAAGTTCTTTTTCATCTTCATCTGATTCTTCCTTTACTACAACAAAAACAACTTCATATTCTTTATCGGTATCTTTAGATTCATCATCAGTTATACCTTCCTCAGCTAGGTAGCAAGACTTCTTTCCTTTGTCCTTAAAATCTCTAAATCTTTGGTATCAGTTGTCTCTTTTATCAGTCTTATCATTTCTGTCATTTTCATGACATGTAGATGCAGTATGTCCAATCTTATTACAATTGAAACATTTCAATGGTAATTTACTTTTATACTTTCCTTTGCCTCTAGGTAGTCGGTTAGCCATCAGTGCTTCAAATTCTTCTTTCTCTTTCTCTTTGGTCAGAATGTTGTCATACTCATTTCCATGTGAAGTACAGTGAACCTCTCTTTCTTTCTTTGATGTTCCAATTCTCATATATGACTTGAAGGTTGTCTCAATAGTCGGTAGACTATTGTCAAAGTTACTTATCTCAAATGTAGTCAACTTTCCAATTAAGGCTTCAAGAGTAATATTATTATTCGGTACAGATCTCAATTCCTGAATTGCAAATACTCTAATAATATACTTAGAAGACAGAGTTATCAAGATTTTACTTACCACTTATTCATTAGTCAATGATCCTACAACACCTTTGATGGCACTTACAACTTATCTAATTTTTCCACTGTATTGTGTGATGTTCTCATTATATTTCATCCTCATCTCATTGTATTTTCCTCTCAAGTTGTCAACCTTAGATTTTTGCACATGTAGATCTCTTCCATAAATAAGTGTGAGCCTGTTCCACATCTCTTTTTAGGTAGTACAATCTTTGACATTATTGAGTTCATCATTAGATATAGAAGAAGCAATCTCTATCATAACTGAGTTATGTTCCTATTTTTCTTTTAACTCATCAACTGTCATGGGTCAGGTGGCCGGTGGAGTATAGTCATTTTGCAGTATGTTTAGGGAATGTTCACCAATCCCAGATAGATACAACTTCATTATGATTTTCCATGTAGAGAAACTCTCCTTGTTCAACTTAGGCACCTCTCTCCTATACATCTTCGGATCTTTTACTCAAGTCTTTAAACTTATCTCTTCAGAGTACTTATCTCTGGTACCAATTGTTGGATTATGGAGAGGGGGGGTGAATTGGTTTTCCTCATCATAGAATACCTTTTCCTTTCTTGGTTTTCTTCACTTAGAATTTCGGTAACATCACTCGGTGCCTAAACCTTTCTGCTTTACCTAGTGACCAACTTTTTTTCTTTATCTTACCGAGTGACTTTTCCATCTCAGTAGCCAAAACAACTTACCTTACCAAGTTGTCAAATTTTCAATACCATATTTTACCAACTTAACATAATCATATGTTAGGTAGAAAAAAATCATACCAACATAATCAAATCATTTTTTGATTTGTATCAGTTACCCGATTAAGTTCTACAACTTAACTTCTTATTTCCTCTTCTCCTTAACTCATTCAACTTATATCATTTACCAAATGATGTGGCAACATAATATAAATCAGAAATCAATTTCTTGACATCAATGAAAAGATTATAACTTATCTAATCATTCTACTAATATCATATATAACTCTGATCTTGGTTGGTCTTCATCATCAGCTCCATCAGATAAATAGTTATCAAAATTATTATCAGTTATGATAACAATTTTAGGGTATTTGGTAGACATGCATGATAGTTAATTAATAGTTATAAATATAGCAATAAATAATTTCTTATGGGTATGTTAGAAGTAGTTCTTTCGTGCATTCTCTCTCATGGGATTATTGTGAATATTTGAGAACCCTATATATATTTTGACTATTACTATATCAAGATTTTTTATTTTTTTATTTTTTAGTTACTCTATCAAGGTCTTGTATTCTTTAACTATGTTATTAATTCATTTGGAAAGACATATTAATGGTGGCCTAATGTGTAAGTAAGCTCATGAGCTTACTATACTATGTGAAGGAAAAAAATTGAAAATAACAAAATTCAAACTTGGTCGTAGTGAATTAATTGTGCATGATGTCAATATGATCAACTTGATACACTAGTATAGGTATTTGAATCATCCTGCAAGATAAATAAAAATATAATTGTGATGCAGGGGCATTCTAGGGTACTCGGTGAATCTGCATGGTGGTGAGTTGTTTTGGTTCCGTGTTACTCAGTTGCATCTTTAACTGACGGTCTCGATTATTGAAGGAAGCTCGGTCGCTGAAGGAACTCGGTGAAACCTCTTGCACTTGGTGGAACTTGTACTCGGTGATGCCTATGGTGCTTAGTTGACGTGCTTTCTTGGTGATGCCTATATTGCTTGGTGATGCTTGGTGTGGTCGGTTGTTTCACTGGTGCTCGGTAGTTCTAGTTTACCAATTGGAGTTCTTAGAGATTTGGTTGGCCGACTTGGTGCATTTACTATTGGTAGCTTTTGTTGTGTTCTCCTATGTAGATCTTGAGGCCAACATGGAGAATTAAATGTTTGTAAGGCTATTTGAGAGCTAACTATTGTTGTATTTAATATTTGTTTGTAATAGAAGCCGACTTGTCTTAGGAGTTAATTGTTTCTTCTAGCTGATTTGTGGCTGAAGATTAGTATTTAAGGAGTGTTTGGGTGGTTGAGAAGAGAGGTAGATTGAGAAGATTAGTAGAGTGTGAAGGATATCATTTTGGATCCTGTGAGATCTTGAAGATTAGATTGTTATCTGATAGTTTGTAATATTAGAGCTAGTGGTTTGCATGCTTGGAGACAAGGAGATTGCTTGGAGGCTTGCGAACTCAAGTTCAAATCTGCCTTAGTGTTTTCCATCAATTGCTAATTTGTTTCAGAGCTGGACTAGCTGGGAGATTGAAGAAATACTTTTATTGTATTTGGCCCTATGATGTGAGTGTTCCGAGGCTTGCTTGCACTCCTTTCTTAAGAAGAACTTCCTTGTCTTCTTCTAGGAACCTAATCTCCTCTAGGCCCTGATTAGGCTTAAATGATTAACTAAGACCCATTTCAACTCTTCTCTAAGAGTTCTATACTTTGTGCTTCACCTTGAAAGACTAACACCCTTTAGTTAGTTCAATTCTTCACCTACACTTAGAAAGCTCTATGTGCCAACTCTTCACAAACTTCAAATTTCTTTGCAGGGATGTCCATCATCTTGAAAAAATTCATATCTTTTCCATTTTGATCCATTTAGAAGGATCTTCAAGCCTATCCTTATCGGGTTCAAGGATTCACCATTAGGAGACCTAATTAGGCCTATTTCTTGTAGCCTTTTGCAGAGGCCTTTTGTCGATTCTTGACCAAACTTCCCAAATAACCTACAAAACTAATTAGGGATTTGGATACCCTTTTGGCTTTTACTAAATATTATGAATGTTTTGGAGCCTGATGGCCTCCGTACACTGCCTTCCTACAATCTAGGCCTAATAGGGCTAAAAGACCTATTATCTAGGACTGACTGTATTCTTGTTTGAATCTCACCCAAAGCTTGTTCTAATGGATTGGTATGAACTAAATCCTCATATCATGTTAGGATATGACAAAATCCTACCTAGAACTATACCTATGTTGTACAATACTTCAATACCCTGCAAGAAATCTTCAATTCTTCAATCCTAAACCTCTAACCGGACACTATCTTCTCACCTAGGGCTTAGTAGTAAAAATAGCTCTCCATCTTCTTATGAATCCTAATCCTAAATATGTATAGGCTAATGACTCCCCTAGCATATCCATCCACCCTTAGGAGATTCCCATGGTTAGATTTCATGGGGGAACCATGAAATGAAAGACTGGTCAGGACAGGACCAGTGAAGACTCTAAACAAAGAATAATTTATTCAACACACTAAAACTACTCTAATCAACTTGATTTTTAAATGAAAAAGTCTTAAAACAATCTAAAGAACACTAAAAAATCACCAAATCAAGACTTTCAATCCATTACATGCCACTGTCACATCAAAAGCTTGAGATCTTCTCTAAAACATAGTTGCAGAGCTCTATTCAATATTCATAAACTATTACAATGCATGTCTCCCATCGAGATTCGAGCCTTACATTACTTTAGATGCCATTTCCATGTTTTTAGGGCCTGTTGGCCGATCTCCCACTTCCTATTCCTTTGGGGATCCAAGGTAACCGAGTTGCATGCAACATTTGCAATAATTGCAAATGTTATCATGACAACTTCCTAACAACATTTGGCATCTTACCTTCATGCCATCATCCTATTTTTTAGGACCTCTACCTCCTATATTTCAAGGAACCAACTCATTAAATAGCCTCATGGAATCTTTCAAACATCATTTATGTGTTTAGGACACATTCATAGCTCAAATCCAACACTAAGCTTCTAAAGACTAAATAATTTAAAAGCTACTAACAATGGCTATTTTGGTGACCTTAGTCCTAATGACTACCTCACCTAGCCCACAATAGCAAA
The DNA here is from genome assembly GCA_027943335.1 of Chamaecyparis obtusa. NCBI lineage: Eukaryota > Viridiplantae > Streptophyta > Pinopsida > Cupressales > Cupressaceae > Chamaecyparis > Chamaecyparis obtusa. The sequence goes on along the minus strand of BSBK01000349.1, from coordinate 590,146 downwards.
GACCTTCTAAGGTCTAAAACAAACTAACTCTACTCTTCCTACCAATCTGACTTGGCTAAGGTCAGATACAAGCCAAAATATCAACCTATGGAGGTTAGCCTAGGTGTGCTCCTGCACCACCCTAACCTGGAAGGCCTTACAACCGGGCATGTTAATGAAAATTTAGTTGAAACATTGTCTTGTTGTGTTATTCCACATTATGGTGTTTGGTTTCTTGTTTGGACTGTCCTTAATTGGATCCTCCTTACCCGCCCTACGTCAAATTGTCACCTTAAGACAAGGAAAGAGTCAAAAAATAAAAATAGCTAGTGAAAGGACAACAACTCAAGATGTAAGCTCACCTCTAATCAATCTAAAAATAATAAAAATCAACAACATCGGAATAAGAAAAATATAAAAACACCTCTCCAAAAACCTCAAACCATGATAAAATACAACAATAGGGGCTAATGTTATTTTTGTTTAACAAAAAAAACCTAAATAAAGATGTAGGAATTGTGAGAAAAAAGAAAATTGTTTATCTTGACAATACCCATAACCAAGAGTTCCAAATAGACAGATTTATGTAGCTAGATAACAAACCAAGAGATATTCATATGTATCTCATTTAGTTTTGGTAGGTCTAGGTGATGTTAGTTGTTTCATATCTTCTAAAGAAGTAAAGATGAAATTTGAGAATCAAAACCTTGCTAAATGGGGGTGGGATTCAGTTGAGCACTAGACAAAATTAACATATAAAGGAAGTTATTCATAAGCCCCAAAAGCCCCAATATTACCTCTCAAGATGTATGGCTTGATTTCAGGAATGGATTGGATACTATAAAATGCAACCATGATTAATTGCAAGAATAAGAAAATTCATTATTTAAATAATTGTAGTAATACTATATTTCTACAAGAACTACATTGAAACTGAAGGATAATAACTCTTTTTTCAATGTAGATTAAGATAAAAACAACAAAGGTTTTTAATGTGTTTTCTATCCACTTCCACCATATGGAAGAAAAAAGAGAAAAGCGCAAGTTGGATTCATCCAATCCTATCAGTATTTTAACATGTATCTTAAGGAATTTATAGGACTTTAACCAAAAAAATAAGTTTGACCTTTTTAATTGAATCATTTGTAGTTTGACACCTATCTCTAAAATTCCATATAGGTTAGTCCACACTTATAATCTACATAAATTAGAAGTATATTTGAGTGTTCTATTAAAAAAGGGTAAGTAGGCCTATTGTATCACCTTGGGGTGCTTTAGTATTCTTTTTTTATGAAGGATGTGATGATATGCCTTTGCATTGATTACCACATATCGAACAATGCAATAGTCAAGAATATATATCCATTACCTAAACTAAATGATATATTTGATCAAATGAGATGAGAAACTATGTTTTCAAAGACTAGTTTAACATCTAACTATCATTAGTTGAGGATTAATGTTGAATATATCCTTAGAACTACCTTTGGAACACATTACACAAACATCATGAATATATCATTCTCCTTTTTGGGATGAAAAATGTACCTATAGAACTTATGAATTTGATGAAAAGCATATTCAGATATTATCATAATCATTTTGGGGTAGCCTCTTTGGATGACATTATGATTTATTCTATTTAAAATAGAAAAAGAATGAGAAACACTTTGAACCAGTGCTACAAATATTAAGAGAAAATACATTATTTGATAAGATTTCTTAATGTAAATTTTTACAAATTTAGAAGTACATTACTTGGTCCAAGTAATCTAATAAAAGAAATTATTATAGATCTCAAGAAAATTTAATCTATAATGGAGTAGCTAGTTTTAGAAAATGTGAATGAAGTCAAAGTTTCATGGATCTAGTTAGCTATTACTATAAATTCATAATTGGTTTTGTAGAAGTGTTACTCCTATAAATTCCCTATAGAGGAAGGGAATTTTTTTAAAATGTACTCCAAAGTGTGAGGCAGTTTTTTGTGAGCTTAAGACTTCAATAAATATTGCTCCTATTCTTCTACTTTTTTTTAATCTAAATGGAGACTTCACTCTCTAGAAAGATTATTTTTTAGAAGGATTGTAAGGTGTTTTAACCCACATGGTCAAGTTGTGTCTTACAAGTCATGGAAAACATAAGGACCATGTAACAATTATGGCACCCACGATTTAGAGTGAGTTATACTCACACCCTATAAATTTATGGACACGTTACCCTGGATAAAAAGTTTGAATTAAACAATCATCATTTGATTTTCTATTCAACTAAGAAATTTTGAATACTTGATAACCTAGATGGTTATAGTTTTTTTTTGTGAATTTAATCTTTATGTTACTTATATTAAGGGTATTTAAACTATGTGACTAATACCTTGGGAAAATGTGGACACTTGATCAAAGGATTGATATTTTAATCTAATTTTAAAAAATAACTCCAGAATAGCATAAGAGGATCTAAAGTTCATGAAATTTCAAGTGAACAACAAGATAAATCTATTATTCATTCAATATGGATAAACTATTAAGGTCTTGGAGTATATTTACATTCTTAAACTTAATAATTTATGATAAAGGATTGTATCTAAGACTTACAAGGACCTATACTTTACACAATTAAGATGTGGCACAATTTAAAATAGTAATTTTATTGACCTAAAATGAAGGTAGATGTAGTTTTTTTGTTCGGCTAAGTGCTTGGAATGACAAAAAATCAAAGTGAGACACGTGGGCACTTTGCCACTCTAGTCCAGTCTATTCTATCCTACTGATGTATACATACATATGTATGTATGTATGTATATGTATGTATATATATGTATATGTATATTTATATGTATATATATATATATGTATATATATCTAGATATACATATATATATATGTGTTTGTATATAAGTATATATATCTATATATCCATAGATATATCTATGTATATATACATATATAAATATATGTATATAGATGTATATATGTGTGTGTGTGTGTATATAGATATGTGTGTGTGTGTGTGTGAAATATGTGTTTTCCCTTTCTTATATTGTAGTTTATATTTAATGTATAAATTTCTAGGATGTTTGAGAGTGGTTTCAGATCTCTTGGAATTATAATTTAGGTTCTAGGTTTTTGAAGATCATATAAATTTTTAGACTCGGTCAAATTTCAATAATCAGCATGCTACTATTAGTACTCTCTCTCTCTCTCTCTCTCTCTCTCTCTCTCTCTCTCTCTCCCCTCCCTCTTTGACCCATTATATATATCTCTCCCCCACCCTCTCTTATTCTATCTCTCCATTGTTCATTTTGTCACCTCTCCATCCCACTCTCTATGTTTCTATAGTCCTCCCTCTTAACCTCTTTGCCTCCACATACATGTCTCATTAGCCACATCTCTCTATACCCCTCTACCTATCTCACCCATCACACTCCTCATTAAGGTATATTACCTCTCTCTCCCCTATAGATATCTCACCCATTTCCCCTTACCTGTCTCCCTTAATGAAGGTTCTCCTTCTATTCACTCTTTCCCCTCACTTATCTCTTTCCTTCTTCCCTAGGTCCCTTACTCCCTCTATGTATATCTATCCCCCCATCCATTCTTACTCCTTTATCTCTCCCTCCCTCACCTCTCTAGGTCATCACCCCTTCCCCCACTTTATATTGTATAGGGTTTAGGGTATATAAACTATTTAGGGTATACATTCTAGGGATTAGGGTGGGAAGGAATAAGAGATTTAGGTAAGGGGAAGATAAATAAATGAAGGGGAGAGGGAGAGAATAAAATGAGAGAGTTCATAGAGTGGTAAGGGGAGATGGAGATAAAAGTTGAGATGGGGGGAGAGAACTAGAGAGGGGATAAATAAAGAGGTGAAAGAACCAGTGGGGATAGAGATGAGTAAGATAGATAGAGGGATAGGGTATATGTATAGAGGTGAGGGAGAAGAGAATAAAATGAATTTGTGTGTGTGTATGAGAGAGAGAGAGAGAGAGAGAGAGAGAGAGAGAGAGAGAGAGAGAGAGAGAGAGAATTTATTCTAAAACTTATATCATTTATATTTTCCCCTAAACTATAAACTATATACACTTTATCTTATACCTAGATGGGAAGACAGAGGGGTGAGATATATAGAAGGGGATAGAGAGAGAGGTTGGTAATGCTAGGATGAGACAGAGGGGTGAGACACCTAGATGATGAGATAGGGGTGAGATAGATAGAGTGGGATAGAGAGAGGTGGGAAATGATGTTGCAAATATGGCATGCTGATTGTCATTGATGCAAAAAAATTTGAAAGGATGATGTGTTGATGAGGCATTAAAGGACTTATTGATATCTTGTTTGTGATAGTTTATATATATCATCTAGTCAAGTATGGTTACCAGGATTCATGAAAGTAGTTATTTAAATGGATATGATTTAGCATATATCTTACACACATGTTCTCCTTTGGTTCGGAAGATATTCTTCTAAGATTTTTATTTTTTTTCAGATACTTTTTTCATGATGTTGGAACCTCTACCTACAAATTCTAATAATATTTCTATGTTCTAGTTTGTATATACTTGTAGCTTAGCTTGATGTACTTTCAAAGTGTGTCTCTACTTTCCTAGTAATGTTCAATTCATTTTAGAAGATGTTTGTTGGTTTACTACTGCTAAAAAGTTTTCTTTATGGAATTGCTCATTTTTTGAATGTTATAATTATACTTTATGGTACCATTTATGTCATTCATCCTTGGGGTGACATTATTGTCTGACTACAGTAATCATACAAGGCTAGGATGATGATTGATGAAGAATATTTGAAAATGTTTAATAGTACAGGTTGTTGATTTGGTACTACTAACACTTAGAATGTGCACTTTGTGTATTTCTATAATTTGTGGTAAAATATGTGTTTTTGAATACAAGTTTTATACTATGGTATTGTTGGCGTTCTCTAATACTAGTGAGCTCTATCAAACTGGCTTGGAGTATCATCTATTTCCTCCATATATGATTGGATACAATGTTGCTAAATATTGAGCTTAATCATGCTTGGTTAGATAATATGTTTTTAGGTGATATTTTGGGTTCACAAGTGAGCTTTTATTATCTATACTCAATATGTTTAGTTATGTTATGTTCATGTGTATTCAAATATGCTACCTTATGTAGGATCATTCTTTTGGTTTGGAAATACTTCACAATTAATGTTGGGAAGTTGATTTGGGTCTCACCTTGGTGTGTAGAGATGTACATTGTTCAAAATTTCTTTGAAAGATGCTTCTTTTCCAAATCTTCTTCAAGCTTTAATTGCCTATTCACACGTAATATTTTGGATGCAACCTTAAATGGTGTATATACCATTGAGGATCTATCTTAGGAGAGTTTGTTGAAACATATTTGGATCCCCTCTTTCTCCTAGAGTGGAAGGTTTCATGTATCTTGGGATTGAATGACCTATTTTATGTAATATTATTTTGATTGAGGCTTACTTACAATAAAGCTTTCAATAATCTATCTTATTTTTAAAGAATGTAATCAAGAATGAAAGGAAGTGAGTGTGGAAGATTGAAAGGAGGAAGAAAACCTTGTGTGAAGGAAAGAAGAAAAATAAGGAGAGTGGATATGTAGCAGTCTAAGCTTCAAATAAATATATTCAAAAAATTTATGTTACTAATTCAGGAGATTCCTATTTCATTTCTAAGATCACATTGTTAGACGATAGTGAGTTTTTTGGCATATCTTTTTTAAGCTTGTCTTGAGACAATGAGTTTTAGTTGTACACATCCTTTGTATCTTTACCTAAGGTAGCGATCCCTATTTGTGCAAGTTTGGGCAGTGAGTGTAAACATTTTAACTCAAGATTATTTATATTTGTGAGTTTGATTCTCACTTTAGTTTTTCCTAGCCTAGGGTTTTCCACGTAAATATGGTGTTCTTGTGTTGAAATTATTTTCTACTTTATTGTCTCATAAAGGATAATTTATTATAGTGATTTGAAGTTTATCAAGATCTTAATTAAATATATTATTGTGGCCCAGACCGATTCACCCCCACCCCCCTCCAACTATTTCTATGTGTTCAATAATTGATATCAAAGTCTAGTCCCTTATTGTAAAGTTTAATTGCTCAAGGGAGATCTGGTATGGCACAAGATTTGAGTTTCAAGACTCCAAAGTCTGAAGGTAAAAATTATTCCTATTTGAAGGAAATAATTAAGTTCTATTTAGAGTATCTAATAAAATGGGTATAGGAAATTATTGAAAAAGGCTATACCATACCTCAAGGTGGACCATAGACTTCGGATGAGATAGAAGTTGAAGAAACAAAATGAAAGATAGGGATATTATTGTTAGTTGTATGAGTGATGAATTGTTTGAAAAAGTCATTGGATTGAAGATAAAAAAGAGATATGGGATAAAATAAGTTGTTCCTATGAAGGAGATTTAGAAAAAAAAGAAGCTAAGGTAACAAATTTGAGGTGTGAGTTTGAAAATTTGAAGATGGTGATGATGAGTTCATTAAAGTCTATATTCAAAAAGTAAATATGATTGCAAATATCATCAAGGGTATTGGTGGATCAACTAAAGAAAATGAAGTAGTAATGAAAGTATTGATGACTTTGCCTAAACCCTACAAGTCAAAGTAACATGAAATTAAAAAATTCATGATTTGAATTCATACACATTAGATCAACTTCTTGGTTTAGTGTCAACTTTTGAGATCAGTAAAATGAATGAAATCAATAAAAAGAGAAAGGAAACAATATTCAAAGCATCATTCAAGCCTAGAGATGAAGTTGAAGAATATATGGATGATATTGAAGAGAAATTTTAGAAGAATGGTGAGAGGAACTAGAAAATACAAAGGTAAGTTGCCTCTAAAATGATTTAATTATGGTAGAATTGGTCATTTTTCTTCTAGATGTCCTTATTAGGAATAATTTAAAGGATATGATGATGAAATAAAAATAGTTAATATGGCAAAAAGAAGTCAGATAAAAGAGACAAAGAATCTTATACACTATGGAGGAACATCTATCTAAGGATGAAGATGATAACAAATCAAATGAAAAAAAAATCTTGGTGATAAAGGAAGGTGAAAAAGAAAGAACTAGAAAACTAGAAGTGAAGATGAATACTCTGCATGCTAAAGTGGAACTTTTTGTGTGGATTATTGATTTTGTATTCTCAAATTATGTGACAAGAGATAAAGAGAATTTTATAAAGTCTGAGAAGTATGATGGAGGATATGCAAGATTTATAAGAGAAGAAATTGCCTTTATATGTGGAATAGGAAGCATCTTAATTAATGGTATCTATTATGTTAAAGGATTGATACATAACTTGTTAAGTGTTATTCATATGTGTAGTAAAGCTTATGAGGTTACCTTTAGTAAATCTAGATGTTTTATTAGAAAAGAAAACATTGGAAGACATGTTGCTAAAGTTGTTCGAGTAAATGGAAGTTTTTCCTACATATGTAATAATGGTTAGAGTAACTATTTGATGAAAAAATATGGGAACTTAAAGATGAATCTGAAAGGAAGACAAAAGAAGATTAGAGTTGGGAAAAGATGGTTGAAAAAAAGTACAAAATTAGACAAAATAAAAATAAACAGTGAACTTGATATTAGATTTGATTGAAATTGATGCAGAGAATCAAACAAAGCAAAGATACACACTAAAATAGGATGTAGAGAAGAATAAGTTAAAGGATCAAGTTAACAAGCTCAAGGAGCCCAAAGATGATAGCAGGGATTAAAAAACTAGCATAAAAATGAAATGACAATGAAAGAAATGGATCTAGGAATAGATCTAGATATTAAAAGGAGCTAACAGTAACCCTAATCTGGCTGGAAACATAAAAGAGCTTAGGAGTTCCCCTTCTTCTATGTAAAACAAGTATTTTTCAATTTTTTCTAGTAAATGATTTTTATGTAATAAGTGATAGAAATATGGAAACAAACAACTGAGGGGGGGGGATCATTTGTGTCCAAAACTCCACAAATTTAGTAACTTAACATAACTTTAACTCTAAAACTCATGTTTGATAAATGAACAATGAAGCATAAGTCCACAACACATTTTTTTGTGTGGAAACTCGATCAAGGGAAAAACCATGGTGGGGATTAACCCACAAGATTATGTACTTTGTTAAAAGCACTATACCCTGTTAGGAGTATTACAATGGGATTGCACATGCATTGAAGCACACTACTTGGATCTTACTGCTCAAATACAAAAGGGAAGGCTCACTACCTTACAAGTACATAGACAATAATCCACAAGTCATGAACTAGATAATAATATCTTCAACATGCCTGTATTATTTCCATTGAAGTAAAATTACAACATTCCTTTCCACATCATATCTCTTCCTTCAAATGATATAATCTATATTCGCACATCCACACACACTCGCACACGATCCACACATGAATAAAATTTCATTTTTACATCTCATCAACCTTGAAGAAATAAACAAGTTCAGCCAAAATCTCTCCAACTAAATATTTAGAAAATATTTGTGCTCAATTAAAAATATTTAATGTGAACCAAACAATGTTAGCTAAGACATAGCTCATACCATTAACACTATCCCTAAATATGCTAAGCATCCAAAAATCATGCCTCAAACATCCTCAACATGCTACATCATTAAGTTGGCCAAGAACATGAACTCACCAACTTAAAATCCCCAATTGTGAGCACTAGATCAATGTGAACTAGGAACATAATAAGAGCATGATATAGAAAGATCCACAAGAATTATGAATAACCATAGGAACATACTCATCAACTCAAATCACTAGAATCATCACCATCATCAGACCAAACTTCTAAACACCAACAATAACCTTTGTCACTCAAGAAAAGTAGCTTTCAAACCTCCAAATCATGAGCCAATTGAGTTGAGGACACACATCAATGTCCCAAACATGCTACAAAAATCAACATATGAAAATATTATAATAAAAAGCACTACCAAACCAAATACTATCACACTGTCACCACTAAACATCCAAAATACTAGTCTCAACACAAAAGCTCATAAATTACTCAAATCATCATGTGAACCTCTGAAAGTTGAACTGAATCAACTATAAATACCCCAGAACACACTAATACCATCCATATATTCTAATCATCAATATATATATATATATATATATATATATATATATATATATATATATATATATATATATATATATATATATATATATATATATATATATATATATATAACACTAGATCAAACAACTCACTAAACATCACAGGAACATTCTCTCAAATAGAGAAATATGTTGACATTAATAATAAAAAAATCAATGACAACACATATATGCATATTATTCCAACAATAAGTATGGTCATAGAGCTAGTTATTACATAAGTCAGATTAGAAGTCAATTGGTTAATATAAAATATTACTTTTGCAATAAGTGTTGACATATGGTAATTGAGTGTAGGAGTAAGATAAAAAGGAATGGATGTAGAGATGAAAATTTGGTCATATATAGTAAACATTCCAATGAACACTAATATCTTGTTACAAGTAGTAGTTGATGTTGCACCAAAATATTGACTTGTTAATGCCCGATACAACCACTAGACTTATAGAAGAAACAGGAGGCGGTTAAGCCATGTCACAAATCCTGAGGTGAGCATTGACCATTTTGCCAACAATCTCCCCCTCAGCGTTACCCAAGGGGATTCAAACCTATGACCAAGCTCTAATACCACTTGTTACAAGTAGTAGTTGTCGTTGCACCAAAAGCTTGACCTATTAATGCCCGATACAACCACTAGACTTATAGAAGACACAGGAGGCAGTTAAGCCATATCACAAATCCTGAGGGGAGCGTTGACCATTTTTCCAACATATATATGTAAGATGGATGGACAAAAAGTTATTGAATGCAAGATAAAAAATAATGTTGGAAGAAGTAATAACATGGTGAATGGAGGAAGACCATAGGGTGGTCTAGTATGTTACTGTTGCAATAGAGTTGGTCATATTGCAAAGTCATTTAGAAGAAGAATTGAAGAAAATAATGACTAGTAAAAAAAGATCAATGTTATTAAAGAGAAGAAAAGGTAGTAGAAGTTTTGGGTAAAAGAATCAAACAAGGTAGAAGAAAGTTTTGAGAATGATTTGGCACCATCTAGTGGTGTTTATTATATCTTCTAATTGAAAGATAGTGTATGGCTATAGGGGGATGACCAAATTGAAAAATCCTTTTCACCCTCTTAGTTGGATATTGAGTTTCTCTAAGTATCAAAGGTTCAAATAATGGTTCTTCCTATAGTTTGAAAAAAAAAGTCAAAAGATCTATTAAAGGAAATGAAGATATTTTTCTGAGATGCAAATATGTCAAGCACATATTTTCAAGAGGAGACTTAAAGCTTTATCTTTTATTTTTTGTATTGATGTGGATTGTTGTTGTTAGGGACAACAATAGAGTTTGGTATGATAGAAGAATGGCATGTTGTCCTTTTTCCTTGATGTCAAAGGGGGAGAATTTTTGTTGGAGTTCACAAGTGTTGCCATCAATGAAGAAGGGAGAGATTGTTACAAATATGGCATGTTGATTGTCATTGATGTCAAAATTTTTGAAAGGATGATTTTTTGGTGACAAATTTTTTAGGAGGAGGATGTGACAAGATGATGTGTTGATGAGGTACTTACAAAATTATTGATATCTTATTTATGTTAGTGTATTTAGATTATCCATTCAAGTATGGTTAGAAAGATTCATGACAGTAGTTACCTAAATGAATATGATTTAGCATATATCTCATACACCTATGTTCCTTTCTTCTGGAAGTTATTCTTGCAAAAAATTATATTGTTTTTTGAATACTATTGTCATGATGTTGGAACTTCTATCTGCAACTGATAATAATCTTGTTGTGTTCTAGTTTGTATACAATTGTAGTTTGGGTTGATGTTCTTTCACTACTTGCCTAGTGATGTTCAATTTGATTTAGAAGATGCCTATTGGTTTGCTACTACACAAAAGTTTTTGAATAAGGTAAAAATAGGTTTTGAATGGAACCCGAAACCATTTACATTATAGAAAAAGGATAAAGCATGAAATTTTTCCAAAATGAGATGCCTACTAGAAAGAACAGAGCAGGACCCAAAACAACACTAGAAATAACAACAAAAGAAAAGAAAAATAGATCTAGCAACACTACCAACAACACCCAACAACCAATTGGACAAAACTAATTGCCTATCATTTTGTCTGCCTTCATCTTCAACTCCTCCATCTTCTGGATTTCTTTTTTCAAGTCCTTTAGCTCCTTTGGCTTCTCAGGGATCTTCCTCTGAGTATGTCCTCTGGTTCTAGTACCTGGACCTGCATTCCCATCATTGTCTTCAATAGTAATGGTCATATTTTCCAACTAGTTTTTCTCCAGGTAGTTGTGAAGCATGTTCAGGTTGAGGACAACAGTGTTGAGTCCTTCATTGCTATGGGTCAGGACTTCGTTAATCATTTTCCCATTGTTGCTAATTTTGACCTTAATTTCTTTAACCTTGTTGTTGATGATTTTTTTAATTTCAACAGTTATCTCCTCCTTCCAATTTTTATTGTTTACTTTATCCAAAAGCTTGTTCTCCAGCTTCTCCAGCTTCGTGTTCAGGGTTTCTGTAGTTTTCTCCAGGGTATGAAGGTGAAGCTTAATCTCCTACATCTCCTGCTTGATCTAGTCTTGAGGAATACTCTGACCATCATCATTGTTAACCTTGTCTAGATTTATAGCATCCATTAGAGGAGAAATGGTATCCTCCTTATGACTTTTTTCCTCCTTAATGCCATTCTAATCAAGACTAGCATCAGTTTCTTTTTGTTCCTCCTCTTTTTCATCAATGACAGGGGAGTTCTGTCCAGTTTCTATTTCCTCTTCATCCTACCCCTCCAGGAGGCCCAAAGAATTCTCATTTTGGTTTTCCCCATCCTCTTTACTAGCCAAGTCCAAACCATCCTCATTATCTAAGTGGGTGTCATCTTTTTCTTCTTCAGCAGGGAAATCCGAAGCATCATTCTTATCAACCTCGGTAGGGGAGACCTCGGCCTCTTCTTCCTCCTCTTTAGCTCCTTCCTCTTCTTTTTCAACATCATGATAGTCCCCATCTTTCCCTTCTTCATATTCCTCCTTCTCATCCTCCATTATGACAATCATGTCCTCTTCCTGCTCAGTGTTATCAATATTCATGTCCTCTTTTTCCTCACTTCCAGAATCCACCTCCATGTTTTCTTCCTCATCATTTCCTTTTTCCAGAGAAATAGGGCTTTTTTCCTTAGTTTCTTCCTCACTGCTGTCAGAGATTTTTTCTTTATTTTTCTTCCTCTTTTTTCCTTCTTCACTACAGTCGAAGATTTTTTCCTTGTTTTTCTTCCTCTTTTTGCTAGATTTGGCCTTTCTATCCCCCTCTATAGTCTTTGATTTTTTTCCTTTGACCCTTTTAGGAATTAGGTCTGGGATAATATCTCTGGCGTAGTTAGAAATATTACTACTCAAGGAGCTCAAAAGAAAATATGGTAAGGAAATCCTCTTGTTATGCCTGAAGTGGTTATCCAAGATGAAATGGAGGTTGTAGATTTTGGAATAGCACCCATCAAGTGTGAAATACTCAATCATAACCTTCAACATTTTAGCCCAAAAATCCTTAATTTTAGTGATATCTACATAATCCCCCTTCCCTTTAGTCATGAGGGCCTTTTCATCAGTAGTTTTAGGAAAAATATTAAAAGCTTCAGTACCAAGCCTATGGTTGCCTCTATGGAAATGAGTTCCCGCTAGGGTAAGCCCATAATCTCAGCCATAAGGGTAAGAGTAAGGGGGAAAGATTTACCCCATAAATTAACTTTACCTCTAACCCAGCCATCAGCGAACAAGGAAGTCACCTGTTTGTCATAGCCATGGAGCTTTTCAATGTACTAAGAGACCCCTCCTTTTCTCAGCTTCTTCTAGAATTTCCTTTCTTGCTTCCATTTCTCACAGTCAGTTGACTCCTCTCTTCTCAAACCGCCTCCCATTTTGTGCTTTCTGCTACTATCCTGGCTCGACTCCTTACCACTAATATTCTTCTCACTGCAAATGCTTTCTGTTGTTTTCATGATTACTTGAAGTAACCCAGGCTCTGTATATCATTAATACCGAAATAATTATCCGACACTTCACATTACATGCAGCCTTCCTCAAAAATTGTTTCATCCTTGTCATCATAATTTTAAGTGACATTCCCTTCATTGTGATAAATATTATCATAAGTGATTAGACTCATGATCTCAGAGTTTAGATTTCCTTCCCCTCTCCATGATTTTATGACGTCACTTTGGGTACCTTTATTAGCCAGCCTGTCCACCATCTTATTAGCTTCATAGTAAATATGGGTGATGTGGCAATCTTCAAAGGTGATGAGCAACATTTTGATTTTGTTTATTATATGGTTTATAGTCCAGGAGCACATTGAGTTCCCTTTAATATAGTTAACAATGATGAGGGAGTCACCCTCAAGCCAAAGTTTCAAGCAACCCATATCTTTGGAAAATTTAACCACATAAAGCGCTGCCTCAACCTCTGCCACGTGGTTAGTTTGAGTCCCTAGCGGAACCACTATAGCACCAAGGCAATTTCCAGCCCAGTCTCTTATGAGGCCTCCCCCTCTAGCTCTTCCAGGGTTTCCTCTAGCAGATCTAGCAAAGTTCCCTTTTGACCAACCCCAAGGAGGAGCAGACCACATAACTATCTCTAGGATTTGGGTCATTTTTGCTCTTCAAATTCTCCCAAGAAATGGAGATGTCCTTTTTAGAGCTAGGATTCCAAGAGTTGCAATACTTTCTACCTCTACTTCTATAGTTCTCCATTATACTTTTGGTAACATAGTTAGCAACTAGAAGGGGGGTAGCTTTTTTATCTCTAAAAATTTTGTTGTTCCTCTCCTTCCATATCTACCATGTAAAATGAGGAAAGACAAGTTTCCAAATATTCTTAGCATTTTTATCATAAAAAGGGCTCTGCCATTGTTGGAAAAAGTCCTGGATATTTTGAGGTTTGACCCACTTCAAATTAAGAGATAGAATAATGGAGTCCCAAACTTCTCTAGAAAAGGGGCAGTGGATCATCAAGTGGTTACATGACTTAGCTTCCTCACAGCACATGATACATCTATTAGGCATTTGGAAGCCTTTTTTCATAAGGTTATCCTTAGTGAGGATTTTATTATGTACAAGCAGCTAAAAGATCATGTTAATTTTAGGGATAAGATCTTTATTCCATACCTGAGCACAAAAAGGCTGATCTCCAAAGGGGATAAGAAGAGCTAAAGCAGAGGCAATCAAGAATTTTCTAGAGATAGCAAGCCCCTAGATCAGTTCATCAAACTCATTTTCTCTAATAAACTAATTGTTAAGCTGTTTATTCACCTCTATTAATCTGATGTCCCTCAAACTGAAGTCAATCCATTCTTCATTAATCCAGTAGTCACTCACAAGTTCCCCAATGGACTCTTTACATTCTTGGATCACAGTGTTCCATTCCTCATTCTCTATGAGGGGTTTGTCTAAGAGCCATTTATCATTCCAGAAAAGGATTTTCCTGCCATTTCCCAGCTTCCATCTAGCTCCTTTATTGATAAGGTTCCTACCCTTACTTATACTGTTCCAAATAAATGATCCCTAGATATCATTAAAAGAATGAAGGGTGCCTTCTAAAGAAGTGAGATGGTATTTGCTTTTGATTATTGCATTCCATTCTTTTTCATCTTCAAATATCCTCTAGCATTGTTTAGCTAAAAGGGCCTTATTAGTATTAGAAATATTTTTGATGCCCAGACCCCCCAGCTTCTTTGGCTTACAAACCTTCTCGCAGGCCACCAAGCTAAGTCTCTTTTTCCCTTCCACGCCGGTCCAAAGAATTTCTTTTTGAATTTTTTCAGTAAGGTCAATATACTTCAGAGGAATTTTGAAAAGACTTAGAGCATAAATCGGGAGATTTTGAAGAGTAGCCTTCAACAATTGAACTTTTCCAGCTTGGCTAAGAATCGCCCCTTTCCAACCCCCCAACTTATTGTGGAATCTATCAAGAATTTCATTCCAGAAGTTGGCCTTCAGTTTTAAACACAATGACAAACCTAAATAGGGGGCAGGAAGCCTTCCTATCTTACAACCAAGAATGGAAGATATTTTATTCATTCTAGCTTCAGGTGTGTTAAAGAAATACAGAAAGCTTTTCTCCCAATTTATGAGTTGGCCAGTGGCATTAGAGTAAACATTTAGATATTTTTTGGTGTTCCTCACCTCTTTGACAGTAGATTCCCCCATATGAATCATGTCGTCAACAAATTGTTCATGAGAACATTTTATCTCCGCTGAAGAGAGTTACAGAGTAGAGATCAACCCTTGATTAACTTGGTTTTTAAAGTATCTCCCAAGACTTTTAGCCATGATAGCGAAGAGGATTGGAGAGATGGGGTCTCCTTGTCTCAAACCCCTAGAAGGTCTAATGAAGGGAGAAGAACCATCATTCACAATCATAGAAGAAGACACCATAGTAACCAATTGCATGATCAGTTTAATCACTCCATTATCAAAACCAAAAGCCTGAAGAATTTTGGAAAGTAGCTCCCAGTCCACTCTATCATAGGCTTCAGATAAATAGCTTCATCAGGAAGCCTTTGTTTCCCAGATTTCTCCAAGGAGTGGATATTCTCGTGAACCACCATGATGGAATCCAAGATTTGTCTCCCTAGGACAAAGACATTTTGTTGATGTGAGATCAGATGAGGGAGGATCTTTAAAATTATAGAAGTAAGGATCTTTGACATAATCTTGTACAGAGAATTACAAAGGCTGATGGGTCTGAAGCAATCCACAACATTAGCTCCTAGTCTTTTCAGAATAAGAGCTATAAAAGTAGAGTTGAGTTCTTTGAGAATAGATTTAGAGCCATAAAATTCTTTCACTGCTCCACACACATATTTCCCAATGATATTCCAGAAGGTTTGAAAGAAGAACATTTGGAACCCATCTGGACCAGGATATTTTTCTCCTTCAAAAGAAAGAATAGCCCTTTTAATTTCATCATCCTTAGGGATTGACTTAAGAAATTTATTATCCTTTATGTCCAGAAGAGAAGGAATGGAGCTCAGCAACGAGAGTTGGTTCTCTTGGTTTAGCTCTTGCTCTTTGGAAAGTAGAGAAGTGAAATAACCCATCATTTCTCTTCTTATATCCTCCTCTTTAGTAAATGTACCTCTGGTAGTGACAAGAGAGTTGATCCCGTTCATTGCTTTATGCTTCATAGCTATTAGGTGGAAAAATCTAGTGTTCTTGTCTCTCACTTTCAGCCAAAGGGATCTAGATCTCTGTCTCCAGTAAGTTTCCTCTTTGAAGATGATATTGTGATAGTCAACAAGAACAAGATTTTCCTCTCTTCTACTTTCTTTAGTCAACCTAGAAGTTTGTATTTTATCTTTGACATCTTTTAAATCAATTTGAATCTTGTTTTTAGTTTGGAATATATCACCAAAAACATCCTTTTTCCATTGTCTTACTCTAGCTTTGACATTCACCATTTTTTTCCACTTGGTACATAGCTTTTCCTTCCACTTTAATGTTCCACCAATCCCTGATTCTATTTTCAAAGTCTGGATGAGCCAGCCACATTTTTTCAAGTCTAAAAGGGGGGTGTCCTTTCCCACCGAAGGGATTAGTGAGAAAGGAAATGGGATAGTGATCTGAACCAATATGGTTAAGAGAGGAGAGATAAAAACAAAACTTAGCAAACCATTCATGAGAGAGCAGAACCCTATCAAGCTTAACTTGGATTAAGTTAGCTCCCACTCTCTTGTTAGACCAAGTGTAATCAATACCTTCAAGATCAACATCCAGCAGACCTTCATTACTTATAAATTCGATAAGGTCCACCCTGCTTTCCACTTGAGTGTTGTTTCCTCCTTTTTTTTCCACTTCTTTCAGAGGAGTATTAAAGTCTCCCATCATCATCTAGTTATCATTTGGAAAAACATTCCTGAGCTCATGAATCTTTTTCCAAAGTTTGAGTCTACTTGATTTAGTAATAGGGGCATACACATTAATCAGAGACCAGGCGAAGTTATCCTTAATGCTACAGACTTTGACAACTAGGAAGTGTTTATCCTCTCTTAGAAGGGTGTAGTGGAAACACTTAGAGTTCCAGTAAATAGCCAAACCTCCAGAGGCCCCTTCCGAATCACTGCCAACCTTCTCACCATTCTTCAACATATTGATTTTAGTTATCTTTTCTTTAACCATTTTAGTTTCTTGAATAAGCAAAATGTCAGGATTAGAATCTCTAACTAAGTTCCTAACAATATCTTGTTTGTGAAGACTATTAAGACCTCAAATATTCCAAGATAAAATCTTCATTTAAAGTTTGGAGGGTAGACCTAATCGATGGTGAGCTATCTTCCATCAGCTATGTTCTATTTTGCTTCCAGCTCCCTCTGCTCCTTTTTAGAAGCTCTTCCCCTCTCTCTTTTGGGGATTCTTGTATCTACCTTTTGTTGTTGTCCTCTACTTTGGAATCCACCAAGTTTGATTTGTGCTCCCTTCTTGCTAGATTTAGATGCCGAACATCCTATTGAATCTCTTGAACTATTTTTTCCCAATAAGGGGATCTGGTTTCTATTGTTTTCCATCTGGGGGCCAGATCCTTTCCCTACTAGAGATTTTTTTTTCTTGACTTGTATCCAGGGGCTCTTATTTTTCTCTACTTCCACTGTTTCAGATTCCTCATTCTATCCTTTGAACTGATCCTGCCTTGAATCAGATTCAAGAGGGATAGCATTTAAGGCCTCACTACTATTTTGTTCTATCACTTTTATGTCTTTTCCTGATCCCTGGAGGCCAAGCTAGGAGTCTCTCCCTTTTGGTGAATCCAAACCGTCTTCCACCCTGGAGATCAACCGAGGATCTAAGTACTTTGAAAGATCAGTAGTCT
Organism: Chamaecyparis obtusa; assembly: GCA_027943335.1. Classification (NCBI taxonomy): domain Eukaryota; kingdom Viridiplantae; phylum Streptophyta; class Pinopsida; order Cupressales; family Cupressaceae; genus Chamaecyparis; species Chamaecyparis obtusa. The sequence goes on along the minus strand of BSBK01000349.1, from coordinate 572,188 downwards.
CCTCAGGAGAAATGATCTCTTGATCCTGTGTGTTGATATTCACAAAAGGATGAGTTGTTTCCTTCTATGATTCTATTTCTTCCTTCTCCATTTGAGGTGATTCCTGCTTCTCCTCTGAGTTAGGGCAGGGGATTTGTTGAGCAGAGGGTTTTAGAGATTCTCCTTTCTTCCTCCTCTCCCACTTCTTTGAAGTCTTTGACTCCTGATCTTTCTTCTTTGTTGCAATCTTTAGGGGATAGTGCTTGGCCCAGTGACCAACCTTTCTATAGGTAAAGAAAACAAAAGGGGTTGCCTCATATTTTATTTCTTATCTCCACTTACCAACTTTTGAGTTTAGGGTGATTACTTGAGGTAGTTCAGTATCTTGCTGGATGTTAACACAAATTATAGCAAACACTTGTCTTGAATGGGCCACTATCATCAGATCTATCATAAGTAGTTCACCAAAAGAGCCAGTGATGGCCACCAGAATGTCCTCATGCCAGTATTCCAGGGGTAAACTAGGCAGTCTTACCTAGACCAGAGTAGAGAAAAAGGAACTTTCATTATAATCCAGGTTCGTTGACTATTTCTATAGTGATAAAGAGGATTTACCCATCATCCATGGGCCATCACACATCACTTTAGATATATCTTCTCCATTGGAGAACACAAAGGAAAAGAAACCTTTGGGCATAGCCACTACATCCACTTGTCCTTTGAGTTTCCACTTTTGGAAGGTGAAGGCTTTCACCAGATCAATATTCGATCTAGGACCCGTAAAATTTTCAATCAGAGTAGAAGCCATAATAGAAACATTATGATCTATTATTTGATCTGGAATGTTAATACCTAATTCCCCTTTTAATGGATTTGAAACAATATCAACCTTAGGGAAAGAAGATTTTCTAGTTGGTTTGACCCCAAAAAGGCCCGACCATTTCTGCTTACCTTAGTTCAAGTTCCCACCATGTGAGGAATCTTCTTATTGTTTTGTTGACCCCTTGCCTTGCTCAGTGGAATTAGCCTTTTCCACCTCTGGTCCCAAGAAAAGACCGTTGTCCTTGCTGGGCTAGGCCAGGCTTGACCCATTAGCACTATCCCCCTTTTCTGACAAAGGCCTTTCAATGTTGGCATCTGAAACACTCTCAGAAACCACATCATTTCCAAGTTTAGGCCCAGAATCCATAGAAAAACCAAGTGCATCCTGTGTGTGTGAGTTTTACACCTTCATGAAATAACAAGATTTAAAAGATAATTACACTATTCAAAGCAAACTAATCTAAATAATGCACAATTAATCTAAATATCTCATGGATCTCTAAAATAAAGTGGTAAATGAGGCTCTCAGCTATGATCCTCACTAGTGACACTCTAAAGATGAGAATTAAGCTATATGATATGCAAATTTAGATCTATTCTATCAAATTCTAGCTCTATTTGATGAAAAATCTACTATGATCAAAGCAATTTAAGCTAATTAGCAATGAGAATGATAAGTGAGTGATGTGGATGCAAATTGACAGAGCTTTGCTGCAATTCAAAGATATGGAGTGGATGAATTATGCTTCTAAATGCCTTCAATATATAAGATTTTCCCAAGGGTAGGGGGTAGAGTGAGTTGATCATGGTTATGCTTGGGTAAGGTCAATTGGCTTTTCTTTGTCCATAAATGGGGGGACAAGGAGGGGAAAATCATTTAAATGGTTTCAAAAGGCTGGACCATTTCAACAAAAGTGAGTGATTTGTGTCCATTTTGTCTCCTTTTTGCTTTGTTGAGGGAAATTAGTATTTATTAATTAATTAAAGTAATTAAATTTAGCCATGAAGGGTAAGATGTTCATTTTGATTTTTTCTTTCAACAACTATGTCATTAATTGAATTTAATCAATTTCGTAGTGTTTTTCCCCTTTTCAAGCTTTATTTAATCATTTAATCATTTAATTGAATTTTCCTTTGATTTAAATTGCCTTTGTTCCATTTATTGATTTTTCATGCTATTTTGATGATTTGTTGCACCTTTTGATTGATTTAAGTCTTTTGCCAATTTTCTGTGTCTACAAATGCCCCTCTTTGGATCAATGTGCGAAAAACACCGATTCAAAGATTCCCTTAGTATGATGATCTGATTCTGGTCCTGGTTCTGATATGCCTCTGATCGTTCTGATTGATGTACTTCCTGATGATGATGATGTGCCTCTGATGATGGTACTGATATGATTCTGATGCCTCTGATATGATATGGGTCTTGGTTTGATGATAGGTCCTGGGTTCACTGATTTCTGATATGTTGATAGGTTTGATATGATATGGTAAACTGATCTGATACTGATTTGCCTACTGATATGAAATTGATATGATATGATAACTTGATATGATATGATATGCCCCACTGATAAATGTTTTTGATGTGATGCCCATTTGATACTCTAATGCCCCCTCAGAAATAAAACATATTGATTCCTTGATTTGATAAATTTTGATTAGTTGGAATATGTTTTGATTTCTGATACCGTTTTAAGGAAATAAGCAAGTTTGAGTTATGCCCCGGCTAATGAAGATGTCATATAATAGATCAAAAGTGCATTTTTAAGTCTTTATTAGGGCCAATTTCACCTTAAATAGGGTAAAACCCCTCATTTTACTATTCATTTTCACCGTTCCCTTTTGAGATTTTTAGCTCTGATTTTAGCCCTTTTTACATGATGGTGGTCCCACATCACGAGCATCAGTTTGAGAGAGCGCGCCGGTTCAGTCGGAGAGCGAAATATGGTCCTCTGGTATGTCTTTCAAATTTTCCTCATGTTTCTAAAACTGCATTTATGACTTCATTTAATGCGTTTTAAAATTTTAATTCTGCGTTTTAGAAAAGAAATGTTGCCTCCATGCAATCTAGTTACGCCTGAAAAAATAAAATGTCACTTCTTGAAAATTCAGTATCGCCTTCCGTAGCTCTGTTTACGCCTATTGAAAATCTTTTATCACGTGCGGAAAATTTAATAGCGCTTAGGGTTTAAACATTTTAATTGTTTATCGCGTGAAAAACCCTAGATAATAAAATTTTGCCTTGGGTACATCTTATATCGCGTTTGTCAAATGAAATCATGCGGATGATTAAAATCACGCGTATGACAAATTAGATGTCACCTCTGGTAAAAGAAATTACACTTGAATGAAAAGTCGTGTAAGTGAATTTTTTTTTTTTTACATTGCTTGAGACTTTGTTATGACGTCTGATTGCTCGATTGCGTCAACCTAATTGATATCGATCATGTCAATGAATTTGATCGAATGTTCAATTAGGGTGTTCCCCTTGTTTGATTTCAACAAGGAATTAGGACATTGGTAACTATGATATCGAAGGATAATGTAAATCAATCTTCATCACGAATGATAGGTCATGGGTCTAATCGTCCATTCATTTTATTCTCAAATGCTTAGAGACATAAAACTAGGATCATCCTTCCTCAATGCTTAGAGTTAGGATTGGTAGGTCTGATAGGTATATTTAAATTGATGATTATGATTGATTGTTTGATTTCCTGACATTAGGTTACTCATGTGATTCCATTGTTTTGATTAAACAGGAGGATGTCCTTGTTCTGTACCTCCGGACCATACCACATTGGGTGATGGAGCTTAGAGAGTAGTTGACTGACGCTGAGAGGTGATTGATTAGGCGCTATGGTTTGTTATGTGTATTAGAGCTTCCTCAGTTCCAGATGAGCTAAGGTTTGATTACCACTGTCCCAGAGCGTTGGCACTCTGAGACAAACACTTTTTGGCTGCCACAGGGAGAGATGACTATCACTCCTGAGGATGTGTATAGGTTGCTACGGATCCTGACACATGGGGAGATAGCATATTATGATGTAGTGTATGATGGGACCTATTGTCGGTGAGTATTCAGAGATCCTTCTATTGGTGATGATTGCATCCTATGGCCTCAGTTTTCTTCATTTCCTATTTTACCAGTGATGTTAGGTGCTATTATTGGTGGCGTGTTACTACCTGATCGTCGGGGTCACGGGTTTTTAGTGGGTTGGGGTAGGATTATCGAGGACTTGCTTCATCAACCTCGATGATTTGATTGGGGATCTTGTGTGCTTGCACAACTATACCATGATCTGCATGAGGTGGTTTATAGGAGATCAGCTGCTTTATCTGCTGGGATTCACATTTTGCAGCTTTGGATATGGGAGCATTTACCAGTTAGTCATCCGATATCAGAGCGAGACCGACCTTTAGGGTATCTTTTTGTGTGGCAGTACATTGGGATGGTGACACAGCATCACTTGGGACATTTGGAGTATTGGCGGCGTCAGATTGATGATATGGATGAGGTCTATTGGAGACCATATGTCAATGTTGAGGATTGGAGAGAGGATGGCTTGGAGTTATCGTACATGTTTACTCCTCGATGGATGATCAGCAGGATTGACTCTATCCTTGAGAGATTTTTGGTAGGTAGAGTGCTATGGCAGTTTGGGCAGATTCAACCTATGCCTCAAGGATCTGTAGTTTATGCTCATTCTAGTGCAGAGAGGGCTACTTGGGGACACATGCCTTCATATGATGATGCTATTGAGCAAATATCATGGCTTGGTTTTATGGACTGGGATATGAGATTACATATTAGAGATGCTGGGGTTACTCAGGAGTATCTGGATTGGTTGATGGAGCATCCTATGCCTCGATTTACAGACCCTACAGAGCCAGTGCCTGGGAGAGATGATGATGGCGATGGTGTTGGTGGTGGGAGGAGACGTAGAGGTAGACCATGAGGTAGGGTGGTGATTAGACTCAGAGGACAAGCAAGAGATATACATATACAGGCACCACCTTCTCCTCCTTCTCCTCCTACAGTAGCACATAGATAGAGGATAGATTGTCAGGACCATGTGAGGGCTGCTAGGAAAGATTCAGTGTCAGGATAGGATACGGGAGTGGGATTACCACATGCTACCATGGATGGTCAGGATACAGGTGCACAACAGATGCCAGCAGCTTTTTCCTATGATCGAGGGAAAGCTCCTATAGATACAGGTGATCCTCAGAGTACCTATGAGGTTGGTGAGAGTTCTAGTACTATCTAGCTACGAGTAGATGTGGGAGCGTTACAGACAGAGGTATCACATATGTCTTCTATGATTCAGCAGTTAGTATCAGGTCTGGCTCCATTGGTTCCTCTCCTTGTTGCTATGGTTGGTCAGACGCCTCTTCAGCTACCTCAGCAGCCTCCATCACAGCCTCCTCCAAGACCTCCTCCCAGTGGTGATGAGAGTTGAGCTATGAGTACTCTTGTTGATCAGTTGTGTATTGATGTTGAGATACTTGATGTTGTATCATATTCTTGTGACCTTGGTGTTACCCTTCCAGTTGTACTTTGATACTTGTTTGACATTGATGCCCCTATTGATGGGCGATTATAGAATTGATTTATGATATCATTGTTATACTTGATGCATTGAGTTTTGAGTAGACGTGTGATATGAGGACATTTATGATCTTTCCTATTTTTTACTTGATGATGTATGAGATTACCTTTAGATGCTGCTATATGTGTTTATCTAATGCATTTGTTTTGGATGGATGTGTCTATGGATGCAATGTATCTTATGTATGATATAGGTAGATGGATGCATTTCTTTCTTCATGTATGGGTGCAATTTTTTGTTTTTGTGTTATTTTCTCATGTATGCAATCTGTATCGCTGTCTAGATGTATGCACATGTAAATGATTATTTCCTTCTTTTCCTTGATGGTATATCTATGTAATGATTAATGGTATGGAATGAATGCAAAAAGTATAATCTCATGTTTTTATTGTAGAAAGATGATATTGAGGTGATGTTGTCCTTGCTGATTTGACCTTGTTGATGATGTTATGTACCCCCTTTTTGATGCGAAATGAAACCCTTGGGAAAAAAATGCATGTGCAATTATTCTAACATGAGAATGCATTTTAACCTTTCTATGAATGCAATTATCTTTTCTATGAATGCATTTTAACCTAAGTGTCACTAGTTTTTAGCAAAGAAATGCCTTGAGGATATATTTTCATCATTGAGCACTTGGGACCGGAAAGTCGATACAATCACCACTGCCCACTGACATGATGATATGAATATCACTTTTTATTGCTCATATGGTAACCTCCGTTCTGCTTTCCCATCAGTCTCGTCGATACGACTATCACTGATTACAAATAATCATGAGAGTATGAATACTGATTTTGTCAGATTCTATGTTGCAAGTGGATTTTGGCATTTAGATATGAAGAATCTAAATATCCAAGGTATCTAGTTGCGTAAACAAACAAAAGTTAACTCATTGTTTTATAAGATAATCCTCGATGGTTCTTTGATGACCATGTCTTTAGATGAATTCTCATAAGGCAATGAATCTTCCTCCAAACATTCACTTCATAGTCCAGAAAAATATCATGTCTCCATCATTGCCCATCTAGTCGAAACATCATTGATTAGCTAAAAAGACTTGATACAAATTGAGTTAATGTAAGTAAATAGATTTCTAACCAACTTTTCAAAAGAATCTATCTAGGTGTTTTGCATTATTTTCTAATCTTCAAAGAATATTTCTAAGTGTTTTGATCATGGAATGATGTTTGATTTTTAATCCTGAATAATAAGTCAATTTAGGCTCAAGGATTTATTGTGGTAGTCAACTTCTTGGTTAGTAAACAATGATATCAATCAAAGGTTTACAAAAATCTGATCTCTCTTCTGAAAATGTTGATCTCTTTCTGCTTGTGACTGAATGTTGCTCATTTGAATCCTTTTTGAGGTACCCACTTTTCGATCTGTTTTATGCTGCCCCCAAGTGTTTAATGTATCAGTTTTGACAACTTTTGGGCAATGCAAAGGATGATGCTAAAGATGTTATTATGACTATGTACTAATGACAGATGCAATGAAGGTTTGGACAAATGGGATGATGAGATGCATTATGTACACATGTGACTAGGAAAGAAATGACTTAAGGAAACCAAAAGTGCTTGTTGCCAAGTTTTCACCTTTGGGTGCTTTTTTCTTTTTTTTCTTTTTTCTCTTTTTTTTTTTTTTGCTACCGAGGCGCCTATTGCTAGGTTTCACCAAGGCACTTTTTCTTTTTCATTTTTTTTTTGTATTTTTCTTTTTTTTCCTTTTTTTTGTATTTTTCCTTATCACCTTGGCACCTATTGCTAGGTTTTCACCAAGAGATAGTTTTTCAAATGTTTTTGCTTTCTTCATGCTCAATTTTCCATTATTTTTGATCTTTCTTCCTTTCCAATGTTTTTGGATTTTCCATTTTCAAATGTTTTTGTATTTTCAAGATCTCTTTTCAACTATGTACAATAATTATGATGCTCTCTCATCTGATACTCTTTATACTCTTTCATCTGCTTTAGGTGTAGAACCTCTTCAAATGAATTCTATTTATGGGTTCTTGTAACTCTTCACCATTACAATCTGATAACTTATATGTTCCAGTTCCAAAGGATGACACTATCACAAATGGGCCTATCCAATTAGCTTCCCACTTTCCTTTCTTTTCCCTTTCAGCTTGATTCTTGGGATTTTCTCTTAATACCAAGTCTCCTACTTGAAAAGTTCTTGGTTTGATGTGTTTGTTGTAATTATATGAAATCCTATTTTGATAAAATCTTAAATGCTCATAAGCTTGAGTCTGGTGTTCCTCTAACAATTCCAATTGTTGCAGTCTGGCAATCCTATAATCCTCATCAGTGATCAATCCTCTTAATGAAACCCGTAGAGATGGGATTTCAACTTCTAATGGTAGAACTGCTTTGGTTCCATAAACTAAAGAGAATGGGGTGGCTCCTGTAGGTGTTCTGATACTAGTTCTGTAAGCCCATAGTGCAGGATTTATTTGCACATGCCAATCTCTTCCTAATTTGTTAACTGATCTTTTTAATATCTTGAGGATATTTTTGTTTGTTGCTTCAGCTTGGCCATTGCCTTGTGGATAATAAATGGATGACAAATGATGTGTAATGTGGAATGTCATGCAAAGTTCATCAATATCCTGGTTTTTGAATTGTTTCTCATTATCCGTGATAATGGCATGTGGAATACCATAGCGGCAAATTATGTGGTTCAATATGAACATTGAAATTTGTTTGTTGGTTGCTGTTGTTAATGGAACTGCTTCCACCCATTTGGTGAAGTATTCTGTTACTGTGATGATATACTTGTGTCCATTTGAAGATGGAGGATGTATGATTCCAATCAAGTCAAAACCCCATTGATAAAAAGGCCATGGTGTAATAAATGGGTGTAATTCTTGAGCCGGTGCATTTATCATGTTACTGTGATATTGACATTTGCTACATGTCTTCACAAATTGACAAGCATCCTTTTCTAATGTTGTCCAAAAGTACCCTAAACGAAGGATTTTCTTAGCTAGATTAAGACCGCTTGAGTGTGACCCGCAAATGCCTTCGTGGACCTCGCGTAAAGCTAACTTAGACTCTTCTTCCTCTAGACATCTAAGTAACGTCCCATCAAGACCCTTACGATACAATGTGTCTGAAAGGATTAGGTAACGGGCGGCTTGGCGTATGAAGTTACATTTTTGGGCATGAGTTTGGTCTATGGGGAGTACTTGGTCTTTAAGGTCAGTATAGATGGGTCCATACCAAGGAGAGTCATGTCCATGTAAAAGAGCAACAATTTGGGTGTCAGGAAGGTTGAATGCCGGTTTTACCAACTCTTCCACCAAGAACTCATACTTCTCATTTTGATTTGGTTTTTTTAATAATGAAGCCAAGGTAGCCATGGCATCTGCTGCTCTATTCTTTTCTCTTGGAATCTGTTCAAATGTGATCAAAGCAAAGTACTTCTTCCATCCATCAATCAAGGTTTTATATTTCATCAATTTTATATCTTTGGTATTGTATTCATTATTAACCTGATTGATTATGAGTTGGGAATCCCCATACACTTGTAATTCTGCAATATTCCATTCCAAAGCCATTTTGATGCCAATGACTAATGTCTCATATTCTGCTATGTTATTGGTGCACAGAAATAAGGGTTTATAGGACTTTGGAATGGTGTACCCTTGAGGGGTAACCAATAATATACTTGCTCCAGAACCTCCTTGTGTATAAGATCCATCAAAATATAATTTCCATGTCTTTGCTTCTATGTTGACAATTGCTGCATCTGGAAATTTAATTTGAATGGTTTGTGTAGACTCCATTGGGTTATCTGCTAAGTGATCTACTATCACTTGTCCTTTAATTGCTCTTCTATCAACATATTCAATGTCAAATTCACTTAGGATCATGACCCATTTTGCTATTCTACCTGTTAAGGCAGTTTTACTTAGCAAGTATTTGAGAGGATCAATCTTGGCAATTAATTTGATCTTATGCGTCAACATATAATGTCATAGTTTTTTAAATGCAAAGACCACTACTAGACATGCTCTTTCCATGAATGAATAATTTAGTTCATATTTTATTAAGGTTCTACTAAGATAGTAGATTGCCCTTTCTTTTCCTTGCTCATCTTCTTATGCCAACAATATGCCTAGAGACCTTTCTGTGGTTGATATGTATAACAACAGTTCTTTGCCCTTGATAGGGGACATAAGAATAGGTGGGTTTATCAAATAAGTCTTCAAAATAGCAAAGGCCTTATCACATTCTTCATCCCACATAAATGTAGTGTCCTTGTGTAGCAACCTGGTGAAGGAGTGACACTTTTCTACTAATTGAGATATAAATCTCCTTATTGATTGAATCTTTCCTTGTAGTGACCTCATTTGGCTAATGTTTCCTGGAATCTCCATCTCTAGAATGGCTTGTACTTTTTCAGGATCAACTTCAATTCCTTTTGCTGATACTATATAACCCAATAACTTGCCGGATTGGACACCAAAGGCACACTTCTTTGGGTTTAATCTAACTTTGAATTGTTCTAACCGAATGAATATTTTTCTTAGGATTTGTAAATGTTCTTCTCTATTGTGGGACTTTGCTAAAATGTCGTCCACATAATCTTCTAAGAAAGTGTGCATCATGTCATGGAAAATAGTTGTCATGGCCCTTTGATATGTAGCTCCAGCATTTTTAAGACCGAAGGGCATGACATTCCAACAAAAAGTACCCCAAGGGAAAGTAAATGTTGTCTTTTCTTGGTCTTCAGGAGAAATCTTTATTTGATTGTAGCCACTAAATCCATCCATTAATGAGTACATTGCGTGACCTGCTATCAAATCCACTATGGTGTCTATGCTTGGCAATGGGAAGTCATCTTTGGGACATGCAAGGTTTAAATCTCTGAAATCCGTACACACACAGATAGATTTATCATGCTTAGTAACTGGCACAATGTTAGAGATCCAATCAGCGTATGCTATTGTTCTTATGAACCCCACCTTTAACAATTTTTCCAATTCTACCTAGACTAGGAGAGCCACATGTGGGTGCATTTTCCTTAGTTTTTGCTTCACAGGTTTAACTCCAGGTCTAACATTCAGATGGTGCATTATGAAATTAGGATCCAGTCCGGGCATGTTGGCATATGACCATGCAAAATTCACTTGTTGTTCTTGGAAGAATTTGATAAAGTCCTCTCTTTCAAGGGATGTAAGTGATGTAGCCAAGTGTATGACCTTTGGATCTACTTTCGTGCCAATGTTAACTTTTTCTGTTGGTTCTATAAGAATAGATGACCTTTCTTCTTCATGTTCAGGCAAAGTATCCAATCTCTCTTCTAATGGTGCCACAGTTGGGTTTTCACCAAAAGAAACGTCTTTTATTTTCATTATTTTTGGTTCTAATGGTGCCACAGTTGGGTTTTCACCAATAGAACTTCTCATTTTTTTATTTTTTTTCATTTTTTTCTTTTTTTGACTAAGAGATTGGACCCTTGCTGTTGTCATTATGTCTGCATTGAGTTCGTTGGTGAAAGAGGGTTCAACCGCATTGAGGTATTGGTTTGTTGCTTGGTCATTTGGGAAGTAAAGTAAGTCATTTGGTTCGGTTTGATCCCAATCAATGAGGTCCGGGTGCATCAAAATTAAGGAATTATTGGGTAAGGTATCATCAATAGGATTAATGGACATGACTTCGTTTGAGGGTTCATACATTGTATCGTTTAGATCTATGATGTGCGCTTCCTCAAGATGATCCATGGAAGTAGGGTCAAAGTCCCCTTCGCTCGAATTCTTGTCAACCTCTACGGGAAACAATGTGGGAAAAGCCACAAGTGGGTTAAAACTAACATTTGAATTTCCCTCCTCTGAAGGTGTCCAAAATGTTTCTATCCATGCTCCACTATTAGATGCTTGTTCTATATTAGGCCTTTGAATAGGAGGTTCTTCATTAATTAAAGCATCTTGTTTTGGGATTTTTGCATAAGTATGTATAGCAATGACTTCTTTATCTTGACATGACTCCTCTGATAAAGTATCCCATTCATAATCCTGAGAGTCATCACTATCTCCTTCGGATTCTAATGCATTTATTTGAGGATCAAAGTCATGCATTGGACTTGAACTTTCTCCTTTGTATTGGAAACCTACTCTGGATTTTTCATGACTTGCCCTCCAAATAGGTTCAATAGGTTCTAATAACCCTCTATTTCTTTGGCCTAGGGGTCCTCTTCCTTTGTATCCCATCTTTTGTATAATATCAAATCCTTTCCCATATTGTTCGGTTTGTATATTGACATGCTGAATTCTTTCCATGGGATTGTCTAAGGTATCATCCTCATCATGATAAAGCCATTGAAGGACTTCATCTTCTTCCTTATCCCATGTTGCTTTGCTATCTTCCCTCACAAAATAAGAATTATACTTATGTGGAAGATGTTCTTTTGAGGGTTTACCATGTGATTTGGGAGATATGGGCATGTCAAATAGAGAAACTGAATATTCTCCTACTCCTTTTGAACTAATCTTGCATTGTTTGTCAAATTTGTTCATCATCTCACTCATGTGTTGGTAATGATCTTCTTTAGTTTGTTCCTTTTCCTCTTTGGTAGGTTTGTAGATCACTGTCTCCAATTTAGGTGCTAAATATGGACTTTCCATTACATTTGGACCCTTGTAGCTCACTTTTTCCTTGCCCTTAGTTGATGTAGTTGAGCTAGCTTGAAGAGGATTTTGTGTATCTTCATTGGTGATTCTTGGAATAACTCCTTCATGATTATGTGGAATGTATAATTCATGCAAGGGTTTGAGTGCATTACAATATTGGAATGGATTTGAGTCTCCTCCAACCGTGATTTCTTCACCCATGTATGGAAACTTGATGCATTGGTGGTATGTGGATGGGACGGCTTGCATCTCATGAATCCATGGTCTTCCCAATAAGATGTTATAGGTTAATTTCATGTCCAACACTTGACACTTGGTTTCCTTCTTGACTAGTCCCACTTGGATAGGCAATACAATCATGCCTTTAGAAGCTCTTTCAGCTTCATCGTAAGCTTTTATGGTGATTTTCTTTGTAGGGTCAATGCAAGACTCAGATAAACCTAAGGATTTTACAAGACTTAATGTGCAGATGTTAAGACCAGCCCCTCCATCAATAAGGGCTCTTTTGATTCTATGCCTTTTGATCAAAACCTCTATATGTAATGGAAAATTTTGAGGATGAGTTATAGACATGTCGTCTTGATTGGAAAATGAAAGACAATGAGGAGCCATGAGATGTCCTACCATATTTTGAAACTTTTCTTCCCCTAAGGTAGTAGAAACATGTGTCTCTTCTAAAGCTTTTTCTAAAATCTCTTTATGATTCGGTGACAACTTCAATAACTCTAAGATTGATATTTGTGCTGGAGTACATTGCAATTGATCCACCAAACTATAAGGCCTTGCTACTGTAGGAGGTTGTTTGACCACAATGTTGGATTGTGGGATATTGGTGTTTTGAGGGACTATCCCTTTTAAAGTCATTCTAGAATTCTGCCCTCTTGTAATGACATTTGTTGCTTCCTTGTGAGATTGTTCATTAATTATTATAGCATTAACAATATGATCATATGATGGAGCAAAGTTGAGATTATTGGCACTTTGTTTCTTGCCATTTGATGACTCACCTTTATCATGTTTGTAAAAAGGTTGTTTGAAGGCCATATGATCTTCATTATTTTGGGGTCCATCAACGGTGATTATGTTATTATCTATCAAATCTTGCACCACATTCTTTAATTGTAGACATTCATTTGTAGTGTGTCCCCGAATCCTATGATATTCACAATGATTCTTAGCTTCCCACCAGCCCGGCTTGTGGTCTAGTTCATAAGGCTTAATAGTAGGTAATGCAATAACATTGTTAGCCATGAGAGCCTTTAATGCAGTTTCAAGTGATTCTCCCAAGGGTGTAAAGTGTCTTGAAGGAGTGGGCTTCAAATACTTATCATACTTGCTGTTTTGATCCTTGTTTCCTTGATTATTTTTGTTGGCATTGTTGTTATTGTTGGAAGGTGCATTATATGCTTGATTAGTATTATTCACTTGATTTGGTGTCTTTGTAAGGGCAAATGGAATCACCTTCAAGTTGCTAGATTCCACTACACCATCATTAACAATGCCTTTGTTGTTATTTTTTGCAGTATAATGGCTATTGTTATTGTACCAACCTTTATTTTGATTGTTATTATTGTTGGTATTGTTGTTGTTGGAGTTAGAGTTGTTCTTATTTTCCTTGTACAATTTCAACTCTCCACTCTTAAGAAACACTTCTTCCGTTGTAATTCTGTTATCAATCAAATCTTGGAAGGTTTTAGGACATTGCATCCTTAGTCTATAATTTAATTCGCTGCTTAAACCGTTAATAAAGATATCCATTTTCTCTTTTTCCAGTACACTTCTTGGATATCTAGCAAATGTAGTCCTCCATCTTTTCAAGAATGTGAGGAAGGCTTCTCCATCTTGTTGCTTCATGTTACATAATGTTATCATTGTGACCTCATGTTTGATGTTATAGGAGTAATGAGTCACGAATTTAGAAGCTAATTCTTCAAAGGTTTTGATGCCGAATGGTAGTTTTGAAAACCAATCCATGGCCATTCGTCCCAAGCTTCTTGGGAATAGTCTCATTAAATAGGTTGTATCATGCATGAATTCAAGACTCAATGCACAAAACCCCAGAAGATGATCATATGGGTCAGATGTTCCTTCATACCTATCATACTTCGGAAATGTAACATTAATGGGAAAAGGCACCATGACCAAACTCTTATCGAATGGAAAAGGACATAATGTTTCAATAGAAAAAGGCTTAGGAGCCCCATTTTGTTTCAAACTGTCGATTTCCATTTGTAATGCCTTGAATTGTTCCCTTATTGCTTCCATAAGGTCTTCTATTTCCTTGGGCTTTAGTTGTTCTATGTCAAAATCTTTAGGTAGCTTTACCCCCATTTGTATCAAGTCCATGAAGTGTTTTTCTTTATCCATAAGCATGGTCTTTTTCATTAGTTCAATGAAATAAGGACATTGTCTTGCCTCTAACGCTCTTTCATCCATGGTGTCTTCCGCAGTTGGGGGTAGGTTTGTATTATGAGGAGGAGGTAAGTTGTTGCCTTGTGAATTTGCTTCTTAGGAGTTAGGATCTCTTCCTCCATTATTAGAATTTCCTTGATTGTTGTTAGGATCCATACCCCCATTCATGTTGTTTCCTTGGTTGTTAGGATCAGTATTTCCTAGGGTGCCGCTAAACATCTTGTTAGTGTCCTTTGCCTTAGCGGGTTTTTCAATCACTCGTGAAGTAATGAAAGTATCCTTTGGAAATGGGAGCTCTTCTCATTTGTAGGTCCCGTCTATTTGTAATGTTTTCTTTATAGAATGTGATCTTGTAAGAACAGGCATGAACAAACTTTAATGGTATGTTGGCTTCTTCTTTTGATAAGCTAGTTTTTTTTGGAATAAGGTAAAGGTTTTTGATCAATTTTAAATGGTTTAGAATCTTAATGATGTTTTGATCAATAACTCTAGAATATCTTGTTTGAAAATATAAAAACAATCTCAACACACACATCAATTTGGTACCATATCTCTAGAATGCTCTAATGTGTGTATTTTTGAACGTTTTCACAGGTTGAAACACAAGAATAGCTTCCATGCAATCTACCTAGCACATAATTGGTTCATAAACATGGCTCTAATAGGTAGTTTTTCTATTTTACCATTATGTAGTAAGTTTTCCGTTCAAAATAGATCTTAGCTTTTCATCCCCCAAGTATGTTAAGGGGCTTCCCACACGCATCGAAGAACGATTTTGCACAATCATTTAAGACTACTAGAGGAAGTTCGAAAGAGCTAAAATCCTTTTGTCGTGCACCCCATTAAGGATACATGCATTTCATTTTATAGCTGGTCGGATTCTCACAGCAAAAGCAAGTGTATCCCACTTTGGGCTGTCCCTCTCACCGGCCTTTTAAGGCAATCTCGGGAGGCGAGCCCACTAAGTTTTAAACATGTTCATTTGAAAGCATGAAAAGTGGATTTGGTAGAGCAAGTTTGGGAATTTGATTCACTCAAAGAGTGAAGAGCATATCCCTATTGCTTTTCCCTTATCCCAAACACTCACAATCAATTTGGTTCTTTTTCAACCCCGTGACAAAGGGGTTCTTAGAATTGAAATGTTTGTTCTTTTCCTTTTATGATTAAACTATGTTTTGAACTTTGAAAATGCCACAATTTAAGGGAAGTTTGCAAGCTTGATGAGAGAAATACCTCAAACAATGCTAGCAAAGGCTAGGCGCATTTTTAAGTAGTAGATTTTCTTATTTTCTCTCCAAATCCTTCCCTTACCTTAATGAAACATTCCCTCCACCAGCAAATTAGTCGGCACAAACAAACAAAGTGAGGGGAAACCAAAATCAATGCTTAGAATGCTACAATTTTGATTATGCTTTTTATGCTTTCTTTTTCTTCAAAATTTGCAAAATTTTTACAAACTTAGGGACTAAACTCCTAATTTAATGATACATATTTCTATTTGTAAGCATCTACAACAACAATGTATTTAGCATATAACTCTACATCCCTTTCTAAGTCATCGTTGAGAACAAAGGTAGTGTGTACCCAGTTTTCCTTTCTTATCCTCTTAGCGATCAATTTCTCCTCTAAGTTATGCCTTCTCTCTAGTTTTTGAACTTTCTTATGACAGACCATACTCCTGAGACAAAAAAAATGGACGTGAAGTCAGAATATAGTCATAATTTCAACACTTTTGATAAAATATAAAAAGTACAGCCACGCGACATTGTCCAGACTGTACGCGAGATCTAATTTAACAAGGACGTGATTACTTTAACCGCGAGCGTCACCATAAGGGGCTCAAGAGAGATTAAAATAACTAGGTGCGATATCAAATTTTACCTACACGTGAAATCTTTAACAGACGCGACAACAGTCATTATTTTGATGAAATATAAAAGTGCAATCAGGTGACATTGTCTACATTGTATGCGAGATCTAATTTGGCAAAGATGTGATTACTTTAACTGTGAGCGTCACCATAAGGGGCTCAAGCGAGATTAAAATAACTAGGTGCGATATCAAATTTTATCTACGCGTGAAAATATTTACCAAACACGACAAACTGATGCTATAAAAGTGATATCTAATTTATCAAAGGTGACATTTAAAATGAAGAACGCGGGAAATTAAATGAGTAAGGTAGGAAACTCCCTTGACACCAGATGTAAAATGATTCCTCGGCCGTGACTTTTTAAGTCTGATTAAGCGACATTTAAATGACCAAAGCCATCAATCCTTTATCCAAGATGCGAGAGTTTAATTTCTGACCGTGTGATTTCTTTCGCAAAAGCGTGATTCTGTAGGCTAAAATGCATAAGAGTTCAGACTGTAGGCAATATTTTAATTCACATCCGCGACAGTTCTTTGCTTTAGGCGTGACTTCTTTACTGCAGGCGTGATTTCTTCTCTGTAACCTGCAAACAGCAAGCAAATTCATGCAATTCTAGCCTAAATTTTGTAAATAACGTGGAAATAATGATGAATTTGAGGCCTAGGGCCCCACAGTGGGTGCCATTTGTGTGTGTGAGTTTTACACCTTCATGAAATAACAAGATTTAAAAGACAATTACACTATTCAAAGCAAACTAATCTAAATAATGCACAATTAATCTAAATATCTCATGGATCTCTAAAATAAAGTGGTAAATGAGGCTCTCAGCTATGATCCTCACTAGTGACACTCTAAAGATGAGAATTAAGCTATATGATATGCAAATTTAGATCTATTCTATCAAATTCTAGCTCTATTTGATGAACAATCTACTATGATCAAAGCAATTTAAGCTAATTAGCAATGAGAATGATAAGTGAGTGATGTGGATGCAAATTGACAGAGCTTTGCTGCAATTCAAAGATATGGAGTGGATGAATTATGCTTCTAAATGCCTTCAATATATAAGATTTTCCCAAGGGTAGGGGGTAGAGTGAGTTGATCATGGTTATGCTTGGGTAAGGTCAATTGGCTTTGCTTTGTCCATAAATGGGGGGACAAGGAGGGGACAATCATTTAAATGGTTTCAAAAGGCTGGACCATTTCAACAAAAGTGAGTGATTTGTGTCCATTTTGTCTCCTTTTTGCTTTGTTGAGGGAAATTAGTATTTATTAATTAATTAAAGTAATTAAATTTAGCCATGAAGGGTAAGATGTTCATTTTGATTTTTGCTTTCAACAACTATGTCATTAATTGAATTTAATCAATTTCGTAGTGTTTTTCCCCTTTTCAAGCTTTATTTAATCATTTAATCATTTAATTGAATTTTCCTTTGATTTAAATTGACTTTGTTCCATTTATTGATTTTTCGTGCTATTTTGATGATTTGTTGCACCTTTTGATTGATTTAAGCCTTTTGCCAATTTTCCGTGTCTACACATCCATATTCCCCTCTTGCTTCAAATTCAAAAGTTTTTCTCCCGCTCTTTCCCTCCCTCCTCCTTCCCGCTCTCGCTACTACACAAAAGTTGTCTTTGTGGGTATTTTTATTTTTTGAATGTTGGCATTATACTTTGTGGTTTCATTGATGATTCATCCTTGGTGTGACATTAATGTATAAATAAAGTAATCATAGAAGGATAAGATGATGATTAGTGAAGAATGTTTACAAATTTTTAATAGTGCAATTTTTTGATCTAGTAGTACTATCACTTAGAGTGCGCACTTAGTGTGTTTCTAATATTTATGGTAAAATATATATTGTTGTTGAAGAAATTTTTTATACTTTGGTATTGATGGTGTTCTTTGATAGTAGTGAGATTTGTTAGTCTAGTTCAAAGTACCTTTAGTGTCCTTCAGATATGATTGGATATAGTATTGTTGAATGTTGATCTTAATCATGTTTGGTCATACAAGTATGTTTTCCAGTGATATTTAAGGTTTGCAAGTGATCTTTGATGTTCTATACTTAATATGCTCAGTTATGTTATGTTCTTGTGTATTTGAATACACTACCTTATCTATGATCATTCTTTTGGTCTAGATGTACTTCATAATTAATGTTGGGAAGTTTATTTGGGTCTCAAATTGGTGTGTGGAGATCTACATGGTTCAAAATTGCTTCAAAAGATTTCTTCATCCACTATTATACAAGTTTTAATTACCTATTCACATGTTACATTTTAGATATGGTCTTGGATGGTGTGTAAACCATTGGATCTATCTTAGGAGAGTGTGTTGAAAAATATTCAGGTCCCATCTTTCTTCTAGATTGGACCGCTTCATGTCTCTTAGGCTTGAAGACCTATTTTATGTAATATTATTTTGAATAAGGCCCACTTACAAAAAATATTTTAATGATTTATATGATATTTAAGGCTAAAAGGAAGTGAGTGTGGAAGACTAAAAAGTGGAAGAGTGCCTTGTGTGAAGGATATAAGAGAAAGAATAAAAGTGGATATGTGGTAGTATGAGCTTTAAAGAAATATATGCAGAGTTTGTATCTTACTTATTTAAAAGATTCTTATTTTATTTCTAAGATTCATGTTGCTAGATGATAGTGATTTTTCTGAAGATATTTTTTTATATTGTCCTAAGACAGTGAGTTTTAGTTGTACAAGTCTTTTTTATCTTTCCTTAAGGCAATCATCCCTAGTTGTGCAAGTTTGGGTAGTGAGCCTAAACATTGTAATTCAAGATTATCTATATTTGTGAGGTTGATTCTCACTATGATTTTTCCCATCCTTGGACTTTCCATATAAATTTGGTGTCCTTGTGTTGATCTCATTTTCTACTTTCTTTTCTCATAAAGGATAATTGCTTATAGTGATTTGAAGTTTATCAAGATCTAAATAAAAGATATTATTTTTGTTCATACTTGATTCACCTCACCCCCCCCCTCAATATTGTTGTGTTCTTAACAAATGAAACATGGATGTAGAGGTGGAAAAGTAGAGAGGAAGGGAGGGAGAGGGTGGGAGAGAAATGTGATGAGAGAGGGAGAGAGGCAAGAGGGAGATAGATAGGGGAGAGGAAGAAGGGAGGAAGAAACCTAGAGAGAGAAGGTAGATATATGAGAGATAAAATAATAAAGATGGATAGAAAAGTAAGAAGAGATGGAGGGAGTGTGAGACCTGGGGAGAGATGAGATATATGGGAGGAGAGGTGAGATACCTAGAGGGAGAGATAAAGGGGTGAAATGGGGGCTCAAAGAGGAAGGGGGATACATAGAGGGAGAGAGAAAGAAATTAAAGAAGAGACATGGAGAGAGGGAGAGGGAGAGGGAGAGATAAGTGTCAATATAGGAAATACCATCAACCTTATGTACCCTAAACCTTGTACTTTAAATATTGCACCCTCAACCCTATAAAAAGAGTGAGAGGGAGACATAGAGAGATGAGGGGAGAGAGAAGATGAGGATAGAGGTATGAGGGAGGAAGAAATAGGTGGAGAGAGAGGGAGATAAATAGAGAGGGGGTAGATAGAGGGGTGAGAATTATAGAAGGAGAGAGAGACACCAGAGACCTATATGAGGAAAGAGAGGAATGAGATATATGAAGGGGTTAAAAGAGAGGTGAATAATGAGATATGGTTAGAGAGAGAGAGAGAGAGAGAGAGAGAGAGAGAGAGAGAGAGAGAGAGAGAGAGAGAGAGAGAGAGAGAGAGAGAGAGAGAGAGAGAGATGAATAAAGGGGATATAGAGAGGTGGGTAATAAGACATGGATGGAGAGGTATATAAATGGAGAGAGGAAAGAGAAACCTAGATAGGGTTAGAGGGAGAGGTGACAACCTATAGAATAGAGATATCAAATAAGAGTGAGAGGGAGAGGGAGATAAATATGGAGATAAGAAGGGAGGGAAGATAGAAAGTGAGAGATGAAGAAAGGGAAGGATAGGCCTAGGGAGGGGGGGAGTTGTGAGAGAGATAAGAGAGGGAGAGGGTGAGAGATATAGAGGGACATATCAATACAAGAAAAGTACCCTCAAGAGGGAAGGTGAGGTAGAAAGAGAAAGAACATAGTAGCAACCAAGAGAGGTGAGAGAGAGGTGAAAGAGAAGAGAGGGATATTGATAGGTCTGGAGTTTGAGAGAGATAAAGAGAATGAGAAAATAATTATAGGAGCATGCTTATTACTGAAATTTGACCAAGTCTAAAAATTTATACGATTTCCAAAACCTTAGAAACTATGTTATAAAACTTGGAGATTTATAACCACTCTCAAACATCTTGATAATATATACAAGATATTTAACTTAAAGTATAAGCTTATAATTAAATGTTAAATTTCATGTATATATTCAAATTAAGAGATTGATTGTGACTTGATAATGAAAAAAATGTATTTTTTGCATTTGGTGTAGCCAAATATGGCGTGCACCATATTTTGTGCATGCCCTATTTGGTGTGGCCATATTTGGTGTGTACAAAATAGTATGCATTGGGAAACCTAAATGATAGGATGTTCATTTCCAGTTTGAGACATGTTTTTCTAAAAACATGCCAAAATTTCTCAATTTTTTTCTCCTACTCCCAATTAGGTTTGCGTGTGTTTCAATGAAACTAAAAAAACACCTCAATGTTGTTAATATATTTGTTAGCAATCTAGCCATATAGATTTTTTTAGATTTTAATTATGTTTTAAGTTGTTCATCTCTAATTTATTTTGTCAGTCTATTCATTTTTTGTCAAAAACCAATATGTGGTATTTCAAGAATATATTTTGTCATGTTCTTTAAATTTTAAAATAAATTACATTTTTAGATTTCAAACTCCATTCTACACACCTAGAAATAAAGAAATTTTGATTTTTGATTAGTTTTCAAAAAAATTAAAGGGGAGCACACATAAATTCTAGTTTTTTTATGATGTGTCCACTTTGAAATTAGTAAAAAATCACAAATTCATCAAAAAATAGCCAAAATGTCTGGCATAAACTATATGGTGTTAGCTAACTTCTCACAAAAGAGATTTTAAAAATTCAAAAAAAAAAACTTGACATTTTAGGGGGAGTGCACTAGACGTTATGTTTTTTTTTTTTTGAAAAAATAGGACTCCTTTGTGGGTTCCCCCTTTTTGAGACCCTTAATATCCACCATTTTCAAAATAAATAAGTAGTTTAGAAACTAGGTTCAGAGCACTTCAACTCTTGTTCTTGTCTCATATTCAATTTTGAGTGTAACAATCTTGATTTTCTCATTGAAGTTTAGAGTTTATTGATTTCAAAAAAAAAGTGGCATCTTAAGACCCCTTTTTGGTTCTCCATCTTGGTGCACTTACCTATTGAATAGGTTAATGTTGGACTATCAACATTAACACCTACCGCACAAGGTGATCATCAAAATATCACTCAAGTAAACTTGTCTATTTTTAATCATTAATGGTTTGTAAAATAATCTTAGGAAGATTTTTGATAATTGAATATAATTCTTTCCTTTAAATGCTAAAATTGGATAGTTCTCCTAGTATTTTTACCACAATGGAGCATGGTGCTACTGTAATAGTATCATCTTCAATTCCTTTGATGAAGGCATGAACCATATTAGTAAACTTCATGTTATATTTGTTGCTATATCTTTCTATTATTTAAAATTGAATGATATACATTTGTAGTTTAATTTCTATATTGATGCTTGTCATAGGGCTAATGCAAATCTATATTATGAATGTTTCCATCTTATGGATGAATAATTGCAAAAATTACTTGAGAGAGATTTTCAATATGCAATAAATGGTTATTCTAATATTTTGAATTATATGATTCAATTGGGGGCTCACCACTTAGTATTTTGGTTAAGTGGTCTTGTTGTTGTTGTTGTTGTTGTTGTTGTCCCCACCTAGGTTCAAACCTCCACTGGGCCATTGTTATAGTAGGCTTGTGCCTTTGCTAACCCAATATGCTCGCGGGTTTGGGCCTCAGCTCTGTAATAAGGGGATGAGGTCCCCCATTTGTAGCTCACTAGTTCATAGCACCAGGTCAAAATCATTTCACATAGAGCCGAAGGGCAAGTTGTGTTAGCATCACCAATCACATTAAAATGTTTACCAAGCACATTTTTCTAAAAAAATATTATATGGTTCAACTTATATATATTAATACATGTACTTTATTATTTTAGATGGAGCTCCAATAATATTTGGAGATGATTTTCAATGAATAATCTTGAAAGATCTTGTTATCATATGCATCTCCCCACACTCAACATTGAAAGGCAATTTGTGATCTCTTTCATTCCCATAGAGGGAAGTGGCTACATTAGTATCCTTTGATGTATGTCTATATATGAATTTTTTATCAATTATTGTCGTATTATTAGACTATCCTTGACTAGATAAAGCCACAATTGAGGGACCTCATCCTCAACATGTACGCACAAAATGGTTCAAACTCAAGACCATGATAGCCCAACAAGAGAACAAATGTCATATGAACACTAGTCTAGTGAGGGTATGGACTACAAAGTCAAAATCATGAATGCATATTAAAACACTTGGCATGAACATTGGCAACATCAATGATAAGGCTCAAAGTCGTAAGCACACTGGGTGTAAACAAGGATTTGAGTCCATTTTTTGGCCAAAAAGTGGAAGTGTTTTTCCTTTTTTTTTTCAAATTCATCCTCTTTGACCTTAAAATTTGAAGCACTTAAAGATTGAATCTCACAAAATTCAACAATATGAATTGTAATACTCAAAGTCTACTTTCCAAATATGTAGCTTATTTGAATATCCATATGATAAAATCAATTTTCAATAGGACTTACTATTAAAAACCTCTTTTTAAAAGCCTTTTTTAAAGACTATACCATGCTCATGTATGTCAAGCATAATTTGATCTAAATGAAAGAATTTTTTTGAATCCTTTTGGAAAATGGTTTGTAACACACTCAAGATTAATGACAACATTTTTTATAATTTTTTTCTCAATATATTTTTTTTAATTAATTTTAATTGGGTGTAATTGTTGTTTTTAAAAATATATATATAATTTTATGTAGTTTGATGCCATATAATTTTATTTTATTTTTAAATATAGAAACCAAAATGTTATTGATATCATAAGAAAGTTTTTTATTTCAAGTTTATGCCCCTATTTTAGTAGAAATTAATTGAAAAGTAGAAAAAATAATCTACTTTTTAAAAAAAATTGCATTTTTAGAATCTACATAGTCTCATCTATAATGGAATCTTTTGTCAAAATAGTCTCATCTGTAATGGGTTTTTTTTTGTCAAAATACTCTACAAAAAATATATTCCGATATTTTTAAAGTGCCTATTTTGTTTGAACATTGAGATGACCTTTAAGGTGTAGGTCAAATCATATCCAAATCCATTGTTCGATTAACCAAACCTTTTTACAAACCAAAACTCAAAGCTATTTTTGGGCCAATAATTTAAATTTTATGAAACAAAATTGTGTTTATTAAATGGGGTAGCATCCCATAAATGAGGTCATGTTTTATTTTAATTTTTTTTAACATATAGAAACATGACCCTATTTAGGCTTGGGGTCCCATAAGAGAATCTAAACACAACCTCGTATAACCTCATATCAGGATCAACACCCCAAACTAAATGTGACCTCGTTACATTTTAACATGACCCCATTTTGTATAGTGTATTTTTGCGAAATGGACTAAGTGTAAAAAATCCACCATAAGTGGACTCAACTCCTTGCACTTTGCCCACTAGATTAGTGAGAGCACAAGCTCGGGATCACGATAGCCTAGCAGGATTTTGAATCTTGGTAGAAACAAAAAGTGGCACAATTTAATGATTATATCATGGCATGAAACTCATTCTTATATGGTATTTTGTATGTATAATTTGTTTTACATGTGACATCATATGCCTATATGGATTTCTTGTCCATGTATTATACTTTTACAAATATATCATTATATGCCTATGTGGATTTTTTGATAATAAAAATATTTTTTCCCAATGTGATCCATATTTTTTTATTTTTCATTAAATAAATAAATATAAACACAAGTAAAATGAAGATATTTTGATTTGAGTAATTGAATAAATTTCCAATTATTTTATTCTTTAATCTTTTCTAATGAGTTTGATCATATTCTAGGTCATGGATGGTCAATGTTTTCATAGTCTTATATCAAATCAAATTAGAAATGAAATTAAGAAGTGTGAACATCTTACAAGTACGATATAACATTTTTCCCTTGACCTATCTCTCATAAGTATACCCAATTTAATGATAATACTGTAAACTACATGTCACATCAATTACAATGGGTTAAGATCAAGTTGAGAGGATATACCATGCAACATAAAAAGATAAAAAAATAAGGCAATGAGAAAAATAAAACCTATTATAAGTTGTGTGAGATGGAAAATAAATGGCTTAGGCTAAGTGTTGAAGACATTGTGGACATCAAGAAAGAAGGGAGTGACATAAGGTATATTTTTTATCACTATGCACATGGACAAGTCCCCATGAATTAGTAATAGAAAGACAAAGCAATGAAGAATGAAGACACCACTCTAGGTGATGCACCATGATAAAATATGAAGAATGAACATTTAAAAATGCTTGAGTGTTCACACTACCTGAGGAGTTCATGCCATTTTACTAGACTAATATTCTTCTTCTTTACATTTATTTAACCACTCTATTTACTTAATTAGAATTAGGTATTTGTTTCATTAAAAAATATGCATATATTTTTTGTACATAATTGAAACTGAACTAATTTAATTTAATTTTATCCTATCTATTATCTTAATTTTATGTTATCTTCTACCTTATCACGCTAGACAAGATTTAGTTAAATTTCAACTAATATGCTAGTTCAACAATGTTTAGGTTCTAGAATGCTAAATTAGATTTAGTGAACTACCATCCTTCATGCATTGATTATCTTACCTATACTCCATATAATAATGGGCTAATTTTTATTATGTAACTGGTGTATACAAATAAATGTACCTTCATAGAATTAGTGTTAATCATCAACAATAAGTAAAATAATAACTAAATACAACCACAATTGAGCAATTATTTAACAAAATCAATGACTAATTGAGCATCCTATGGCTCTCTACCTAAGATATTAATGAGTGAGCTCTCAGCAAGCTCTCACTAATGACAATCCTAGAATGAGAATGATGAAGATAAAACAATGCTAAAGCTAACAATTATCAAAATAAATGCTAAAATTGCTCTCAAATGCTTTTCTAAATTCAAATTGTAAGAGGTTTGATGCAATTCTCAGATAGGTGGTTGATGAATTATGAAGGATTTTAGCCTTCCTTTTATAGATTTTCCCAATGGTAGGGGGTGTAGCTGTGTTTAATCATGATTGAGTTGGGGTTAAGTCTTTGGTTCCACCCTTTGAAGACAAAGAAAATTTTGTGTCCTCAAAGCTTGGGACAAGTAGACAAGATGGATGGTTGAGATTCTTTTTCACTTTGAGTGAATGAGATTCAATTGGGCTTGATCCATGTGAATGCCTTTCCTCAAATTTCATTGGTTGTTTGATTTTCCTCTCCTTTTGGTTTGTTGAGAGTAATTGATTTTTATTAATTGATTTAATTGATTTATTTCAGCCATGTACCCCTTGAATGGGTTGAATTTAATTTAATCCAAGACTATACAGTTAATTGAATTAATTGTATTTTGATTTGATTGCACTTAATTAAAATGCTCTCAATTTTGATTGATAGTGACTTAAGGCTTGATTTTCTTTTTGATTGGATAATTGTGTATTGTGATTCAATTGATTCAATTATTTCCTTAATTTACCTTGATTTGACTTGATTTTCTTTGAATTATCATTAAATTGTCTTTGTTGATTTTTAGGTGATTACAAATGCCCCTCTTTGAGTTGATGTGTGAAGCATGTCGATTCAAAGAATACTCTGATCTTGCTTGATAATAGGTCCTGATTCATTGATGGTCGATCTTTGATGTTCGTTCGATGGTCTTTCGATGATTGATTCTCTAATTTTTTATATGAAATTGCTATAGGTAATGATTGATATGAAACTCTCCTGATTGATGAGGTTCTAATGATTGTTCTTGATATGATGATTGATTTGCTGATTGATCCTGATATGATGTTTGATTTAATGATTGATATAATGCCCCTTTTGTTTGATTACGAAATTTTTTTTGATAACAGCTTTTGATTTGATTTAATGATCCGTCTCTGATTTCCGTTGATGTTACTGATGATGTTGATCTGATTATCTGATGGTATGCCCCCTTAGAAATGAAACATATTATTATTTTTGATAAAGAGATTTAGATGTTTGATTGATATGTTTTCATTTCTGAAAAACACTTTATGATATGCCATACTTCTTAGTTTGCCCTGATAAATGCAATAGATTCATATAGGTCAAAGTCATTTCTTACCTCAAAATTAGGTCAAATTTAGCTTAAATAGGTTGAAAAACCTAGATTTACTATTCATTTTCACTTTTGATTTCTGTGATTTTCCTCTAGTTCTGCTTGGATTTTCGAGATGGTTGTGCCTATTCAAGAGCATTAATTCAAGCAGTGTCAGAGATATGCAAGGCCACTTGACTATGGACCTCCGGTAAGTACTTTTCAACCCTTGGTATTTCATTTATTGCTCATTAATTAGCATTTATTGCATTTCCCAATTTCATCACTGCTTTGAAATATTTAATTCACGCTTATGCAAATTTCAATGTCGCCTAACACTGTTAAATGTCACATCTATGGTTTTTATTGTCATTTACAAGTATTTCAATGTCGCTTATCAACTTTTCATTGTCACCTAAGGGTAAATGGTTCACGCGTAGCCTTAGGTTTTTAAAAACCAGATTCCTTAAATTTTTACACCTACAAAACGCTAGTGATTCAATGTCGCCTAGGAAGGTTTTAGTGTCGTGTAAGTCAATTCAATGTCGCCTGTGAAAAATTTGTCGCCTGAGACAAAAGTAATGTCGCCTATTAAAAATTGTGTTTTGCTTAAGGAAATGTCACCTGCGATGAATAAAATCACGCCTGTAGCATTTTTCTCAGAATTTTCACTTGTACTTGACTATTTTCTTTTTTAATTTTTCTATTTTTGAAATATTTAATATGTCAAGATGACTGATTGGAATAATATGATTAAGTCAGTTACGTTTGAACTAAACAATTGATTAGGATACCAGTATAGTAGTACCAACGAAGTTGATTTGTCAATCTGTTATGATAGGGTGATGGTCTAATATTTTATTTTCAAGATCTAGAGATATAAAACAAAGATTTTCCTTCCTCAAGATATAGAGTTAGGAGTTTTGATGTGCTCATGATGAGAAAATGGATTTTAAAATAACTTGATCGACTTTAAATGTTCCTTGATATAATATGTTGATATGATTCTCTTGTTCTTTGCCAAACAAGTTGACTTCCCTATGTTATATATCCGATCAGTTCCACCATGGGTTATTGACCTTGGACAGACATTGACTGCGGCTGAGTACCGTGTTATAGAAATTTTTGGTTTGAGCTTCCTTCTTGATCTTCCCCGATTTCAGCTGAACCATGGGTTATTGATAGCTGTGGCGGAGTGTTGGCACTCCGACCACAATACTTTCCATCTTCCTCATGGTGAGATGATGATCATGCTCGAGGACGTGTATCATTTGCTACAGATTCCTTGTCGAGGAGAGATTGTTTATTATGACTCTGTGTATGATTCTACTGTT
Organism: Chamaecyparis obtusa; assembly: GCA_027943335.1. Lineage (NCBI taxonomy): Eukaryota > Viridiplantae > Streptophyta > Pinopsida > Cupressales > Cupressaceae > Chamaecyparis > Chamaecyparis obtusa. The sequence continues at coordinate 544,060 of BSBK01000349.1, read as the reverse complement.
TGCCGATGAGTGTTCGGGGATAATTTGATTGATGATGATACAATCACATGACCATAGTTTGCTTCTTTTCCTACATTGCCTGCAGTTCTTGGTGCATTGATTGGTGGTCTACTTCTTCCTGACCGATGAGGTTGTGGTTTTTCCATTGGTTGGGGTAGGATTCTAGAGGATTTACTAGCACAACCTTGGCATTTTGATTGGGTTTCTTGTGTACTAGCTCAGTTATATCGAGATCTTCATGAGGTGGTGTACAGAGAGAGTTCTTCCTTATCTATTGGTGCTATTATTCTCCAATTATGGATTTGGGAGCATCTTCCTATTACCAGGCCTATTTTTGATAGGAGACAGCCTTGTGGATATCCTTATGCCTTTCTATATACTGGTATAGTGATTCAACATCATTTAGGTCATCTAGATTATTGGAGATGTCAGATAGATGATCTCGATCAGGTTACATGGCATCCTTACCTTGATTGTGATTTTTGGTGGGAGGATGATGATGAGTTGCCATATATGTTTAGTCCTCATTGGATGATTGGCCGATCTGATACTGTTATTCAGGGGTTCTATTTTGGTCGAGTTTCCAAATAGTATGGCAGGATATAGGATATGCCTATGGGTGATGTCTTATATGCACGAGTTCAGGCTGAGACATCTTTATGGGGCCTTTGTATTGATTACCAGTTTGCCTTGGCTCAAATTGCTGCTATACCTTTCTGTAGATGGGAGATGTTGATGGGTATGTCAGATGTAGGGATGTGCCATGACTATCAAGACTGGTGGTCTCAAAATAGGTTTATTCATTTCACAGATCCAGCGGAGCTTATTCTTGATCGACGTGGTGGTGGTGGTGGTGGTGGTGGTGATGATGATGGGTGTGGTGGTGGTAGACATTAGAGATGTAGAGGATGTAGAGATCCTCCTGTTATTGCTGGTAGAGGACAGGTGAGGGATGGACATGGTTAGGATAGAGCCAGAGATAGGCAGGTTGATGCACTCCATATAGTTCATCCTAGAGTAGTTAGACATGATAGAGTTCATCGATAGTAGAGAGCTCAGAGACAGGCTCATGTTGAGGCTGCTAGACAGGTTCCTGGGGGGTTTAGATCCTTTAGTGCAGTTACAGAGAGTTTCCCTGGCATAGCAGGATGATGATGCTCAGTAGGTTCAAGGTCAGTAGGTTCCAGCACAACAGATTCCTCCACCAGCTCAACAGCCAGAGGATCATAGACAGGATGCACAGGATGTTCCCACTATTGGTTCTTTAGCCTGAGGTATGCAGTCTATGAGGATAGATATGTCTACTGTTGTGAGGTGTTTAGATCAGGTTGTTGCCTTGATGCAACAGTTTCTTTCAGTAGTGATTGTTCAGAGACCGAGTGGAGCGAGCACTTCTCAGGCTCCTCCTTCATAGGATGATAGAGATCCATGTGGTTCTGGTGCTACAGGATCTTGATCGATTGATGACAGATTCACTTATCATTGATGTTCTCTATTGCACCTTTCATGTCTTTTGATTGATCAGATCTTTTGATGTACCACTTTCATGATATTGTATCTAGATATACTTTGATGTACTGGATCCTTTGAGACACATCTTTTGATGATATATGAGGATCTATTTCTTCGTCTCTATTGATGAGTTGATTTATGAGATTATCTTTATATGCAGCTATATGATGTTTATGATGCATTTATCTTTATGTGATGGATGCAATGTATCTTATTTTTATGATATAGATAGATGGATGCATTGATGTATGGATATTATGAAATGTTTTCTATTTTTCAATTTATGGATGCAAATTGTTTTATGATCATATGGATATGGATGATCTTATGTTTTTGTATTTTCAAATGTATGCAATTTTATTTGTAACTATATGTATGCAAATGATGTATGAGTTATGATTCTTTTTCTTTCCTTCGGATAATGACTAATGATTAATGATATGCATGTATGCAAAAGATAATCTCATTTTCACTGTTTTGGGTCTAGAATCATGATATATGAATTAAATCCTCCTATTAAATTTTCCCTCTTGTAATTTAAGATAAGAAAAGAAAAACAAATAATGCAATGCACTTAATCTAACATGTATGCAGCTAACTGTCATTATTCAAGATTTAGAGCTTATTATCATCATTGAGCATTTTTGGATCCCATTTTTTAGTACAATCATCACTAGTTCAACTATGATGATATGAATACTTTTGCCTTTTTCCTTGCTTTCCCATCGGTCTCTTCAGTATGACTATCACTGATTTAAGCCAATCATGAGAGTGCGAATACCGATTTTGTCAGATTCTATGTTGCAAGTGGAAGTTGGTATTATGATATTGAAGATCAAAATAGCCAAGGTATCCATTTGCGTAAACAAGTAGAAATCTTTGTTTTATCCTATGTACAAGTCCTCGATGATTCTTTGATGATCACATCCTTAGAAAAATAATACATGATTTGAAACTTTGATTTTAAGACAGTCATTCAAAAATCAAGAAAATATCATCCTTTCATCATAGCTTGTCTAGTCTAAAACTTTCATCGATTCGCTAGAAAGAAATGATTTCATCAATTGAGTCAACACTTCAAAAAAAAATTTTGGCCATGTTTTTCAAATCCATAGTTCAAGTGTAGTTCCATCCATTTCAAATTTTTAATCCTGATAAAAGGTAAAGTCATTTAAGTTCTTGGATCAAATTTTCATTTTAGGCTCACATTGGATTGGGATGTAGATTTGATTAAGTGTTCCTCTTTCGAGTATGATGAATTGATTCTCTAATTGAATAAAGCTTTTTGATGAATCCTTGCTCCTTGAGAGTAGATTGTCCCTAGTTTGATATTGATTTCATTTATGGGACTTGGGACAATTTTTTGATTAGGTGACCAAAATCTTAAGGTACTTGCAAATGCAACTGTGGGGTTTTATTATGCAATATATACAAATGCTAGCGAATGCAATATTAACAAGGTGACCTTCTAAGTATGCAATTGACTTGGACTTTCAATGGTGCCTATTTACTAGGTTTTCACCGATTGAATGTATCAAGCTCTTTTTTCTATTTTTAAAGCTTTTCTCTTTTTTTGCTACCAAGGTGCCTGTTTGCTAGGTTTTCACCAAGGCACTTTTCTTCTTTTTCGATTTTCTTGTATTTTTCTTTTTTTTTTTCAATTTTTTTTCTTTTTTCATATTATCAAGGCACCTATTTGCTAGGTTTTCACCATGACAACATCTTTTTGAGGATCATATTTGAATGTTTTTCCTTTCTTCATGCTTAATTTTTCACTGTTTTTGATCTTTTGTGCTTTTCAAATGTTTTTGGTATTTTAAACTTTTTCAAATTTTTTTTGGTGTTTTCAGCTTTTCCAATGTTTTTGGTGTTTTTAAGATCTCTTTTGAATTATATACAATAAATATGATGCTCTCCATTTGATACTCTTTATACTCTTTTGTCTACCTTAGGTATATAATCTCTTACGATGTATGCTATTTATGGGGTCTTGGAGTTCTTTACCATCACAATCTGATAACTTGTATGTGTCGGTCCCGAAATCTTCAACAATGAAAAATGGTCCTAACCAATTTGCTTCCCACTTTCCTTTTTTCTCTCTTTCTACTTGGTTCTTGGGATTTTCACACAACACTAGGTCACCTATTTGGAATGTCCTTGGCTTGATGTGTTTATTGTAAGATCTTGACATTCTATTCTGGTACACCTTTAAGTGATCAAAGGCTTCTTTCTATTTTTCATCCAAGAGTTCTAGTTCTTGTAGCCTAGCCACCCTATAGTCTTCCTCATTTATCAATCCATGCATAGATATCCTTAAGGACGGAAGTTCTACCTCTAAAGGAAAAATTGCTTCAATTCCAAAGACTAAGGAGAAGGGTGTAGCCCCTGTTGGCATCCTTGTGCTTGTCCTATAAGCCCACAAGGTCGGGTTTATCTTGATATGCCAATCTCTATAGAATTATCCACCGTTCTCTTCAAGATTTTCAATATGTTTTTATTTGTTGCTTCGGCTTGTCCATTACCTTGAGGGTAATAGATTGAAGATGAATGATGTATCATATGAAATTTGGTGCACAATTCCATTATGTCTTTGTTCTTGAAATGCCTTGCATTATCTGTTATGATGGCATGAGGTATGCCATATCTACAAATTATACGATTTAGGATAAACAAGGATATTTGTTTTCCTGTTGAAGTTGATAGGGTTACAACTTCCACCCACTTAGTAAAGTATTCCATGGCCGTTATGATGAATTTATGCCCATTCGAAGATGGTGGATGAATCATTCCTATTAGATCTAGACCCCACTGATAGAATGGCCAAGGTGTGGTCATTGGATGAAGTTCTTGCACTGACGCATGTATCAAATTTCTATGAAATTGACACTTCTTACAAGTTTTTGCAAAGTTACAAGAATCTTTTTCCATGGTAGGCCAAAAATATCCTATCCTAATAATTTTCTTAGCTAAAGATAATCCATTTGAGTGTGATCCACAAATTCCTTCATGAATTTCTCATAAGGCTAAGTTTGATTCTTCCTCTTCTAAACACCTAAGGAGCATTCCGTCAAGACTTTTCGGATACAATGTTTCAATAATTATAGTGTATTTGGCGGCTTGTCTAATGAAACTTTTCTTTTGGTTTCTGGTTTGATTGATAGGAAGGGTTTGGTCTTTCAAATAGGTGTAAGTGGGTCCATACTAAGGTTAGTTAGTTGTAGTAAGTAGGCAAATGGTGTAAGGATGGGTTGGGTCATACACGGTTTGAATTTCTTCTTCTACCAAGAACTCATATCTATCACTCTGATCAGGCATCTGCAAAAGTGATGCTAAGGTTGCCATGGTGTCTGCTGCCTTGTTCTTTTCTCTCGGCACTTGTTCAAATGTGATAATTATGAAATACTTCTTGAGATTATCCACCATGGTTTTTTAAGGTACCAATTTGTCATCTTTAGTTTGATATTCTTCATTGACCTGATTTATGACTAATTGTGAATCTCCATATACCTTTAATTTGGTCACTTTCCACTCTAATGCCAACTTGATTCCAATAACCAAGGCTTCATATTCTGCTATATTGTTTTTACATGGAAATAAAAATTTGTATGACTTAGGAATGGTGGAGCCTTGAGGCGTGATTAGGAGTATGCCTGCTCCTAACCCATGGTGAGTGTAGGAACCATCAAAATAGAGCTGCCATGTTTTTGCCTCAACATTCACAATTTCTGCATCTGGGAATTCAACTTGTATAGGATGATCATCATTAAGTGGTGCCTCTGCTAATTGGTCTACAATGACTTGTTCTTTAATTTATTTTTTGTCAACATATTCTATATCAAATTCACTTAGGATCATCACCCACTTTGCTAATCTTCCATTTAATGCTGTTTTGCTTAACAGATACTTCAAAGGGTCAATTTTAGCAATGAGCCTTATCTTTTGGGCTAGCATATAATGGCGTAATTTTTTGGAAGAAAAAACTACAGCCAAGCATGCCCTTTCTATAAAGGTATAGTTCAGCTCATATTTGACTAAGGTTCTACTAATGTAGTAGATTGCTTTCTCTTTTCCATTCTCATCTTCCTGTGCTAGAAGTGGCCCCAATGAATTCTCTATTGCTGAAATGTATAAAATTAAGGGCTTGCCTCTGATAGGTGGCATCAATATTTGTGGATTCATGATGTATTTCTTTAGTATATTGAAAGCCTCTTCACATTTTTCATCCCACTTAAAGATTGTATCTTTATGCAAAAGTTGGGTGAAATTATGGCATTTTTCCGCCAATTGAGAGATGAATCTTCTAATGGATTGTATCCTTCCTTGTAAAGATCTCATCTGAATAATGGTTTTAGGTGCTTCCATTTCCATTATGGCCTTCACTTTAGTGGGATCAACCTCCATCCCTTTGGCAGATACAATGTAACCTAGAAGTTTACCAGATTGAACTCCAAAAGCACACTTCTTTGGGTTAAGCCTTACTTTGAACTCCTTTAACCTTTCAAAAAATTTTGCCAAAATAGGTAGATGTTCTTTTCTTGAATGTGACTTAGCTAGTATGTCATCCACATAATCTTATATGAATTTATGCATCATATCATGGAATATTGTAGTCATTGCTCTTTGATAGGTTGCTCCAGCATTTTTCAAGCCAAAAGGCATGACATTCCAACAAAATGTACCCCATGCACATGTGAAGGCAGTTTTATCTTGGTCTTCGGGTGCTATCTTGATCTAATTGTAGCCACTAAATCCATCCATGAGTGAAAACATGGAGTGTCCCTCTGTTAGGTCTACAATAACATCAATGCTTGGAGGTGGGAAATCATCTTTAGGACATGCCAAGTTTAAGTCCCTAAAATCCGTATAGATTTTGATTGACTTATCCGCTTTTGATACCGGCACTATGTTGGAGATCCCTTGTGCATAATCAATGGCTATTATAAACCCCACCTTTAATAGCTTCTCTAGTTCCACTTTGACAAGTAAGGCTATATGAGGGTGCATTTTCCTTAGTTTTTGCTTGATTGGTTTAACTCCTTCCTTTCTATTGAGGTGATGCATTATCAAATTTGGGTCTAACCCTGGCATATCATCATAAGACCATGTGAAGTTAATTTTATTTTCCTTAAAGAACTTAATGAACTCTGTTCTTTCTTCGCTGGATAAGGATGATGCTAAGTGGATGAACTTTGGCTCTATTTCTGTTCCAATGTTTATCTTTTCTGTTGGCTCGATTATAATTGGAGACCTTTCTTCATAGTGATCTGGTAGAACATCCAAAATCCCTTCTATAGGTGCCTTAGTTGGGTTTTCACCTTTAGAAACATCCTTTATTTCTTTTTTTCTTTCTTTTGGATCTAATGTTGCCACAAAGTGGTTTTCAACACTTGATTCTTTTCCTTTTCTATTTTTTTTTATTTTTTCATTTTTTCATTTTTTCTCAGATTAAGAGTTTGGATGCTCCCTTTGATCATTTTTTCTTGATATTCCTTGGTAGAAGAAGGTTAAACCACGTGAAGGTATTGGGACAGCGTGTTGTCATTCAAGAAAGTTGGCAAGGTATCGGGTTCAATGGTATCCCATTCAATTAGATCTGGCCGAATGAGAGTTAAAGGGTCAACACTTGGGTTTATCTTGATTGGGCTTAAAGTGTATATCTCATTTTTAGAAGGTTCATACATTGTATCTTGAAGATCTTGGACATGGGCTTCCTCTAAATGCTCTAAAGAAGAAGGATCAAAATCTACCTCACTAGACTCCACTATGGTTTCTGTTGGATAAAAATCATGGGGATTAAACCTAGCATTCAATTCTTCCATAGTAGGTCTCCATGAAGGAACATATGGCTCACCTACCCATTGATTTATTTCAATTTCTATCCTTGGTACATCATTTGGACCCTCTTGACTAGAACTAGATGCTTGATTTAGGGTTGATTCTGCCATTAGTCCTTTATTTTTGGTAGAAGCATAGGTATGAATGACATCAATACCCTTGTCTTGGCATGACTCATCTGATAGAGTCTCCCATTCCCATTCATTAGAATCCTCATCACTATGAGATTCTAATTGTAGTATTTGATCATATACTTTGGGATAGTGTTTTTGTGTATATCCTTCTTCAAGATATCCTAAACCTATTTTCTACTTGGAATCTCACCATGTGGATTCTAGGGGTTCAATTAGCCCTTCATTTCTTGTACCTAAAGGTCCTTTCCCTTTGTACCCCATCTTTTTCATGATTGCAAAACCTTTACCATATTGATGAGTAGGGATGGTTATATTTTGAATGTGCTTGACGTGAGCACTTGATTCTTCATCCTTGTATAACCAATTCAGAATTTCATTGTCCTCTTCACTCATGGTGGATGATGTACTTGCCCTTACAAAGTTTTCATTATATTTATGAGGTAAACTTGGAGGTTTTCCAAAGGACTTTGTGATAAGGGTAGGTCCATCATGGATAAAGAGTATTCACCCACTCCTTGTTGTTTGATTTTGCATTTCTTATCAAAGTTTTTCATCATTTTATCCATCTTTTGATAATGGGCTTCTTTAAGATATCTTGAAACAACTTTGGTATATTCTTCTTTTCTTCTTCACTAATATTATTCTCATTAACCTTCTCTCTTCCTTTAGTCGATGTAGTTTGGTTAATGAGTTTTGAAGTTTCTTTAACAACAATTTCTTCTTCCATCTTCTCTTTTCCTTTCAGAATAGGGATGTCTTTAGAACTTTGGCCTTGTTCTATTTGATTGGGTATAGACCCTTCAGCATTGTGTGGAACCAATGAGTCATTTATAGGTTTGACATTATTACAATATTGGAAGGGATTGAGGTCTCCACTTACCATTATTTCTTGCCCTTGATATGGGAATTTTAGGCATTGATGGTAAGTTGAAGGGACAACCTGCATTTCATGGATCCATGGCCTTCCTAACAAAATTTTATAAGTCAATTTTAAGTCCAATACTTGGCATATGGTCTCTTTTTGCATAGGACCAACTCTTATGAGCAAAACTATGACTCCTCTTGACGCTCTTTCTTCATCATCATAGGCTTTTATGGTTATCTTTTTCTTTGGGTCAATAGCCTCCTCAAAAAATCCTAAGGATTTTACCAAGCTAAGGGTACAAATATTTAGGCCGGCACCTCTGTCTATAAGGACTCTTTTCACCCTATGCTTGTGGATCAACACTTCTATGTGTAAGGGAAGATTTTGGGGATGATTAAGAGACATATCATCTTGTTCAGAGAATGATAGGTAATGATGTGCAATTAAATGCCCCACCATGTTTTGGAACTTGTCTACCTTCAAATTTAGAGGCACATTTGTTTCCAAAAAGGCTTTTTCCAAGATATCCTTATGGATTGGTGATAGTTTGAGCAGCTCAAGAATAAATATTTGAGCGTGAGTTCTTTGCAATTGGTCAACCAAGTTGTATTGTTTCGATGATGACATGGAAGCTTGGTTTGATATCACCACTTTTGGAGCATTATTAGGTATAACAATTTTTTATGCTTGCCCCCTAGTGACCACATTTGCTGATGCTTCTCTTAATTTTCCTTTTATTATAACAACATTTACACTTTGATCTTCTTCACTTATGGTATTTATTGTGTTATCATAAGTGTGGGCAAAATTCACTTTTTCATTACCCTTTTTATGGTTTTGATTTGTATTGGATGACTCCCCCTTTTCATGATTCAAAAAGGGGTTCTTGTAGGTTGTGTGATCCCCATTGTTTCGAGGTCCTTCAATTTGGATGATGTCATTATTAATCAAATCTTGCACTAAGTGCTTCAATTTCAAGCACTCGTTGGTTGGATGACCTCTTTTTCGATGGTATTCACAATGATGAGATGCATTCCACCAATGAGGTTTGACTTTGGGTTCATAATTTGATATGTTGGGTAGCGTGATAACTTGATTAACCAACAAGGTTCTTCGTACATTCTCCAAAGGTTCACCCAAGGGAGTGAATTTCATTTTATTATAGCTGGAGTTTGATTTTGACTTATCCCAAGTCTTATTGTTGGAAGTGTTAGAATTGTTGCTATTATAATTATTGGAATGATATGGAGCTTTATTTTCTTGGTTAACATTGTTTGAAGAATTTGCTCCATATGGTAGAACAAAAGGGGTAGACTTCAAGTTGTGTAACTCCACAACCCCATCATTCACAAGATTTTTATTGTTACTTTTGTTCCATGATTTTGATTTATCATTGTGATTGTTGGACCCTTGATTAAAATATTTAGGAACATAATTATTGTTATTGCTGCTGTTATTGTTGTTGTTGGATTTATTGTCTTTAAATAATTTAATCTCACCTCTTTTGACCAAGACATCTTCACTCCTAACTCCATTTTCAATAAGTTTCTCAAATGTTGGAGGACATTGAAGTTGTAATTGATAGTTCATTTCAGCGGTCAAGTTATTGGTGAAGATCTCCATCTTCTCTTTCTCCGGGATACTTCGTGGGTACCTTGCAAAAATGGTCCTCCACCTTTGTAGGAATCCTAAAAAGGACTCCCCATCTTTTTGTTTGGTATCGCATAACTTGAGCATAGTGATCTCATGCTCAATGTTGTAAGAGTAATGGGTTATGAACTTGGAGGCTAACTCCTCAAAAGACTTTATTCCAGGAGTTAGTTTTGAAAACCACTCCATTGCTGGCCCTCCTAAGCTTCTAGGAAAGAGTCTCATTAGATAAGTGTCATTATGCATGAACTCTATGCTTAGGGCTCAAAATTACCTTAAATGATCTTGGGGGTCTATTTTACCCATGTATTTATTGTATTTGGGAAAGATAGTATTAAAAGGAAAAGATACCATTGCTAAGCTTTTGTTGAAAGGAAAAGGACACAAAGCTTCTATGGAAAAGGCCGTAGGTTTAGCTGCCTTCTTCATGGTATCTATTTGTTCTTGAAAGGCCTTAATCTACCTAGTCATGATGCTCATAGGATCATCTTGGTGTTGGTCCTTCCTAAGTTGGTCAATGTTGAAATCGTAGGGCAGCTTTACCCCCTTTTGTGCTAGGCTTAGGAAGAAGTTCTCCCTATCTTTGTCTACTAATTTTTCCATGACCTCTAGGAAATCATTATCTTGGGAAGCTTTCTCAACCCTTTCCTCAAGTGTCTCCCTAGGGTTATAGTTGGCATGGTTAATGTTGTGATGGGCTGAATTCATATCACCCATCTTTTCAAGTCTTGGTTCAAATAGGTTTGTGAAAATTTCTTCTTGGTTAGGATCTTTGAACTCACTTTGGTACTCCACTTCTTTCCTTGGGTTTGCAAAGATAGTGCTATCACCTGGTAATGATCCCCTATATGTTTGTGACCATGTAGAAACTAACATCCAACAAGGGTTCATTTTTGGAATTTATCCTTAATATGAGAGTTGTTGGTTTTATTATTGAGGAGATTTAAAAATATAAGATGCTTTTCAATGGATATCTCTCACTTGCTTATGTATTTCAAACACAACAACCACACATTCACTTGTTTCTTTTACCCACTTAAACACAAAATGTTTGATTTGTAGAACGTTGTCATGGGTTTTTCACAAGAAAACACTTCAAGCACCTACCTAGCACAAGATTTCATTTGTAAACATGGCTCTAGAAGGTGGTCTTTGCTACTTTATCAAGGTTTTAGTATATATTCTATTCAAATAGACTTCAATCTCTCATCCTCCAAGGAGGCTTCCCACATGCACCAAAGTATGATTTTGCACAATCCGTGATGACTACTAGAGGAAGGTTGAAATTAAAATCCATTTGTCATGACCCCATTAAGGATACATGTGTTTCATTTTAGAGTGGGTTGGATTCTTGTGGCAAAAGGTGTATCCCACTTTGGGTTGTCCCTCTCACTAGCCTCGCTAAGGAAAACTTGGGAGGCGAGCCCACTATTGCTCTAGCATATATATGAAAATAAGAAATGAACTTAGGCCGACAAGTTTGGTAGTTTGGTTCACTCAAAGAGTGAAGAGCATATCCCTATTGCCTTTCTTTGTTCCACACACTTAAAAACACATTTGTTCTTTCCCAGTCTCTTGACAAGGAGATTCTTAGAATTGAAGTGTGAAATTCAATTCCTATTTTATCTCAAGCTTATATCCAAATGAAATGCCACAATTTAATCAAATGCAAGCTTGATTAGGAGAATACCTTTTTCTTGTAGCTAGCATAAAGCTAGGGGCATTTTTGAGAGAATTTTGTCATTTTTCACTCACCTTGGCAATAGCTCCTTCAAATGTGCTTATCCTCTAGCAAGTTAGTCAACACTAACAATCAAAGTGAGGGGAAACCAAAATCAAAATTGACAACACAAAGATTTATAAAATGAATTTTGAGCACTCTAATTGCAAATTTTCAAACAAAAATTTGAACTAAGGGCTAAAGATCCAATTAAAGAAATAAATTTATGTTTATAAGCTTCAATTATAGCAAGGTATTTTTGATATACTTGATTGCCTTCATCTTGTGTTAGCTCAAGAACAACTTTGATATGTGCTTTGTTTTCCCTTTTGATTTTCTTAGCTAGTGCCTTCTCTTCTTTGTTGAACCTGGTTTCTGGCTTCTGCACTTTTGGATGTCTGTTCATTTACTGTCAAAATGTACAATCAAAAAGTTAAATGACAGAATTAATCAATCTATAAACAAATTCTGATAGAAAATTGAAAGTGACATTGTCCAACAAATAGGTGATATTAAACTATTTAAAAGTGTAAGTTAACTATTAGCAAGCGACACTGAAAAGCGCAACAGGTGACACAGAAACTTTAATAAGCATAAATAGTTTATTGATAAGCGCAAACAGTATTTTTAGGAGCGTAAACTAATTAACTCAAATTGACACTTTAAAAATAACAAGCGTAAGAAAATGATACTAGGCGTGAATTGTTATCCAAAATGTGTCGCAAAGGTTGATCACAGGAGACAATGAATTATCGTTAGGCGACACTTCTTCACTTAAAGGCGTGACTTTTTTATGCAAAGGCAATACAACTTTATCATGGAGGCATGATTTCTTCAATCACAGGCGACAGCAAAGAATGTAAGATAGAATAGAAAGTGTTCACTAGGTGTAAACGTACAACAAATAAGCGGTGATACAGATCTGATAGGCATCATCCAAATGTTTACAGGCATGACTGAATTGGTCGTAGGCGTGATTTAACCCATTTCCTACAAAAATTCCATAGAAAATAGCAGATAAAAGCATACAAAAGATGATTTAAATGATAAAAATGATAACATGAGGCTTACTGCCCCACGGTGGGTGCCATTTTATATACAAATAAATGTACCTTCATAGAATTAGTGTTAATCATCAACAATAAGTGAAATAATAACTAAATACAACCACAATTGAGCAATTATTTAACAAAATCAATGACTAATTGAGCATCCTATGGCTCTCTAACTAAGATGTTAATGAGTGAGCTCTCAGCAAGCTCTCACTAATGACAGTCCTAGAATGAGAATGATGAAGATAAAACAATGCTAAAGCTAACAATTATCAAAATAAATGCTAAAATTGCTCTCAAATGCTTTTCTAAATTCAAATTGCAAGAGGTTTGATGCAATTCTCAGATAGGTGGTTGATGAATTATGAAGGATTTTAGCCTTCCTTTTATAGATTTTCCCAATGGTAGGGGGTGTAGTTGTGTTTAATCATGATTGAGTTGGGGTTAAGTCTTTGGTTCCACCCTTTGAAGACAAAGCAAAGTTTGTGTCCTCAAAGCTTGGGATAAGTAGACAAGATGGATGGTTGAGATTCTTTTTCACTTTGAGTGAATGAGATTCAATTGGGCTTGATCCATGTGAATGTCTTTCCTCAAATTTCATTGGTTGTTTGATTTTCCTCTCCTTTTGGTTTGTTGAGAGAAATTGATTTTTATTAATTGATTTAATTGATTTATTTTAGCCATGTACCCCTTGAATGGGTTGAATTTAATTTAATCCAAAACTATACAATTAATTGAATTAATTGTATTTTGATTTGATTGCACTTAATTAAAATGCTCTCAATTTTGATTGATATTGACTTAAGACTTGATTTTTGTTTTGATTGGCTAATTGTGTATTGTGGTTCAATTGATTCAATTATTTCCTTAATTTACCTTGATTTGACTTGATTTTCTTTGAATTATCATTAAATTGTCTTTGTCGATTTTTAGGTGATTACAACTGGTTCAAGAAATTTAATTAATCATTAATTAATTAATGAAGTTGGATGTCTATTATTTAGATCCATTTTGTCATTATCTTGCATGATAGATGAAGGTTGAAGATTATGCCACTTTATTATCTAGGTTTTCCTTTTTTCTTTGTCATATTTGCCTCTTTTTTTTTTTTTGGGGGGGGGGGGGGGGGGGGGGGTGGGGGGCGGTTGTCCTATTTGGACACTCATAAGGTTATATATAAGTTTCCTTTTTCATTTGCCCTATTTGGAAACCCATAAATTTGATAATTTATTCTCAAGCATTATGTTATCAAAATATCTTGTAAGTCTAAAGTTCAAGGTTTGTCAACCATATTCTAAAACAATTAGATTCCTTTTCAAATAAGCACATGGGGCTTCCTTCATCATCTATGAATTGTGAATATTTTTTGGTCATATGACATTTCCTAATTTTATGAGTTGCATTAAATGAAGATAAATCTATACTTTTAAGATTTTAAATGTAATTTACTTCTATGTTTTTAATTAAGTCGTATATAGCTTTAAGGTTTATATTTGCATGCATGTTTGCAATTGCCTAGCACCAACTAATTACTGATTAGTCTTTTCAGTAATTACTCATCCACATTAAATGCACTCCCCTCTTTATAAGTTTGTTTAATTAGTGTTCTACTAGTTCGCATAGGTTAGTGATAATAACCCTTTCTATATGTCTTGAGGTCATGCATTTGATATCTATTTTTTAGATAGTATTGTACATTCATTTCTAGGTTACTTATGAAGTATGATACTAGTGATGATTTTACATTTGGAGATGTAAATTTTAATTTAACATCTTTAAATTTATATATAACTTAATAAGATGTTATTATTGTGATATCTTTGGATTTTCAAGAATAGTAAATTTGTCAAACATTATAGCCAAAACAATTGATATATCTAGATTTTCATTTTTCTCAATCAATGAAGTTGGTTATCTATTATTTTTCTATGTTTATATTTTCCTTTGCATAGATATAATTGGGAAGTGTGTTTATTTAATAAATTTAAATTAGTCATCAGAATACATTTCCACTCACAATTATTAAGTGAATGATAATGGTGTGTGAATATATAGTTATACGATATACTTATACTAACAAGAGATAAAAAACTATAAGGGTTCATTGACTACTACCCTATTACCATCCACTATCATACTTTTTTTATTAATCAAAATAAGCTAAGATGTTGCACCCAATTATTTTAATATAAAGTTAAAATTATATTTGTGAGAAAATTTTCCTTCTGTCTTGTCTAGCTATGCATCATTGATGTCTTGATCAATCAACATGCAATTACCTATATGTAAACACTATCTCACTAGGAAAAAATGGAGATGCCATACTTCTATGTAGTATTCTGGTAGCTGGAATTGTACTATTACCTATAGAAACACCTACCTGCTAATAATTGTTGGCAATTTGGTTGAGTTGATTACATAGATGTTGTCATTATGGCAACATATGATCCACATGAAGATCACATAGGTCAGAGAGAAAGTATGATAGAGTGTATTGCAAATTTATCTAAATGGGAGACGGTGTTTTTCATAGTGAACCTGGACACAGTTTTTGTTTGTGATGTTGATTGGAGTAAGGTCAGTGCTTTCACACTTTAACATAGACTCTATGATGTCTATTGAGCATCCATCTTAGAGTGCAAGTCATTACGGCATGTACGGAAGAAGTTATGACAGTTTTACCGAAGACAGTGTCAAGCCGACATGATAGAATATGAAGACAGAACTAGTAAAGAGTTAAGGGATTATTTTGTTTATCAAAATAATGACTTAACAATATAAAGGGATGACATCCTAGATGTTAACCCTTGGATAAAGCTATTGGTATAAATGTAATTGTTGTGAGATCGATCTGGGATCACAAAACAACTCAGATATGAGGTCGATTCGGGATCATATCCAGATAAAGCATAAACAAAGGCCTTTGAACATGAGGTCGATTCGGGATCACATTCAAAGTAAGAGATAAGAATCTCAAATTTGAGTGAAAGCTCACAAAAGATGGCTGAATCAAGAAAAATCAAGCAATTGGGGATGAGAATCCCATAGGTACTGCCCCCTCGGAATCGAAATCAAAATTAGGTAGAGAGGAGAACAGTGAATTGATAAGGATTTGATCAAATCAGAATGAAATCACAATCGAATGTAAGGGTCAAAATAGGTTAACCATTAGGCAATGAAACATGCCCCAGCCTAACTGAAAAGATGTAGTCAAACGTGAGAAATGAGAGAATGGAATGAATATGAATGAAAGACTGAAAGTTTGGAAGACATGGAAATGAAGAAATGACGATGCCCCGAAAGATTAGGCCTCAAAAGATCAGCCAACTGTGCAGAAGGGGGGAAGATTTTGAAACATGATTTTGACTATCAAGATGACCTCAGATTTTGATTTCAAGTCCGAAAATGGACCCAGGACATCGAAATTAGCTAGGGGTGCAATTTTCGCGCGATTTCGAGGTGTTTTGAAAATGAGGTCAAAAAGTCAAAAGACTATAAAAGGGGTCAAAATGTCATTTTCAAAAATCATTTATCTTTTAGCGATTTGAGAATTTTAGAGCTTTAGAGAGAGAAAATGGCCCAGCAAGCAGGAGTTCTCGTTCACAGGTATCGATTCGAGTGCGCCCGGTTGCACAACCGGCCACCACACTATCCTGCCCCGGTATGTTTTTGAAAAACTCAAGCTTTTTAGTCATTTTTTTGCATTTAATAGCTTATTTTAGCACGTTTTTCAAATTTTTAAATTTCAAAAATTTTTCCTAGGTGAAATGTCGCGTGATACTTTAGAAGTATCACGCGCTTTGGAGAGAAGTATCACGCGATACTTCGCGGGTCCCCAAAGTATCACGCGACCTAAGGCACCAGTATCGCATGATACTGGGTGAAAGATCGCACGATACTGGGCGAAGTATCGCGTGATATAAGGTTTATCGCCCCGCTATAGGGAGAAGTATCGCGCGATACTTCTCCAAGAAAAGAATATCGCCCAGCATAAAATTTTGATTTTTAATGCATTTTTGAGCAAAAATGACATGGGTCTAGACAATGTTACATTTTTTAGATGTTTTATACTGAGTTTTTGGACATCCATCATGATATGTGCTAACAACTAGCTTGGTTTTGGCTTGCAAGAGGTTTTTTCGGCGCTCATCATCAGAGCGCCGAAGGTGACATAATTGCGGTGTGTCCGGGATCTAGACGATCCGAGCAATGCTGACCTCAGAGCGATGGGATTCCGGTATTTGCTGAGATACCCATATATTCGGGTGGACCATGGGTTGTTGACTGCTCTTGCCAAGAGATGGCATAGTGAGCACAACACCTTCCATCTGCCTACTAGAGAGGCATCGATTACTCTGGAGGACGTCTACAGGATCTTACGAGTGCCATGTCATGGCGAGCCAGTGAGTATAATCATGTTTTAAGATCTAATCATAAATATAATGTTTCCATATGATGAAAACTGACATGATTCATTTGTTGGCACAGGTGTACTATGATCAGGATGCCACTGAGGGGCGCCGCCTGGTTCAGGAGATGTTCCAGGATGTCACGATTCTGGATAGACATATCAGCTGGGAGAGGTTGATAGATGATTTTGGCAGAGACTACCCAGTGCCATGTATAGTGGCTTCCATCATTTCACAGATCCTGATGACTGACCGTAGTCAGAAGAGTTTCCCACTCGGATGGGCTTGGCTTTTGGTGGACTTGATCGGCAGGCCGCGACGGATGGCATGGGGTCCTACCATATTGGCAGAGATGTACCATGAGCTGCATGAGATCGTCTACAAAGATGGTCAGACATGGGCATGCGGTGCCATCCTAGCATAGGTATGGGCATGGGAGCACATCGTTGTGGTGCACCCCAAGGTTCAGCTAAGGGAGAGGAGGTAACCCTATATCTACAGGTACCTCAAGTTTATATCACATGCCCATTCTGGGGATGTGACCTACTATCAGCTGATTTTGGATGAGATAGCCTCATTCACATGGAGGCCCTACAGGGAGGTTGAGGTTTGGGGGGATGCAGCGGATGAGCTGAGCTACATGCTGTGCAGTCAGCCACTGGTAGGTCGGTATGCAGAGATCATAGAGAGATTCTACATTACTCGGGTATGGCGGTAGTTCAGGAGGCAGCAGCGAGTCTCGACAGAGACTACCACCTATGCCAGAGCCAGAGACGAGGAGGGACATGGGTGGCTACCCATGTTGGATTATCAGCAGGCTGTCGCAGAGATAGCAGGTATCAAGAGCGAGCCCTAGGAGTATTTCCCAAAGATGGTAGATGTCGGAGCTGATGGAGCCTACAGAGCAGAGTGGTAGAGGGTGCCCTTCCCTTGGTTTATAGTACCTGATGCACAGGTACCAGTGCCAGGAGGAGACAGAGGAGATGATGGGGGAGATGGAGGAGACAAAGGGGACAGAGGAGAGGGAGGAGGAGAGGGAGGGGATGGAGGAGATGGCAAGAGGGGGAGAGGGAGGAGGATGGAGAGGGGAGAGGGGTCGAGATCAGGTGGCTGGAAACGGTCACAGGGACAGTGATCAGCAACACCTGAGGAGGAGGTGAGACTAGCTCGTCGACAGGCAGAGGTACAGTAGGAGCAGCCTGCAGGGGGAGAGGATCTGAGAGCCCAGATACAGGCTCAAGAGGTAGAGATATAGAAGCTCTGGACTACTATAGCTATGAGAGATCAGCAGCTACTGGATCTGAGGGCAGAGCGAGATCAGCAGATATCTGATCTTAAGGAAGAGATAGCACACCGTGAGGCGATGGCACAGGTCGAGGCACTAGAGCTCTGACGACAGTCCACGAGAGTAGCCTATTATCACGGGTTATATCTTCAGGCCATCCCAGAGGGTGAGAGAGCACCATCATACTCTCAGCGGGCAGGGCTATCAGACGTGGTACTCGATAGGAGAGCTATGCCTCCTCCACCACCACGAGCTCCTCACGAGGGTGGTAGCGAGTCTTAGGGCTTAGATGTTTTAGACATATTTTGAGACTTTTGATCCACATTTTGGGATCTCATATTGTATTGTATATCACGACATTGTATATAGATTTATGAGATTACTAGATGTTTGATGTATCATGTGTATTTGTCTCACTTGTGATGGATGTATCAGTTATTGTCTTGTCATTTTGCTCAAAATGCTGATGTATGTGCTTATGTATGTTCTCTCTCATAGATGTATGTTTAAGTCTCATGTGTATGATATAGACTCATGTTTCTTGAAAATGATAGTTTTGATATAAATATGATGATATGATTAACCCCTTGTGATGAACAGGAACAGGTTCGAGATGAAAAAGACAAGGAGAGAAAGATATGATCGAGAAGAAGAAAGGTGAGCGCAGTTGACTGACAGGTCCACGTAAGATGAAAAGGAGAGCTCTCTCCAGATGCAAGAAATGCAAGACTAGACTATCATGAACCTAAAAATGCAAGCTACTATGAAAGTGGTTGACTTGCAAGGTCACAACACTTATAGACATCTAATTATCATCATCGAGCATTATTGGTAGCATCGTAAGATCATACAATGCACACTAGCGTAACTATGTGGATATGAATACGATCTTTATCAGATAGAAATGTGGAAATCTCACCTAGGCATCAAAGACATGGAGGTCAAGATGACTAATGCAGTGAGATCACCTAAGTTTGTTATGGCGAGATTATGCTTGTATCAAGATACATGAAAATCAGGATAGCTAGAAGCATGCACTCACAAAACAGTCAAGGATAATACCTTGTCAATCCATAGTGTCAAGTAGGACCAGCATAAATGCTCATGATAGTTAGGATCAACAAAATATACCCACAAGTAGATAAAGAAAGAAAACATGTTCTCATACCCTCAGTCTTCTAGCTATGCATCATCGAAAACTTCTCAGGGAGAGATCACTCATCAAAGAAATCCTCATAGACAGCACACAAAGAAAAATAAAGTCATCATATCGTTATCGAGTTGATTGTTTAAGTGCGTGTGTGTTGGTTATAGAGTCAAATTCTGAGTATCATATCTGCAAATGAGAAATATCGCATCATACGAGACTGTTGGGTAAGACACCTGATAAGTGTTAAGAAACACTCGACGCAAGGGTAGTGTTGAAAAACACTATTTGGGGTGGTGTTGAAAAAAATCTGTTGTGAAATGCCCCAAGAGATAAATGTACCTAAAAGACCAATGCTAACAGTTATGCCCCCTAGACAAAGACAAAGACCAATTCCAGACTAAGTCAAATAAGGTCAAGGCATGATGGGAAGTGGCTAAGTGTCGAGGATGCATGCTAACAAATAGGAGTGCAAAGGCCTCAAGTAGCACCTATTTCCAGGTTTTCACCACTTGGATTCTTTTTTTTTTTTTTTGCATTTTTTCTTTTTTTTGTATATTTGCTACCAAGGCGCCTATTGCTAGGTTTTCACCAAGGCACTTTTTTTCTATTTTTTTGAATTTTTGAATTTTTTGATTTTTTTGTATTTTTTCATGACTTTTTATGCTTTTTAGGATTTTTTCAGCATCATATATCAATTTTTTGGTATTTTTTCAAGATCAATAAGTATGTACAAAGGATGCCTCCAGACAGAACGGGCATCAAGGATAGAAGTTCTTGAGGTGCACAATGTTGATGGGATCAGGGAGCTGTTCTCCATCAGGATCTGACAGTAAATACGCACCAGTACCAAAAGCAGCTGTGATGACATATGGTCCAAGCCAGTTAGGTTCAAACTTGCCCTTTTGCTCTCTATTTTGTTGGTTCTTAGGGTTCTCTTGCAAAACAAGATCACCTATTTGAAATTCTCTAGGGTGAACTTTCTTGTTGAATGCCTTGGACATACGCTTCTGGTACGCTCTCATATGATCAAAGGAAGCCTTACGCTTCTCATCTAGAAGTTCTAACTCTTGTAACCTCATGGCACTGTAATCTTCATCTGTAATCAAACCTTTGAGTGAGACTCTAAGTGATGGTATCTTGACTTCTAAAGGCAATATTGCTTTAGTGCCATAGGTGAGAGAGAAAGGAGTGGCTCCTGTAGGTGTGTGAATGCTTGTTCTGTAAGCCCATAGTGCTGGATTGATTTGTAAGTGCCAATCCCTACCGTTCTTATGCACTGTTCTATGAAGAATCTTAAGAATGGTTTTGTTAGAAGCTTCTGCCTGTCTGTTTCCCTGTGGAAAATAGATGGAGGACCAATGTTGCTTGATTTTAAATTTTTTGCATAGGTGCTTTAGGTCCTTATTCTTAAATTGACCTCCATTGTCAGTAATGATCTCAGAAGGCACTCCAAATCGACAAATGATATGATTCAAGATGAACAAAGAAATGGTCCTTCCTGAAGCAATAGAAAGTGGCACAACTTCCACCCATTTTATGAAGTAGTCAGTGGCAGTAATAATGAACTTGTGTCCACCTGATGAGTTGGGATGAATCTGCCCAACCAGATCAAAGGCCCAGCGCTGAAATGGCCAATGAGAAATAGAAGGGATCAGCTCCCTACCTGGAGCATGAATTAGGTTGCCATGTTTCTGACATTTTTCACATGACTTAGCAAAGGTGACTGCATCTATCTGCATTGTGGGCCAATAATATCCTGCCCTAAGCAACCTTCGGGCCATGGCAAGACCATTAGAATGTCCACCATAAATGCCCTCGTGGATGTCAGCTAACGCTTGGTTGGATTCCTCCTTTTGCAAGCACCTAAGGAGTATCCCATCTAAACCCCTCCTATATAAATCACCAGAGATGAGGGTGTGGCAAGAGGTGTTACGGATGAGGTTTTAGTGTTCGAAGTGGGTGAATGTGTCAGGGATGATGCCATCACAAAGATATGAATAGATAGCACCATATCGGGAAGACTTGTGTGTGATAATGGCACAAATGACATGGCTTTCAGACGAGTCAATGATGGGATGGTGTAGCTCTTCCACCAGGAATTCAAATCTGGATTCATGTGTCTCCAACTGAAGAAGTGAAGCTAATGTGGCCATGGCATCTGCAGCTTTGTTCTCTATCCTAGGGATCTGTTGAAACATCACAAAGGTGAAATAGCGTCTCAAAGAATCAACCATCTTTTTATAGGGTATCAATTTGTCATCCTTGGTTTGATACTCTTCATTGACTTGGTTGATGATTAACTGGGAATCCCCAAAGACATGTAACTCTGTGATGTTCCATTCTATAGCCATTCTAAAGCCATTAGTTAAAGCTTCATATTCTGCAATATTATTGGTACATGGAAATAATAGTTTGTAAGACTTCAGAATGTTGTACCCATGTGGAGAAACAAATAACACTCCAGCACCTAATCTATTTTGCATGCGGGAACCATCAAAGAACATTGTCCAAGTGCGAGTAGTTGTATACAAGATGTGTTCATCTGGGAATTCCACTTGGACTGGCATACTATCCTGGATTGGAAAATCAGCTAATTGGTCGGCAATAGCTTGTCCTTTTATTGCCTTCCTTTCAATGTACTCTATGTCAAATTCAGTTAGGACCATCATCCATTTAGCAAGTCTACCCGTCAAGGCAGCCTTACTAAGAAAGTATTTAAGGGGATCAATTTTGGCAACCAAATGTATGGTATGAGCAAGCATGTAGTGGCACAACTTTTGAGAAGCAAACACCACCGCGAGACAAGACTTCTCAATATTATTGTAATTGACCTCATAGGACACCAGAGTACGGCTGATATAGTAGATGGCCCGTTCTTTCCCAGTATCATCTGATTGAGCCAATAATGCCCCCAGGGAGGTGTCTGTAGCTGAAATATATAGGATCAATGGTTTTCCTGGAATAGGAGGCATTAGAATCAGAGGATTAGCCAAGTATTGTTTGATCTGATCTAGGCTCTTTTGACAATCATCATTCCAAACACAAGAAGCACCCTTATGCAATGTCTTGTTGAAGGGTTGCGCTCTATCTGCAAGCTGAGAAATAAACCTCCTAATTGATTGAAGATGTCCCTGAAGACTTCTCATTTGGTTGTTATTCCGAGGAGGTGGCATATCTAGGATTGCTTGGACCTTTT
The DNA here is from genome assembly GCA_027943335.1 of Chamaecyparis obtusa. NCBI lineage: Eukaryota > Viridiplantae > Streptophyta > Pinopsida > Cupressales > Cupressaceae > Chamaecyparis > Chamaecyparis obtusa. The sequence continues at coordinate 521,252 of BSBK01000349.1, read as the reverse complement.
TGGGGTCAACCTCGATACCTTTTGCTGATATAATGAATCCTAAAAGTTTGCCTGAGGTGATGCCAAATGCGCACTTCTTTGGATTCAATCTGAATTGAAATTGTTCCATACAATCTAGAATTACTTCCAGATCATTGAGGTGTGTGTCCCTTTTTCTTAATTTTGCCAGGGTATCATCCACATAATCTTCCATATTTTTGTGCATCATATCATGAAAGATAGTCGTCATAGCCCTTTGGTAGGTTGCTCCTGCATTCTTTAACCTGAATGGCATGACGTTCCAGCAATAGGTTCCCCATGCACATGTGAATGCTATTTTCTCTTGGTCTTCAAGAGCTATTTTGATTTGATTATACCCTGAGAAACCATCCATTAGAGAATATATGTCATAGCCCACCATCATGTCCACTATCATGTCAATGTTTGGAAGTGGAAAATCATCCTTTGGGCATGCTTTGTTTAAATCTCTAAAATCTATGCAGACACGAATGGACCCATCATGTTTGGAGATGGGTACTATGTTTGAGATCCATTCTGCATAGTCGATGGCTCTAATAAATCCAGCTCTCAAAAGTTTTTCTAATTCCCCTTTGACAAGTAGAGCTACATGTGGATGCATTTTTCTTAATCTCTATTTTACTGGCTTGACTCCTGGAGCTATGGATAAGTGATGCATTATGAGATTCGTGTCAAGCCCTGGCATGTATGAGTAGGTCCATGCAAAATTAATTTTCTTATTTTGTAAAAATTGTACATATGCCTTGCTCTCTTCCTCTGATAAAGACTGAGCAAGATGGACTATCTGAGGATTTTCTTCTGTGTTTAAATTGACTGGCTTTGTTGGTTCAATCAATATTGATGATCTATCTTGGAAATAACTTGGCAAGTTATTAAGTACCCCATCCTTAGGTGCCTCAAAGAGGTTTTCACCTTTGGATACGTCATTTCTTTTTACTATTTTTGGTTCTGACACCGCCACAAAGTGGTTTTCGCCATCAAACCTATTTTTTTTTTCTCTTTTATTTTGAGACTGAGGTACTTAATATCAGGCTCTATCATGCTGGTTGTTGGTTCACTGGTGGAAGAAGCCACGGGTTCAAGAGCATTCAGATAGTAGGCAATTTTGTAATCATTGTGGAAGGTGAGGAATGTGGGCTCTTGATGGCACTGAGACCAGTCAATTAGGTCAAAGTGAACAAGGGGTAAGTCAATGGTGGGTTCAATGTTGTTTATGCGAAAGGTGTCATCTCTAGTGACCATATAATCAGAGTTCATCAAGTCTTCTCCTAAGATACCCAAATTAGGATTTATCCTATCAAATGAAGCATCATCCACAAAGGCGATTTGAGGAGGGCAATCCTCTAGTCTGACACTAGGATCATTAGTCGCATCGGGTTGGGTACTATAAGCATGGACAATATCTATGTCCAGATCAACTGTTGCATCTGAAAGTGAGTCCCATTCATATTCATGGAAGTCTATCTCTGAGTCATCATTTAGGCCTCGTGATGTAGAAGCCGCAAGGTTAGGAAGGGTTTCCCCCTCTCTAGTGCTAGTATTGGTACTATTCATCGTAGTTAGGACAGTAACACTTTCCTTTGTCGATCTAGCAGTCACACAGTCACTATCCGTCGCAGCTGGGATAGTAGGACTATCAAGCATCAAATCTATGGAATCTCCCCAAAGGAGGTTCGTTGAGGGCACCCAATCATCAGACACATCTTATTGATTGGAAAGATCAGGCGTATAATCTGCATCACTGTCACTGTCCATCGCAGCTGGGATAGGGACACCTTTCTTCTTCTTATTCCCAAATCCTAAGCCAATCATGGACTGGTTCTTTCGTCCGAAGAGAGCGTGATCAAGAGGCTCAGCTTTAGTGTCCAACCTATGACTAAGGGGACCATATCTTGGATATCCCATATTTTTAACTAGTGTATATCCTTTCCCATAAGTTTCAAGTGAAGGAGCAAAATTCTCGTTATGTTTGTATTTCTCCTTGTGATATATCCAGTCCCTTACAGCAACTTCCTCTTTCTCTTCTTGAATGGGGACCGAAGACACAATAAATTTCTCAAATAATGTCATTGCTGATGATGAAGGCTTCACATTTGGGGATGGTCTCCCATAAGACCTAGGAGAGATTGGCATGTTTGTAAAAGAATCAATCTTATAATCTCCCATCCCAAGATCCATTGTCTCAAACTTTTGCTTGCATTTTTTGAGTGAACTACTAGGATTGTCAGCTTCCCTATTCAAAGGTACATGTCATCCCGCATAAATGTTATTAACTGATAAAGCACTATCTCCAGGGATGCAAATTTCTACACCGTTATGGGGAAACTTTACACACTGGTGATATGTTGATGGGACGGCTTGCATTTTGTGAATCCATGGCCTACCTAGCAAAATGTTGTAGGCTAGAGGTCCAACATCAACAATTTGAAATAAGATATCTTTCTCTACTGGACCAATGCGAATAGGTAAAATGGCCAATCCCTTAGAACTTCTTTCTGCTTCATCATATGCTTTGATTGTGATCCTTTTCTTTGTGTCAATGACATTCTCAGAATATCATAGAGCTAGCAACAAACTCAGAGTACAAATATTGAGCCCTGCACCCCCATCTATCAGTACACGCCTAACACAGGTTTTATGAATCATGACTTCAATGTGTAAGGCCAAGTTATGTGGGTGACTGATGGATTTGTCATCTTCTTCAGAGAAGGTGAGGTAATGAGGGCTAGCCAAATGGTTGACCATGTTTTGGAATTGGTCAATATCTAAGTTGTTAGGGACATTGGCTGCTCGCAAAACATCCTCAAGGATGCGCTTGTGCTTAGGAGATAATTCTAAAAGCTCAAAAATGGAAATCTACATGGGTGTACGTTGTAGCTGGTCAATAAGATTATAATTGGAATCAGGACCAACGATAGATTTGGGAGGAGCACCTTTGGACACAGGCTGTTTAGACTTGCTAGTGCTAGGACCTCTAATGATAATGGGCACTTGGGCCTGGCCCCTAGTGACAGCATTGAGGGACTGGGGCATTCTTTGTGAGTGAGGACCTCTTATCACCACAGCGGGTCTTTCATCAGTCATAGGAGTTGAGTCCACATTATGTCCATAGGGATCTTTCCCTCTCATCATGTTGACACTATCATCCACAACTTCAAGCATGTTAATGACGTTCTCTACATTTGTGTAGATGTAGTTGATAGCTGCCTTGCCATTCTTATTGGTAGAATTCTCTCCTTTCTCATATTTAGGCAAGGGCTCTTTAAAGGCTTTATGATCTGCATTAGTGGTTAACCCATCCACTTGTAATTGTCCTTTCTCAATAAGGTCTTGGACAAGATGCTTGAGTTTAAAACAATTTTCTATGTTGTGTCCAATCCCATTATGGAAAACGCAAAAAGCCTTAGCATCCCACCAATGAGGTAAAGGATCCGGTATGCGATGTTTTGTAGGATCCTATGGGTGTGCCAAATTATGAGAAACTAATGTCTTAAAAACATCTACATAAGATTCTCCCAATTTGGTAAATTGTCTTTTCTCCGTTTTAGATCTCTTTTAATACTTAGGTTTGTCTTGTTGTGTTGAAGACGTTTGCAACTTCATAGCTTGAACTGCATGAGAGAGGTTAAGAATTCCTTCATTTTTGACCTGAGATGAGTCAACAACTCCGTCGTTGACCACTTGCTTGTTTTTGTTCCAATAGGAGTTCTTTTTGTCCTTGTTACCATTAGTATTGTTATTTTGGCTATTGTTATTATTTGTTGGTTTAGCCAGAATTCCTTGTTCTTTTAGGACATCCTCAATGCGACATGCCACCTCTACCATAGTATCAAAGGAATTAAATGGGATTTTCTTGACTTCATATCTGAGTTCTGGTATTAGATTGCTCACAATGATATCAATTCTCTCCTCTTCAGGGATTGTCCTTAGGTATTTCGAACACAATCACCTCCATCGTTGTAAAAATGTGACAAAAGATTCCCCTTGATTTTGCTTAAGTTTACACAAATCAAGCATTGTGACCGTCCTCGATAAGTTGTAAGCAAAATGCTGAACAAATCTTTGGACAAGTTCTTTAAATGTCTTTACTAGAGGGGAAAGGTTGGTGAACCACTCCATGGCTTGACCTTTTAAACTCCTTGGGAATAATCTCAGCAAGTAGGAGTCTTCATGGTGAAAGGAAAAGCTCATTATGTAGAACTGTCGAACATGGTCGTGAGGGTCACCAGTGCCATCATATTTGTTGTATGTTGGGAATTCAACTTTCTTAGGGAATTCTACCATCACCACACTTTTGTCAATGGGGTTAGGACATATGGAGTCCAAATGAAATGTGCTCTTGGGAGCCTTCATCCTATCTATATCCTTTTGCATTTGTAAGATCACCTCATCAGTTGAAGGATTATGTTTCTTGATCTTTTGGTGAACATCAAAATTATATGGAACTTTAGCGCCTTTGTTGATAAGACTTTCCAAGAATTGGTCTTTGTTTTGTTCCACATATTGCTCCACATATGCTTGAAAGGATGGTTCTTGTTGCATAGTCATGAAGTCGATATGATCAAATTTAGCATAACTGCCTCCATGTTGTGAGCCATGATGCGCTCGTTGGGAGGGTTGCTTTGAATGTCTATGAGACGACTGTCTCCTATGATGGTCATATCTTGAAGCCCTTCTTCCTCTAGGACTTGAGGATCGTGAGGGTGTCTTTGAACTTCTTCGAGGGCTAGGGGAAGGGGTAGATGGGGGTGAGTTGGTCCCACTATTGGCTCCCCTCCCGTTAAATCAACTTTGGAGTTGTTGTGCATACAGTCTATCTTCTTCTTCTTGGGTGACTCTTTTTTGTATATCCAACAATGCACGTTCCTCTTCCTCTAATTGTCTGAATTTTTCCTTTTTAGCAGCTTGTTCATCTAAGTAGGCTTGCTTCTCTTTCTCAATGCTTCTCAATCTTGTATTTGCATATCGAGAGGTGTTTTTAAGTGGGGAGGTTTGTCTCGAATGCCTCATTGCATTAGCTGTGTTGATGTGGTGATCACTAGATTCATTGTTCTGGTCTTCATGTTGTGACCCTGAATCTGAGTGAGCTTGCTTATGATGTCTTTCGGCTCGTTGATGAGCATCAAAATACCTCGCGTTGTTGGGAGGTGACCCGGGTGGACTAGCATGAGAAGAACCACCATACTCTCTTCTGTGTCGTTGGAAAATATCCTCAAGAGTTTGATTCATGGCTTCTCTTTGTTGTCGGGTGAAAGTGTAACTCATGTCCATACTTGATGAAAGTGGTACAAAAGAGGTGCTCACTTCACTAGGATTAGCTCCCGGATTAAAACAAACCTCAAATTCACTTTTAGGAGATTGGTCAAAAAGGGGTCCTTTTCCCTTAGGTTGTCGACAAGTCTTGACGGGTGGTAACTGACTAAAGGCAACAGGGGGTCGCTTCCCTTGATTAACTTGGTACCTTGTCACAACTGACATGAAAGAGAGATACTCTCAATAATAAGGTGACCTTTCAAAGTGTCAATGCCAAACTAGGATAATCAAAGTCCTCTATTGTCCAAAGAGAAATGAAAAGAAAAAAAAAGGGCTTTACCAACACTATCAAAGAGGTGCTTCAAATCAAAGGGTGACTACCCTTGCACTTTTGAATCAGGAGGTTGGACTAGGCCAAAAGATAATTGAAATTGAGATGAAAATGAAAGGAATTTGGACAATAAGAGTACTAAAATCTTCCAAAAATGTAGCTAACAATTTTAAAGATGAACCTTGGCACCAAGAATGGCTTTCTATCTTGACAATTATTCCAAAGTGATTTCATAAATCAAATGATGCTATCTTGGAGGACTAAAAACTAGAAATTTGGAGTCAAGACAGGTCTCAAACGTCAGGGTGAGAAGCCTGCTCTAAGACCTAGCCTGATTAACAGCAACTGAAACTGACCAAAATTTAAGCACGACAAAAATAAACCAGGCGATATACTCCAAGCTACTGGGGTGATAAACCTATAACCGTGCAATACTTCGCCCGAAGCCAGGTGATACTTCTTAATACTGGCCGGCGATATACTCCAGGCAGGTCGGGCGATAGTTCGTCAGGGGTGAACTATCGCGCGATATTTCTCTTCAAAGCGGGCAATATTTCTAGCAAGCACGAAGTATCACGTGATACTTCGCTTTACAGGGCGCGATACTATTGCAAAATTATTTAACTCTTGACCAGAATTGTGTGAAATTTGCATTTTTGGGTCTGTTTGGTCAAAATTTCCAGTCTGAGGGTTGATGTTTTCAATTTCAATCACAATATCAGCAGAATTTTGACAGGTTTGCAAATAGTAAGGGATCAAAACATGGTTTCAAACACTTGAAACAAGGGCAAAAGCAACCTTGCCAAGACAAACACTTGTGATATCAGAATTGAAACAACACCCTATGAATGCTACCGATTGTTTGTATGTAAGAATGTTTGCACTGGTATCACACAATCGAAGACACTTCAAGAAAATCTATCCTAGAAAGTCAAGGCTCAATACTTACCAACTTAGCCCACAACTTGATGCCCCCTCACCTCACACCAAGTGGTTACCCACAAGAGATGTTGGCTTTGTCATGGAAATGTCAAATGACACAACCAAAGGGACACATATGGTGAGTATCTTAAGGTGATCCAGGTAAACCACTTGGATCAATCCTTGCACTAAGAAGATAAGCAGCTAAAAGAAGGTGGCTTCTATCTAATGGTTCTTAATAAGGATTTTCGTTCACAACACCCCTCTTGCTCCTCATAAAGGACTAGGACCTCGCCGCCTCAAGAGTACCTTAAGCATCTTTGTTAAATGTTTTTCCCATGGTCGCAATCCCATGAGCTACTCACATCAAACGAAGACAAGTGTTATGTCTATCAAGGTTTTTGGTGTCCTTGATAGCCTTGAGATTATAGTGAGTTGGAATCACTTGCCACCAAGGAAAATGATGACAAGGTTATCCCCACTTGAGTCGTTCCTCTTGATTGCTCAAGAGCAGGCCTGCTAAAGGATTCCTAAACTAAACAAAAATGGATCAACTCTTGAGGTTCAAGATTTTTTATTCACCACAAAGGTGAAGAGCATACTCCCCTATCTCAAAAATCTTTCCCAAACACACCAAGCAAAGAGATTCAATTACTCCCTTGCTTCCAAAACCTTAAGATGGGTCAAGATTTTCTAATTCACCTAAAGGTGAAGAGCATACTTCTCCTACCACCTCAAGATCCCTTTCACAAGGTATTAAGATTCCTAATACAATTAGTGAATGCCACACTTGAAAGGAAAGTAAATAAAACAAGCAAGAAATAATTTTTTTTTTTTTTTTGTTTTTATGCTTGGGCAGCCCTGCAAAAACTGTTAGTAGCCCTCTTTGATATGCGTTTTTAGCAATTTTCAAGCAAATGAGAGCACCTACAAACACAACTTGTTAGACCCACAAAGTTAGCAAAATCAAAATCCAAATGTAAACATGCAATAAACTGCTAGATTTAAGCTAAAAGATGCGGGTTAGACCTATCTAAACACAACAAAACAAAATAGCAATCTAAAATAATCAAATTCGGATAAGAAAATTGAAAACGCAAGTCTCTGCCAGACCAGGCGATACTTCTCAGACTTCACCAGTATCGCGCGATACAGTTTCCTATAGTCGGGCGATGTTTCTTAGTCGCGCGATATTTCTCAGTCGCGCGATACTTCTCACTATGGGCGGGCGATACTTCGCCCGATAATAGGCGATAAACCTCAGTACTGGCGGGCGATTCTTCTTTCATGTGAAGTGTCGCACCGCTATACAAAGGTATATCGCGTGATATTTCTGAGAAGTATCGTGCGATACTCTGAGATAGAAAACCAGAGACTGAAAATCAAATTGAAAATTGATGAAAATATTGACGGAAAATGCAGAATTAAAGGGACAAAGCTAATCTACTCAGCCCCACGGTGGGCGCCAAAAATGTACACACTAAAATGTGCACTTCTATGAACCATTGCATGCAAGGTTGCTCAAGAATGAGGCCTCACAAAGCGGCTCATAGCTCTCTATGCATGGAGTTGCAAGGGACTATGATGTGTTTGCTCTCAGCTAGAGCTACAAGCTTGTGACCTTGCTAGTCAACCACACAATGAGAGATTCACAATGAAGACAAGGGAAACAATTCCAATATCTCCAAGAATCCAATATGAAATGCAATGCAATGCAACTAAAATGAAGATGCAAATGTGCAAGCTATGCTATGAAAGTGGAAGTACAAACTAAGCTATGAAATGGAAATAGCAATGGATTACAAATCCTTCCTATTTAGACTATGTGAGTTAAATCTATTGCATAAAAAGGAAATCTACATTAAGAATGCCATTATCATGCAACTATGAAAGCAAATATGAACTAAATGAAATGCAACAAAGGTCTTCAAAGCTTGGATGCAAAAAGTGTCTTCAAAGAAAGCTCCAAATGACCTAAAAAACCTGCAGCATAACAATAACATGAAAGAGATGGATATGCAAATGGAGGAGAGAGCTCTCCTTTTATAAGAAATGAGGTGAAATGGACCATGGAGATTAAGAGGCAAAAAGACTTAATCAGCGGTGGAGGTTGAAAGAGGAACAATCCATGTGCACAAGTATCCTCCAATGAGAGTGAAATGTTGACTTTTGAGCCTCATGTGAGACAAAAAGTGCTTTTTCCCTTTTTATAAAATAGGAATAATGCTTTATTTGTGCAACTTAGGATAAGAGGAAAAGGTGGGGCTTTTTATTTATTAAAAGGGGAGGAAATATTCCTTTTGAACAAATAAAGACTTAGGATAAATGGTTAGCCCAAGGATAAAAATCCAATATATGATCGAAATTAGGATTTGATCAAGAAATTGATATTGTTGAAAATATTGATTATTGATCAAAATGATTCAGGGTTGATAAATTGAATAAATGGGGCCCAAAGTCTAGGCGACCATTTTTGGGTGCATACAATTGTAATTGTAAAGATAGAAGTAGCATTATGTAGTAATGAAATGTAATGAAGTAGTGATATGATGCGAAGTATATGAAGCATATGTAATAGCGATAGTGAAAGAGAAGTGAAGAGATATTGATGCAAGTAGTATAAGGTTATGTACCTTAACCTATTTTGTAATCAGTGTATATAGTACATTACTTGTTTGGGCAGTGGGCTCATCTGGTAATCACATTTTGTACTACCAACTCCTAACAGGGTTGAGACTTCTAATAAGGCCTATAGTCCCTTAATCAGGACTGATACATTATATGCTTGTAATATACTCCTTACATGGTCAACATCCTTAACAAGATACTTTTGATTAGTGGATCTTTGTGGGTATCATCCCCACCGCAGTTTTCCCTTGGCTAGGGTTTCCTCGAGAACAAATAATGTGTTATGAGTTCTTTATTGTTATGCATGTTGTTTAGCTTCTTATGTTATGCATATACAAAGATAATCTATTCTATCCATAATTGGGAAAAGGATAAAGTTTCTAGAATACTGATTCACCCCCCCTCTCAGTATTCCCTATTTCTAACAATAATTTGGTACATTAAGATAATTTGTAAACAATATGCAAAATTGTGGCAAATTGCTTTTTGTTCCCTTACCCTGATTTGACTGTCACCCTAATAGAAAATTTCACCTTGACTAGGCATCATGACCCATATAATGCATGTTCCTCCAATTCTACCTCTGAGGTTCCTACAATGTCATTGTTAGGAACCTCCTCCATGATTCCTACTCAAAAGGCCTCTTCTTCTTCATCATCTATTTTCAACTCTTCTTCTTTTAGGTATTTTTACAACCACCCACACCATCATCAAACACAAATTCTAATATTTTCTTGAAAATTTGTATGCACTCCTCTCCATTGCAAGCTTGTTAAAACTAGCAGTTGTCATTGCACCAAAATATCAAACTTTTAATGCCCGATACAGCCACTAGACTTATAGAAGACACAATAGGTTGTTAAACCATGTCATGAATCCCGAAGGGGGACATTGGTAGTTAGTCCAAAAATCCCCCCCTTAGCATCACTCGAGGGGATTCAAACCTATAACCAAGATTTGATACCACTTGTTACAACTAGTGGTTGTCTTTGTACCAAAAGATTGAGCTATTAATGCCTAATACAACCACTAGAATTCTAGAAGACACAAGAGGCTATTAAACCTTGTCACGAATACCAAAGGGGGATGTTGGCGGTTAGTCCAATGAAGTCTTCATTGTAGGATTTAAGAGGGCACTCAAAAAAAGAGGAGCAAGAACCTTTTAATCACCTAGCCTTGTCATTGCATAATGTATTAGTACCTTAATAGTGATAGAGACTTTCCCTCCACATTATCCTAAACATCACCAATTTTTAAGTATGAGATTTTCTCCATAGAAAGTCAAATTGTGATATTGCTATCAGGATTTAACTATGTATTTTTTATTCAAACTCATTAACCCATGTTTCAGGAGTAGTGATTCATAAGAACCCATCTCTTATGAGAATAAATGGAACACTTAGCACTCATTGCATCTAGGTCATGCTCACAAAGGTGAAGCATTAGGACTTCTTGAGAGGTTACCGATCCTAGTACTACTCTAACTCAAGCACACTTAATGATGAAGTTTCCTCCAAGGCTAAACCCTCTTATCTTGCAACCCTATTTTTGTTAAGATAATGATTTCAAATGAGTCCTTGGAAGAGTACATTTTCTATGTCTTTTAAATCCCCAACATTGAATAGAGTCACCAAATTTTTTGTCACCAATTTTTCAAGATAAAGATTTCAAATGAGGCCTTGGTAGAGTTCATTTTGTTGGATTACGAAGAGGGGGGATGTGAATCCACAATATTTGATTCTTTTTACCTTAAAACTTTCCCCAATCAAACTTGGTGTCAACTAGGTCAAATACACTTTGACATTAATTGACAACAGTAAATAAACTTTATCAATCAACAATAACATTCATAGTTAACATTCAACATATATAACACCAGTATTTAACATGAAAACCCAATTTGGGAAAAACCACTATGGTAATTATCACCCACTAAAGAAATACTCTTCTGAAGTATGCTCAGTTAAAAGACAATCTAGTTAAAGATTACAATACACTTTGTTAAATGTGACGGGCTGTTAGGGGATTTACCTTAGATATGTTAGGATCTTCACCCTATTAGGAGTGGTCTGGTTTAAGTTCTCCAAACACTCTTTTATAATGTTACTATTGCCCAAAATTCCCTGTCTTTCCTTTTTTCGGCCACAGTCCTATTTTCCAGTGAAATGCTCAAAATGTCAAAGGTCTAGTGTGTTTTCTGCTCAAGTGTCAAAAACCCAGTGTGTTTTCGACCTCCTCTCTGCAGGCTTGGGATGTTTCTCCCTTTTGGTCTAAAAATTTAGTGTGTTTTCGACCTCTCAGCTCTAAAAATTTAGTGTTGATATGGTACCTCGAATCGGTGGTCATCCATGGTGGCGGTTTGTGTTTGGTGACTAACACTTTACGGTTGGTTGCATGATCGCATGGGCTCTTCCGAGCCCATGCGACCATGTGACAAACCATCAAAGGTTCTAGTTTCTGGCAGTTTGTGGTCCAACAGGGGAAGCATCATACGATTGGTCACATGATTGCATGCGGTCCCTTGGCCACATGCGACCATGCGACAGGTGGTCTACAGGGGGCCTCGGTGACTGGTGACATGTCCTATTTTTGGTGGTGCCACCAATGGTCAGTGGCTAACCTCATGCGGTTTGTCACATGATCACATGGGCTCGGGAGAGCCCATGCGACCATGCAACAGACCGGTAGTGGTTTCCATAGCATTGGTTTGCGGTTGCACAGTTGGAGGTGGGGCTTGAGGTTGCTAAGTATTGGTGCAAATGCGAGGAGATCTAATGGTGGTCGTATGATCTCATGGGATCTTCTGACCCCATGCAATCATGCGACAACTATTAGATGGGATGCCAAGGCAGTTGCGGTGGGTCATGTGCCAGGGTGCTGAGGTATTTGTCGATGTGGCGGCTGGGATGAGTAAGGGTGTGACACATGGTGATTTCAAGCTCGGAGTTGGCAAGCTTTGCACGATTGCGTAGATGGAGGTGGGCCTAGTTCTCTGCTCGATCAGGTAATCTCATAATGAAAAGTGGAATTTTCCTTCTATCTAGCAATTGTGAGATATTCTTTTAGTCAAGTAATCTCTTAACGGAGGGGAATATACCGAAAGCTTTACGCAAGTTGGTGACTACCGTCGGATGGAGCAGAGATCAACGGTCTTTGTGTGGTCACTGGATGTGGCTTGGGGTTAAGAAAGAAACATGCGATTTGGTGAACAAAGGAAATTTGAACAAAGGGTGGAGCCAGGGTTAGCTTTGCGGTGTGGTCTTGCGGGGCCGAGTTATCTTGCGTGGGAGCGACAGTTTTCAAAGGTTGTCACATTATCGCATGATGCCTTTCGGGCTCATGTGATCATGCAACCACTAACTTCTCAAAGGCATGTGGTTAGTTCCAGTTGGACCATGTGGCAAAGGCTCGGTAGGTGGCAAATTTTGTGAGGACCTAGATGACATGTGGCAAGGCGGTGGCAGTTTCAAAGGGAGTTGTCGCATGATCACCTGAGGCCTTTCAGCCTCATGCGATCATGCGACCATTGCTATGGCTAGCGGCAGATTTCAAAGAGCTTGTCACATGATCACATGGGCCTTCCTAGTCTCATGCGATCATGCAACCAGGTTCATTTCAGGGGCAGTGTGACCTTTTTGCGAGGTTTCTTCTGTAGAGTGGATGTTTGCGAAGTGCGGGCAGGTGAAGAATTGATGATTTTTGGAGGCGATTGTAGTTATGGATTTGCAAAGATCTTTTGGGTGCCTTTTTTAGTCCTTTCGAGGATGGGATTAGATTTTGAGCATTCATGGCAAGGCCAGTTTGCAGAAAGGTAGATGGATCCAGGTCTTTGGTCTGCAAGTTGATTGCGGTACAGGGATGGGCATGCAAACAAAATATCTGATCGGCCATGATATTCACATAAGCATTTATGATCAGACACGACTGCTAGGGTTGATTATTTCATGCATAACTGTATAACCCGGGCTAAGTTTTGACTCCTACCTACGTGCATTTGAGTTTGTATATATTGGTTTTTGGAGCCAGTAGTGCTCAGAATTCACATTTTGTAAAAGGGAAAGTCTTTCCTCGAAGAACTATCTGTGGCATTTCTTCTTGCCCTCTGGTTTTCCACATTCTGTAAGTCCTCATTGATAATACAAATATTGCAAAGCATTCTGTGACATTTTTCTTGTCCTCATGCCTTCTTTGTTTGGCTTGTCTCTTATTGGATTGAGGTTTATGAATGTTGTTAGTGGAAATTGGGGTTCCTGGTCCCTCTCTCTTTCTGTAGCTATATGTGTCACTGTGTTTGATCTGATTTAGATGTTTTGTGGGTATATTTCAGCCCCTAACAGTCTTGTCTCAATCCTGCACTGAGCTATAGGAGTGGATGTTTTTTTGCAGGTGATAGGTTGTGTCTTCTGTCTAGGCCTTCCTATGAAACACTTATGCAAACCTATCTAGTGAGTGGTGACCTATTAGACCTGATTCTTCCACTGGTTTCATTCCTCTATACTAAGATCCAAACCCTAGATTTGGTGCATCACCTGGTAGGATAGATTTGCTTTTGGTCATTTCCCTTTCCATGCAGTCCTTCTAACCCTTTCCCCTCAAAGTTTACTTTCCTATTAAGAGCAAATCTGGGTGACTATCCAAGAGGAACCAGCCTAGAATCTGGAGGTCTCATCTTGGTTAGCAAAAGGTCCCACAACCTTAAGATGATTCCCTTGTTATACTAAGTTATCAAGACTATGAGAGCTTGAACTAAGGGTGCAAATTTAGTGTATAACATTTCTGGCATGCCCGGTGGGACTGAAATTCAGATTCATGTTCAAGAATGCTATCTCTGATATGCTGATAGCATGCTACAGGCCTAGAAGAGGTCATTTTGCTGCATATCTGGTGACTCCAGAAGGTCTACTAGCTTCAAAGGTCAAGTGCTAGTATGTTTCAAATCTTTCATATTCAGATTCCATCTAATTGCATGAGTAGACATGTCAAGTTTCTATGGACAGTCAGGTTACTCACCATCCTATCATGAGAGTAATGCTCAACCGGCTAGTTTTCAGCCTTACCAAAGCCACCCAAAGCCTCCTTTTACACCAAGCTATTATACTTCTCAAGGGTATTAGTATATCTAGTATGCCCCAAATGAATTTGCCTTTGTGCAAAGTTATGAGCAGACTCTAAGGCAAGTTGGATCATGGGCACAAGAGGCACAACAAAAAATGCAAAGCTAGCTACCCCATCCTGTTTACCACCCACCCTCCCCTTCTCAGCCTTTTCAGCAGCAGATGCAGACTCTAAGCTCAGACTTCAAGGAGATGCAAGAGGCAAGGAGTCTATTGCTTGATTTAGTTAAGCAAGTGTCTGAACTTAGGGAGAAGAGAGAGCAGGAGGCTCAAAGTTATTATGAAGAGGAGTCAGCTCCCTACCAAGAGATGGAGGCCCAAAGCTATGAGTAGGAGGCATCTCCTTACCAAATGACAGAGACTCTTGTTGATGAGCAGAAAGCAAGGCAGTTTCAAGAAGAGATTAGATGCCAAGCTGACATTAAGATAGCAAGGTTGAGATCACTGATTGCTCAACAAGAGGCTCCTAGGCCTAAAATTCCAAGCTGGAGGGCCCATTTGCCTCAAGAGCCTACACATGTGGAGCATGCTAAGCATTCATTTCCAAGCTTTAAAGAAGCTTTGCCTTCCTTGCCTCCCCCTTCTCCCCCTTAGTTTCACATCCCAAGTTTCAATGCAAAAAATTCTTTTCAAGAGCCTATGCTTGAGATGTAGCCCACCACTTTGCAAGAACAACCCTTTCAAGAAAGAGTTTCATCCCAAGAGGCCCCTCTGGTTCCTCAAGATGATGAAGTAATATGGATACCCCAATGGACTCTTCCTCCTGGCTGTCAAATGCCTAGCCTTTGTAAGGACACTAGTCTGGTGTCTGAGCAAGGACTGGTGAATGAGCTTTCATGTGATGAGGAGGAGAGGGCATCTGAGGTATCAGTGCAAAGTGGTGACTATGGTGAAAATGAGCAGCAGGGTGTGGAGGTGGACATTGATGCTCAGCCTGAGCTCTTGGCTGATTTGTATGATGAGCTCCCTCCTTTTGTTGATGATGAAGAAGAGACCATGCCATTACCTATGGCTGAAGGTCAATCAGAACAAAAGGTTCACCATCAACAGGAGGTTGCTATAGAGGAGGATGCCTTGTCCTTGTTGGATGAGCTGCCTAGTTTTTTTGAAAAGGATGAGGAAGATGTGATCATAGCCACCTCTATGAAATTGCAACAACTAGAAGAGGTTGATCCTGATGATATACTGATTCATGAGTTTGATCTCATTTTCGAGGATGAGGCTTCCCAATATAAAGAAGATAACCAGAGCCTTGGGAAAGATTATTTGGGAAGCATCATTGACGGCTTGTGTGTGGAGCCTAATTGTAATGGGCTCTTGGCTGGTTTAAAAGAGGAAGATGATAGTCCCCTAGCTGTAGATGAGGAGTTGACCTAGCTGTCCATGATGGAAGGCAACCACAAAGATAAAGAGGAAACTAGCAATGAAAGTCCTACCTTCAGACTTTCAAGAGGCTGCCCCATCAGATACTTGGCCCAGAAGGAGTTCACTGAGACACCTCCATATGATCTGTTTGAGGTGAGTGAACTTGATCTTGTCTTTGCAGAGGCAGCATATCCTCATTTGCCAAATCTTTATATGCCTCTTATCTTTGTAGCTATCCTTATGAGTCCAATGCAAAATATCCTAAGAAGGAGGGGTAGCTACTTTTCACAACCAGTGAATAGTTTTGTTTAACTAGGTCTCTGCACTGGTTAGTCTAGAGTAGGTTAGTTTTCCTGCTTTCTCCCAGCTTTCTAGCTTAGTTTTCCTATTTTCCAAGAAGTGCTCATGCACATTTTGTCTTGCTGGTTCATTTTTGCCCCTCTCCTTGTCAGAAAGTTTTTGTGTTCAAAAGAAGTAACTCCTATGCCCAATGTATGTGTCAAGGCAACTGGTCCAATGTCCAGCAGGCTGACATCCCGCAGAGGTCACCAAAATGTTGCCCAAAATTCCTTGGCTTTCCTTTTTTTGGCCACAGTCCTGTTTTCCAGTGAAATGCTCAAAATGTCAAAGGTCCAGTGTGTTTTCTTCTCAAGTGTCCAAAACCCAATGTGTTTTCAACCTCCTCTCTGCAGGCTCGGGATGTTTCTACCTTTTCATCTAAAAATTTAGTGTGTTTTCGACCTCTCAACTCTGAAAATTTAGTGTGTTTTTGACCTCAGACCGAAAACCTTTTGTGTTCTCGACCCCTTCCACACTTTTTACTTCTCTGGCATCAGCATTTTTTTTCTAAGCGCACAACTCCGATGCGGTGGGTCCCAGTACCTAAGGCTGTACTAGTGCAGAAGATCCATCGGCTATCGCATGAATGCATGGGATCTTCCGATCCCATGAGATCACGTGACAACCGTTGATACGGTACCTCCAATCGGTGGTCATCCACGGTGGCGGTTTGCGGTCGGTGACTAACACTTTACGTTTGGTCGCATGATCGCATGGGCTGTTCCGAGCCCATGCGACCATGTGACAAACCGTCAATGGTTCTAGTTTTTGGCACTTTGTGGTCCAGCGGGGGAAGCATCATACGATTGGTCGCATGATCGCCTGTGGTCCCTTGGCCGCATGTGAGCATGCAACAAGCGGTCTGTAGGGGGCCTCGGTGACTGGTGATGTGTCCTATTTTTGGTGGTGCCACTAGTGATCAGTGGCTAACCTCATGCAGTTTGTTGCATGATCGCATGGGCTTAGGAGAGCCCATGCGATAGACCGGTAGTGGTTTCTATAGCGGTGGTTCGCAGTTGCGCAGTTGGAGGTGGGGCCTGAGGTTTCTAAGTATTGGTGCAAGTGCGAGGAGATCCGACGGTGGTCATATGATCTCATGGGATCTTTTGACCCCATGTGATCATGCGACAACCGTTAGATGGGATGCTGAGGCAGTTGCGGTGGGTCCTGTACCGGGGTGCTAAGGTGTTTGCTGATGTGGTGGCCGGGATGAGTAAGGGTGTGACACGTGGTAGTTCTGAGCTTGGAGTTGGCAAGCTTTGTGCGGTTGCGCAGTTAGAGGTGGGCCTAGTTCTCTGCTTGGTTGGGTAATCTCACAATGAAAAGGGGAATTTTCCTTCTATCTAGCAATTGTGAGATATTCTTTTAGTCGGGTAATCTCTTAACGGAGGGGAATATACCAAAAGCTTTACGCCACTCGACGACTGCCATCAGATGGAGCAAAGATCAATGGTCTTCACGTGGTTGCTGGATGTAGCTCAGGGTTAAGAAAGAAACACGCGACTTGGTGAACAAAGGAAATTTGAACCCAGGGTGGAGCCGAGGTTAGCTTTGCGGTGCGGTCTTGCGAGGCCGAGTTATCTTGCACGGGAGTGATAGTTTTCAAAGGTTGTCGCATGATTGCATGATGCCTTTTGGGCTCATGCGATCATGCGACTGCTAACTTCTCAAGGCATGTGGTCAGTTCCAATTGGAACAAGTGGTAAAGGCTCGACAGGTGGTGGATTTTGTGAGGACCCAGATGACATGTGGCAAGGCAGTGGCAGTTTCAAAGGGAGTTGTCGCATGACCACATGAGGCCTTTTGGCCTCATGCGATCATGCGACCATTGCTATGGCTAGCGGTAGATTTCAAAGAGCTTGTCGCATGATCGCATGGGCCTTCCTAACCTCATGCGATCATGTAACCAGGTTCATTTCAGGGGTAGTGTGACCTTTTTGTGGGGTTTCTTCTGCAAAGTGGATGTTTGCGAAGTGTGGGCAGGTGAAGAATTGATGATTTTTGGAGGCAGTTGTAGTTATGGATTTGTAGAGATCTTTTGGGTGCTGTTTTGAGTCCTGTCAAGGATGGGATCAAATTTTGAGCATTCATGGCAAGGCCAATTTGCAGAAAGGTAGATGGACCCAGGTCTTTGGTCTGTAGGTTGATTGCGGTACAGGGATGGGCATGCAAACAAAATATCTGATCGGCCATGATATTCACAGAAGCATTTATGATCAGACATGACTGCTAGGGTTGATTATTTCATGCATATCTGTATAACCCAAGCTAACTTTTGACTCTTGCCTGCGTGCAGTTGAGTTTGTATATATTGTTTTTTGGAGCCAGTAGTGCTCAGAATTCACATTTTGTAAAAGGGAAAGTCTTTCCTTGGAGAACTATCTGTGGCATTTCTTCTTACCCTCTGGTTTTCCACATTCTGTAAGTCCTCATTGATAATACAAATATTACAAAGCATTCTGTGACAATTTTCTTATCCTCATGCCTTCTTTGTTTGGCTTGTCTCTTATTGGATTGAGGTTTATGAATGCTGTTAATGGAAATTGGGGTTCCTAGTCCTTCTCTCTTTCTATAGCTGTATGTGTCACTATGTTTGATTTGATTTAGATGTTTTGTGGGTATATTTCAGCCCCTAACAGTCTTGTCTCAATCCTGCACCGAGCTATAGGAGTGGATGTTTGTTTGCAGGTCATAGGTTTGTTGGAAATATAGATGCAGTAACTGAGAGGGGGGGTGAATCAGTTAACCACAAAAATATTACTACTGATCCCTTAAATATCTTAACAAATTATTTACTATGCCACTCGGTAAATATACAGAAAAATGCTAAAAACTTGATCCTTGAACTGTGTAATAATTAAACTATTCTTAAGCATTCATCACTGATTAACTTACATGAATAAAGAAAATAACATGAACACAAGAGACACCAGATTTACGTGGAAACCCAATATGGGAAAAACCACCAATGTAGCTAGTTACTATTTTTCACTTTTCTGAAGTGATGCCCGGTTAGAAGCCAACCTGGTAAAAGGTTACAAAACACACTATTAGGTGTGACCTTGTTAGAGGATTTAATCACCCTGCTAGGAGTGGCCTTGTAAGAGGTCTTGAAACAATTGAATAGAACTATTACCTTGTTAGAGGATTTACAAAATGGTTGTTAAACCAACTCAGTTAAGAGATTTTGATATCACTACTACAATTGCTAGAGAGTAACAATGAAATAACCTGCAACTGAATTGCTGAATATAGATCTCTATTCTGTTTCACTAGATCCTTACTGATGAATTAAATCTTTGCTACTCCTCAAGGATATCTGACCATCCTTCAAAATTTGCACACACCTTTCTTCAAAATGATTTATGCATGTTGTATATCTCTTATTCACCATTTGACCTTCTATATATATATGTCATTTCATAATCATTTAGATTGTCAAGTCGGCACTAATAATTATTATAACAGTCAGCTAGGATAAACAAACTGTAATAACAAAATTCTTTGAAAGGGCTGACCTTGCTCGGTAAACATTAATCCTGAAAAGATTTCCTTTGGTGACCGAGAGAACTCGGTAACCACAGCGAATTCTACAACATCCTTTGGAGACCGAGAGAGCTCGGTAACCACTAATTTTCCTTCAATAACCGAGGAGGCTCGATTAACACTATTAGCCCATCATGTTTCCTTTAGACACCTGAGAGAACTCGGTAGACACTAAAAACTGCCTAGCTGACCGACTGAGCTCGGTAGATACTGAGAACCGCTTAGCTGACCGACTGAACTTGGTAGATACTGAGAACCACTTAGCTAATTGACTGAACTCGGTAGATACTGGGAGTGATAATTGATATGACATTTTTGTGACATCAAAGACAACACATAGCTAATCCAACAATGTGCTTCAGACAATTGTATCTAACAATCTCCGTCTTTGGCATTGATGGCAACACAACATGTCATAGCCTAATGAAATTTCACAGAGAAACCAAGAGTAAGAAACATATCCTTAGCTTCATTCTGATTCCCATCATCTTCAACCTTCTTTCTCTGACTGAGAACTCTCCCTCTTAACTTCTCAAATTATTCTTCTTAGAAATTTCTTGAAATGATAGCAAACTCTCCCTCTTTGACAACACATGCCAAAGACAATTTACATAGTTTCGGTAAATATCAATGTACCTTATGTACTGATTCATATGTAATGATTCCCTAACTATGCTACATCAACTGATTGATCTTCAACATGTTCTAGTTGATGCATCACTAAAACTTTATTTAGTGAACCTCGGATAGGGGAGTGACCCCTAACTTGCCTCTTAAATACAAGAATGCATCCTTAGGTAGTGGTTTGGTGAAGATATCTGCAATTTGTTCTTTTGTATGAATATATTCCAATCTGATTTTCTTGTCCTGCACCAATTCTCTGACAAAGTGATATTTAATTGCAATGTGCTTGGTTTTGGAATGCATTACTGGATTCTTTGAAATATTTATTGCACTTGTATTATTACAAAACATAACAACTGGTTCTTTGATCTCAACCTTCATGCCTTCCAAAAGCTATTTAAACCATATAATATTAGAGAAGTTTACTGCTGCAGCAACATATTCTGCTTCTACTGTGGATTGGGATGTGCATTTTGCTTTTTACTAGTCTAAGATACTAACTTCTTGCCAAGAAAGAATGCACCACCACTTGTACTCTTTCTGTCATCAATGTTTCCTACCCAATCAGCATCAGTAAATACTTTTAAATCCAGATTGCCTCCAAATTTATACCACAAGCCATAATCTTCAATTCCCCTTAAATACCTCAAGATTCTTTTGATTTCCATCATGTGATTTTCTCTAGGTTTAGCCGAGAATCTTGCCACTATTCCAACTGCTAAGGCAATATCAGGCCTTGTGTGTACTACATACTGTAATTTTCCAATCATTGATCTGTATAAGGTCTGATCTACTTCTTTTGAATCATCATCTTTGGTAAGCTTCAGTCTAGTACACATGGGTGTACCAACTGGTTTTGAATCTTCCATACCAAATTTCTTAAGTATTTCCCTGATATATTTAGACTGAGTAATGTAGATACCATTTTTGTTCTGCTGAATCTGAAGTCCAACAAAGAATTTTATCTAACCAAACATAGACATTTCAAATTCTTTGTTCATAAACTCTGAAAATTCTTTGCACTGATCATCATTTCCTGTAAACACGGTATCATCCACAAATATTTCTACCAAAACAATTTTGTTATCTGATCCTTCTTTGATGTATAAATTGATGTTGTCATTAGCCCTTTTGAAATTAATCTGAGTAAGATAATTATGTAATCTTTCATACCATGCTCTAGGAGCTTGTTTCAAACCATACAATGCTTTGTGTAATTTGCAGACCATATCCCTTTTGTCTGGATCAATAAAACCTTTAGGTTGCTCAATGTAGACTTCTTCCTCAAGAATACCATTGAGAAAAGCAGATTTGATATCCATCTGATATACCTTAAATCCTTTATGTGCTGCATATGCAAGTAAAGTCCTCACACCTTCTAATCTTGCAACAGGAGAAAAAGTCTCTCCATAATCTATTCCTTCTTTTTGAGAATATCCTTTACATACCAATCTTGCTTTGTTTCTTGATACTTGACCATCTTCATTCAATTTATTTCTGAATACCCATTTTGTCCCAATTACATTTTTATCTTTAGGCCTAGGTACAAGAGTCTATGTCTTATTATTCTCTATTTTCTTTTTATCTTCATTCATAGCCTCAATCCAACTTTCATTTTCTAATGCATCTTTGACATTTTTAGGTTCAAAATCAGCAAATAAACATGTACCTTTTAGTTTACTTTTTGTCATAGTATCATCTGATTTGTTTCCAATAATCTGATCTGGTTTATGATGCTTTCTGACATACTTGGCTAATACAGGTTCCTTGCTTCTTGAATGAGTTACATTGTCATCTTCTTCATCTTCAGGTTCAGATTGCTCGGGCTTGGTAGATACTTGCTCGGTGGCTTCAGACTGAGACTCGGTACTTTGTGACTCGGTCTAAACTTCTTCTTGTGACTCGGTTACTATACTGGGCTCGGTAGATGTAGTCTCCTTACATGTGTCTGGAAATTTATCAGGTTCGATGTAAACAAATTTTTTGTAGTCCTCTGGTTCCTTTTTGCTTTCTTCTTCAATCTTTTCTACAAACTCATCAATTCTCACATGTGCACTTTCTATGATTTTGTGAGTAGACAAATTTAGACATGTATATGCCTTACTTTTGCAAGAATATCCCAAAAATATTCCTTCATCACTTTTTACATCAAATTTTCCTTTTCTAGATTCTTTTAAGATGTAACATTTACTACCAAATACTTTTAGGTAGCTTACATTTGCTTTGTAGCCATACCATAGCTCATATGGAGTCTTGAATGTGTCTTTTCTCAGCTATAATCAGTTCAAGGTATGAACTACAGTGCTGATAGCTTCCTTCTAGTATTTCATAGCAATGTTCTTTTCAATCATTAGAGTCCTTGCACAGTCCATGATAGATCTGTTCCTTCTTCCAGCTATTTCATTCTACTCAGGAGTTCTCGGGGATGATACCTGTCTTTTGATTCCTCTTT
The DNA here is from genome assembly GCA_027943335.1 of Chamaecyparis obtusa. Lineage (NCBI taxonomy): Eukaryota > Viridiplantae > Streptophyta > Pinopsida > Cupressales > Cupressaceae > Chamaecyparis > Chamaecyparis obtusa. The sequence goes on along the minus strand of BSBK01000349.1, from coordinate 498,661 downwards.
CAATGCAGAAATTATTGAATTCATGGGAGATGAATTCACCACCTCTGTCTGATCTCAAGCATTTTATTGTTTTTCTTGTTTCCTTTTCTACTCTTACTAGATACCATTTGAACTTCTCAAATGCTTCAGACTTTTCTCTTAAATACATAACAGTCATCATTCTAGAATAATCATCAACAAAGAGAATAAAGAATTTTTCTCCAGTATAGCTCTCAATTCCAATAGGTCTACATAAATCAGTATGCACAATTTCCAAAATATCTTCAGACTGATAGTTTTTACTTTTGAAACTAGACTTTCCCATTTTACCAATTTGACAATTCTTGCATAGACCAACATCAAGTTTCTTCAAAGTAGGAATGCCTCTTACTTTCTTGAATTTGCTTATTTTCATCATGTTGTCAAAATTTACATGACATAACCTTTTGTGCCATAACCAAATTTCTTCAATTTGAGCAATAAAACATGAGTATTCACCAAGATCAAGATAAAACAGGTTACCTTTGGTTTGTTTGCCTGATCCTATCAGTTTTCCTTTGTCATCCAGTAGTCTTGCTTTGCCATTCATGAATTCAACCTTGAATCCAATGTTGATTAGATGTGCTACACTTAGAAGATTATGCTTTAGTCCTTCGACCCAATATGCATTATCACATATAAGTTCTTTGGTTAATGAAATTCATCCCTTTCCTTTTATACAACAGGGTTCATTGTTTCCAAACCTTACATTACCACCATCAAAGTTTTCAAAGTGTTCAAACTTGGTCCTGTCACCAGTCATATGATGTGAACATCCACTGTCTATAATCCAAGTATCATTCTTGCTCATATGAGAGATAAGTGCCATCTCATCTTCATCATTATTAGATTCATCTTTTACAGCAATGAAAACAATTTCTTCTTCACTATCATTCGAATCTTTAGCTAAAAAGCATGTTTTCTTACCTTTATCCTTGAATGATTTGAAATTTTTCTTGCCATTGTACTTGTAATTTTTCTTCTCATCTGTGCTTTGCTTGTTTGGACACCTAGCTGCAATATGACCAATTTCTTCACCTGAAAAATAGATTAAGGGAGTTTTACCTTTGTATTTTCCTTTGCCTCTTGAATACTTCTTTGCAAGTAATGCTTCAATAACTTCAAGATCGCTATCGGAACTTTCCTCTGATTCTTCTTCACTTTCTGATTGGATTTTCTTCCCTTTCTTGAGTGAAAGTTTGGCCTCAAAAGATAATTCAATATTTTTAGAAGTTGGAACATAGTTGTCATAGTTATCCAGTTCAAAGGTTGTCGATCTTCCAACTAAGGCATCCAAAGTTATATTGTGATTTTCTTCACATCTTCTTTCTTGAATAGCAGAAACTCTTATTGCATAAATAGGGAGTAATGTTCTAAGAACCTTACTTATAACCGTTTCATCATCAATTTTTTCCTCCAGAAGATCTGATTGCACTAACATTTGTCTTGATTCTTTCAACATATTTTGCAATGTTTTCTTCTTCTCTCATTTTCATTTGATCAAACTGTCCTCTTAGGCTCTCTGCTTTGGCTCTCTTCACATTGTCATCACCGCCATAGATTTTCTTCAGCTTGTTCCACATTTCATGAGCAGTTGTGTAGTCTTTGATTTCATCAAATTCTTAATAGATAAGAGCTGATGCAATGTCTATCATCATAGTGTTATGGTTCTTTTTCTCTGCAATGTCTTCAACAGTCAATGTGCCAGTAGGAATTGTATATTCTTGATCAATATATTTGCATCTTGAATCACCAATGGAAGCCAGATGTAGTCTCATGAGACCTTGCCATGCTGAAAAGTTATTTCTGTTAAGCCTTGGAATTTCTCTTTTGTAAGACATCCTGATCTTTAGCTTAGGTCCTTGAAACCCTTCCTGCAAGCACCAAAAGCTCTGATACCAATTGTTGGAAATATAGATGCAGTAACTGATAGGGGGGGTGAATCAGTTAACCACAAAAATATTACCACTGATCCCTTAAATATCTTAACAAATTATGTACTGTGCCACTCGGTAAATATACAGAAAAATGCTGAAAACTTGATCCTTGAAGTGTGTAATAATTAAACTGTTCTTAAGCATTCATCACTGATTAACTTACATGAATAAAGAAAATAACATGAACACAAGAGACACCAGATTTACCGTTGAAACCCAATATGGGAAAAACCATCAATGTAACTAGTTACTATTTTTTACTCTTCTGAAGTGATGCCTGGTTAGAAGCCAACCTGGTAAAAGGTTACAAAACACACTGTTAGGTGTGACCTTGTTAGAGGATTTAATCACCCTGCTAGGAGTGGCCTTGTAAGAGGTCTTGAAATAATTGAATAGAACTATTACCTTGTTAGAGGATTTACAAAATGGTTGTTAAACCAACTCAGTTAAGAGATTTTGATATCACTACTACAATTGCTAGAGAGTAATAATGAAATAACCTGCAACTGAATTGCTGAATATACATCTTTGTTCTATTTCACTAGATCCTTACCGATCAATTAAATCTTTGCTACTCCTCAAGGATATCTCACCATCCTTCAAAATTTGCACACACCTTTCTTCAAAATGATTTATGCATGTTGTATATCTCTTATTCACCATTTGACCTTCTATATATATATGCCATTTCATAATCATTTAGATTGTCAAGTTGGCACTAATAATTATTATAAAAGTTAGCTGGGATAAACAAATTGTAATAACAAAATTCTTTGAAAGGGCTGACCTTGTTCGGTAAACATTAATCCTAAAAAGATTTCCTTTGGTGACGGAGAGAACTCGGTAACCACAGTGAATTCTGCAACATCCTTTGGAGACCGAGAGAGCTCAGTAACCACTAATTTTTCTTTGATAACCAAGGAGGCTCGGTTAACACTGTTATCCTATCATGTTTCCTTTAGACACCCAAGAGAACTCGGTAGACACTAAAAACCACCTAGCTAACTGACTGAGCTCGGTAGACACTGAGAACCACTTAGCTGACTGACTGGACTCGATAGATACTGGGAGTGATAATTGATATGACATTTGTGTCACATAAAAGACAACACGTAGCTAATCCAACAATGTCCTTCAGACAATTGTATCCAACAAGGTTGAGTCTTCTGTCCAGGACTTCCTAGGAAACACTTATGCAAACCTATCTAGTGAGTGGTGACTCATTAGACTTGATTCTTCCACTGGTTTCATTCCTCTATATTGAGATCCAAACCCTAGTTTCGGTGCATCACCTGGTAGGATAGATTTTCTTTTAGTCATTTCCCTTTCCATGCACTCCTTCTAACCCTTTCCGCTCCAAGTTTACTTTCCTGTTAAGAGCAAATCTGGGTGACTATCCAAGAGGAACCAGCCTAGAATCTGGAGGTCTCATCTTAGTTAGCAAAAGGTCCCACAACCTTGAGATGATTCCCTTGTTATACTAACTTATCAAGACTACAAGAGCTTGAACTAAGGGTGCAAATTCAGTGTATAATAGTTACCTTTTGCAAGGATTTATAATAAGACTGTTAAGTCCACTTGGTTGAGAGATTCTTTCGATACAATGTCAATAAGTAACAACATATAAATTGACCTGTAAATCTACAACTATCTTTTTCATAACCAGATCTCTTGTGTGCTTTTTGTCTTTGCTTCAATCCTTCACTTTCCACTAGCTTCAACACTTCATCAAGTTCAACTTTCTGACTCAGAATTCAACCTTTTCTTTCTCCACTTCATCAGTCAGTGACTCATCAACCCTTCAACTAGCCAGCCTTTTGTCCATACAATTTGATCCTTTATATAGGCTTTTTTTTTCCTCCTAATCTCCTTTATCCTATTTTCCTTTTATTAAATTCAACTGCCTGATCATCCTCACAAACTAATTCAATGAATTAGGAACTTGAACTTTCTTGGAACTTGTACCTTCTATTTTTGCTGCTTAGATCTTACCATAGATCATCACCTTGAATTTTTTTGATCATAGATATCTTCAACTTACTCTTCCTCATCATCAGAATATTACATCTCATCATAGCTCATCATTAAATGTCATTGTGATACTTGTATTTAATTTGTGTTCCTTGCTCGGTGATTAACTCTTTTCTTTCAACTAAATTTTGGTTAACTTCGCTCGGTGACTGAAACCTTCTTCTCAGTGTCTTGACTTCCTTTTCCTTTACCAAAACTTAATTTTTTTTTATTGAATGAATTTTTCTTTCTCGGTAGCCAAACTATCTTGCTTACTAACTTGATATAATTAAATGTGTGATAATGAATGGTAGAAAACAATTATATCAACATAACCTTGATGCAGGAGCATCTTGAGTCCTTCGCAATCCTGTGTCACCAAAAATAATTTGGAGTTTTGTTTGTGTTTCTTGGTTCCTATTTTGACCAAGTTGGTCGGTAGTTGGTCGGTTTCCTTTGGTGACCGAGTGTGGTCAATTCTCTCTTGGGCAGTCGGTTATTTCACTGGCACTTGACATTGCCTATCTGTTGCTCGGTTATCTTGCTTGCCGATGGCTTTACTTTGAATTCTTGTTGTGTTTGACATGTGCATTTATATTGGATAGTAGATTTAATGTTGGAATCCATCATTGGGAAGCGTGTGGTCCCAAATTTGACCGTTCCTTTCATTGATTGTGGATCTGAAGGCTGACTCAGCTTGGTAGCTTCTTGTATAAATGTAGATGTTTGGTTGTAGTTTAGGGGGTAGTTTTATATAGGAGATAGTAGACATTAGATTAGAGATTTGTGAAAGATCCTCACATGTTTGAGGACTTTTGTGATTCATTGTAATATCAAGCCCTAATTGGGAAGGCCTTACAGCCTGGCATGTATGGTTCTATTTGATGATAATATATGAAAGATCCAGAATTCTCTCTCTCACTATTGTTGTTTGTTGCTTCCACATGTGTGGTACAGGCTTGGATCATTGGGGTGCACCATTGTTTGGCCCCTCTTGCATCCTACCTTGTTTATGTGGTATCAGAGTGAGGTGAGATCTTGATCTAGGTCTGCGGATCTAGGTTTGTAGGTTCCTCTTGAAGCCCTAGTTGAATTCTATTGGGGTAATAGATTGCGACCTGACCTATAATTGTAGAGGGCTGTCAAGATGGTTCATGGGAGGTGAGATGCAGATCCAGGATTAGTAGATATGCTAAGGCAGATTGCTGCTAGGTTAGAAGTTGTTGAAACAACCCAAAGAAGAGGCAAACATCTTGAAGATGTTAGCGATGATGAAATTGAAGAAGAATAGGTGAATGCAGAACTTGCTCCTACTATGGATCAAGGCGAAGAAATATTTTTGAAGGCTTTGACAAGTCTAAAGTCAACGCCACATTTCAATCCTCCTGAGAATGGTGGAAAGTTGGATTCTGAGGAATTAGTGGACTGGATCACCGAGATGGAAAAGTATTTTTAATATGAAAACATTCTTGAGGATAAGAAGGTGAAGATTGCAAGCACAAAGTTGAAAAGTCATGCAACCTTATGGTGGGAACATCTACAGCTGGATAGAAAAAGGAAGGGAAAAGAAAAAATCAAGGTATGGAGTAAAATGGTCAATAAATTGAAAGGAAAGTTCTTACCTTTTGATTATCAAGTTAACCTATTTCGGTGAATGCAAAGTTTGAGATAGAAAGATAGCTCAGTAAAAGAGTATATTGAGGAATTCTATAGATTAGATATTACATCTACACATGATGAAGATGATGTGGAAAGAATTGGTAGATACCTGAATGGTTTGAGAGTTTCCATCCAAGAGGAAATTAGTATGGTCAAATTGGAGAACATTGAAGAGGCTTATCAGTTTTCTTTGAAGGCTTAGGAGAAATTGAACAAGAGACATGAGCAAAGACAAAGAGGTCAAGGTGGTAGATTCCCTAGAGGAAGAGGTAGATCTAATGGTGAAAATGGTAGATTTGAACCAGAAAAGACAAATCTAGACAAAGGCAAGACCGAGTGGAAAGGTGAAAGTTCTAGAGGTAGAGGTAGTAACTATCGAGGTGGTTATGGTAGAGGAAGTTTTCGAGGAACTTGTTACAATTATGGAGAAGAAGGACATAGATCTTTTGAATGCACATAGGGTAGTAAGAAGGCTGGTAGCAGTAGAAATGCTTTGGTGCAAGAAGAGTCACCAAATGAACCTGAGAAAGAAAATAACTTGATGGTAAGGAGAGCACTGTGGAATGAAAGAAAAAAGGAAGATCCGGTAAGGAAAATTTTGTTCAAGACTAGATGTAGAGTTTCTGACAAATTTTGGAAGGTAATCATTGATAGTGGTAGCTCAGAGAATCTGGCATCTGAAGAGATGGTCACAAAATTGCAATTGGAAAGGTTGGTACATCTGAAGCCCTATCAGATTTCATGGATCAAAGATGAGCATACACTCCTAGTAAGTGAACAATGTTATATGAATTTGAAGATTGGAAAGTACTATGATAACATGTTGTGTGATATCATGCCTATGGATTGTTGTCATATTTTGTTGGGTAGACCTTGGAAATATGATAGACATGCTATATATGATGGGAGATTGCATAAATATACTATTTTGGCTGATGGAAAGAAACAAATCTTGTTACCATTGATGGAAGAACCTGTCAATAATGTTTGCGCATCTGTGAAATTTTGTTTGATGGAAGGAAAAAATTTTGTTAACTCTTTGAAGAGGAATGATGTATGTTTTGTTGTGATTCCTAATAAGCCGAGTAAGAAAATAGAGGATAATTTCCCTAAGGAGATTGATAAGTTACTCACTGAGTATAGTGATATCATTTTTGATAATGTACCTGATGGTTTTCCACCAAAAAGAAGCACTAATAATTGTATGGATCTAATCCCTAGAGCTAGTTTACAAAATAAGGCACCTCATTGGTTGACACCTATCGAGAATTAGGAATTGAACCGATAGATTCAAGAGTTGCTGGGAAATGTTTGATGAGAGAAAGTTTGAGTCTTTTTGTAGTACCTACTATATTGCCACTGAAGAAGTATGGAGAATGGATAATGTGTACTAATTCCAAAGCAATCAATAAGATAACAATGAAGTATAGATTTCCTATACCGAGAATGGATGACATAATACACAGTTTGACTGGAGCAAAGTATTTCACCAAGATTGATTTGAAAAGTGGGTATCATCATATTAGAATTAGAGAAGGTGATGAATGAAAGACTACTTTCAAGACAAAATAAGGTTTGTATGAGTGGTTGGTTATGCCTTTTGGTTTAACTAATGCATCGAGTACATTTATGAGGTTGATGAATGAAGTTTTGAAGAAATTCTTAGCTAAGTTTGTGATTGTATATCTTTATGATATTCTGATATTTAGTAAGACCAGAGAAGAACATTTTCTGCATGTTAGACAAGTTTTGCAGAGGTTGAAAGAGGAAAAGTTGGTGACAAATCTGAAAAAGTGTTCATTCATGAAAGAAGAGATTGTGTATTTGGGATTTGGTATTTTAGTTGATGGTTTGAAGATGGATCCTAAAAAGGTTGAAGCTATTTTGAATTGGCCTACACCTGTGAATGCTAGTGAGGTAAGATCATTTCATGGTTTGGCAAGTTTTTACCAAAAGTTCATAAGGAATTTCAGTTCAATTTGTAATGCTATGACTGAGACTATGAGAGGAGACAAAAGAGAATTCAAGTGGACACATGGAGCTGACAAAAGTTTTGAGACCCTAAAGCAGAAGGTTGTTGAATTACCTATGTTGGCATTACCTGATTTCAGTAAAGTATTTCAAGTAGAATGTGATGCAAGTGGAAGTGCAATTGGAGCTGTGTTGAGTCAAGAAGATAAACCTGTTGCTTTCTTTAGTGAAAAGTTGAATGATGCTAGAAGGAAATATTATGTGTATGATCAAGAATTCTATGCTATTGTTCAAGCACTGAAGAAATGGAGACATTATTTGATACCGAGTGAATCTATGTTGTATACTGATCATAAGGCTTTACAATATTTGGGTAGTCATAATAAGTTGAATCAGAGACATATGAAATGGGTTGAGTATTTGCAGAGTTGTACATTTGTGATAAAGCATAAGAGTGGAGTCACTAACCAAGTTGTTGATGCATTGCGTAGAAGAAGATCTTTGATGACTGAGATGAAAATTGAAGTTCTTGGTTTTGATGAGATGAGAGATTCTTATGAGTTTGACCCTAATTTTTTTGAGCCATGGATAAAGTGTAGAGCACCTATTCAAGATCAACAAGACACTGAATGGGATGAATATTTCATTCAGGAAGGTATGTTGTTTAAAGGTATTCAGTTGTGTATACTGAGAGGAGTAATGAGAACTAATCTGATAAAAGAGAAGCATAGTAGTGCTTTGGCTGGACATTTTGGTATTGATAAAACATGAAATTTGCTTAAGGAGAAATACTATTGGCCGTAGTTGTATAAAGATGTTTAGAAAATTGTGAAAAGTTATGAAATTTGTCAAGTTGCAAAAGGAGTAAGTTAGAATACTGGATTGTATACACTGATTGTTGTCCCTAAGAAACCTTGGATTGATATCAGTATGGACTTTGTTCTTGGCTTACCAAAGACAGTAAGAGGTAATGGTTCAATATTTGTTGTTGTGGATAGAATTTCTAAAATGGCACATTTTATACCTTGTAGAAAGACATCAGATGTAGTACATGGAGCAGATATTTTCTTTAAGGAAATTGTTAGATTGCATGGATTACTGAGGAGTACTATCTCTAACTGAGACAGTAAATTTGTTGGTTATTTTTGGAAAACACTTTGGAAGAGATTTGGCACTGAGTTGAAATATAGTTCTACATTTCACCCACAAACCGATGGTCAGACTGAGGTTGTGAATAGAAGTTTGGGAAATCTTTTGAGATGTTTAGTTGGAGACACATCGAGTAATTGGGATTCTATGTTAGCACAAGCAGAGTTTGCAGATAATAATTCAATGAATAGGAGTACTGGAAAGGCACCATTTGAGATTGTGAAAGTTTGTTGAGTACATGAAAACATTGCATGAAGATGTGAAGCTGAAGCTGGAAGATAGTAATTAGAAATACAAAGACAGAGCTAATAGATCAAGATGACATAAAAATTTTGATGTTGGTGCTGAAGTGATGGTTCATTTGAAGAAAGGCCAATTTTCGGTTGGAACATATGGGAAGCTGAAGATGAAGAAGTTCAGACCTTGCAAGATTTTGAAGAAATTTGATAGTGGAAATGCATATGAAATTGAGTTACCTGATGACATGGACATATCACCAATTTTCAATATTGGTGATTTGTATGAGTATCATGAACCTGATGAAGAAGTAACAGTACCAATAGAATATCCTGAGAAGTAGAATGATGAAGTTGAACAGATTTTGAAGGAAAGAGTTGGCAAAAGTACAAGAGGAAAACATGACATGGAATACTTGGTTAAGTGGAAGAGTAGACTGATGAAGACAATTCTTGGATTTCACAGTATGAGTTGGATGCAGCTCGGACCATACCTACCAAATGATTTGGAGAATCATTTCAAAATAACCCTAGGTGTCTGATGCAGGAGAATCTTGGGTCCTTGGCAATCTTGTGTCACCAAAAACAATTTGGAGTTTTGTCTATGTTGCTCAGTTCCTATTTTGACCAAGTTGGTTGATAGTTGGTCAGTTTCCTTTAGTAACTGAGTGTGGTTGGTTATTTCACTGGCACTCGGCATTGCCTATCTATTGCTCGGTTATCTTTCTTGCCGATGGGTTTAGTTTGAATTCCTATTGTGGCCGACTTGTGCATTTATATTGGATCATAGATTTAATGTTGGAATCCATCATTGGGAAGTGTGTAGTCCTAGATTTGACTATTCCTTTCATTGATTATGGATCTGAAGGCTAACTCAGCTCGGTAGCTTCTTGTATAAATGTAGATGTTTAGTTGTAGTTTAGGCAGCAGTTTTAGATAGGAGATAGTAGACATTAGATTAGAGATTTTTGATAGATCCTCGCATGTTTGAGGACTTCTATGATTCATTGTAATATCAAGCCCTAACCGAGAAGGCATTATAGCCCGACATGTATGGTTCTATTTGATGACAATTTAGGAAAGATTTGGCATTCTCTCTCTCACTGTTGTTGTTTGTTGCTTCCGCATGTGTGGTGTAGACTTGGATCATTAGGGTGCACCATTGTTTGGCCCCTCTTGCATCCTTCCTTGTGTCAAACCTTAACATTGTCTGATCTATATCTGTTGCCCAATTAAGTTCTTCATTTTCTCAACATTCCACTTTTTCTTCTTCTTAACTCATTCAAACTTATATCATACTATGAATGATATGGAAACACAATATAAATAAAAAATCAATTGCTTCACATCAATGACAAGATAATAACTGATCTAATCTTTCTAAAAACTTGTGTACCTTTGATCTTAGTCAATCATCATCATCATCACCATCAACTATAGTAACAATCTCCATCTTTGGCATTGATGGAAACACTTCATTGTACTATCAATTTATGATGCCTAACACTTATTTTCAATCTTCTTAGTCTTTCACTCCCCTGATCTTTATCTTCTTCTGTGTATATTCTTCCTCTATTAGTTGTAGTCATCAATAGAAATTGTATCCTTCAATAAATCTTCTCTTAGCATATTCTCCATCTTTGACAACAGTGCCAAAGACACATATACTCCTAAAACAATTTCTTAGGTAGTGAATCATACCTCAAATGTACTGATTTCTCATTGCAGTCATAAACATCTTTCACAGCTTCAGGCTTCACCCAAAGAGTGAACACTAGCATCAAATCACAAAATAGATATTCTAATGAAAACTTGAATTGATGCAACATGCATCTTACCTTAGTGAATATTGGAGAGGAGAAGAACCCCTAATTTACCTCAAAGATACTCAAAAGCATCTTTCGATAGTGGTTTGGTAAATATATAAGATATTTTCTCCTTTGAATTTACATACTCCAATATCACATGCTTGTCTTGAACTTGTTCTCTCAAGTAATGATACTTGATAGAAATGTACTTTTTTCTTTGAATGCATCACCAAATTCTTTGATATGTTGATAGTAGTAGTATTATCATAGCAAATAGTAACTAGATTAGTAATCTCTTCTTGTATACCTTCAAGTAATTGTTTGATCCACACAATGTTTGAACAATACATAGCTGCAACAACATACTCAGCTTCGATAGTAGACTATGAAATACAACTTTTTTTTCTTGCTTAACCATGTCACTAATATTTCTCCTAAAAAGAAATCTCTACCACTTGTTCTTTTCCTATCATCAATGTTTCCTGCCCAATCAACATTAGTATACACCTTAAGATCAAAATCTCCTCCTTTTGTGTATAGCAATTTGAAATATTCATTCCCTTTCAGATATCTAAATATTATTTCGACTGCAGACATGTGTTTTCTTTGGATTGGCATAAAATATAGCAACAATACCAATGGCATGAGAAAATATTAGGTCGGTTGTGAACAACATATTGTAGCTTACCAATCATGGATCAGTAGATTGTTTCATTTACTTCCTTTGTTTCATCTTCCTTTTACAATTTATAACTTGTAGCCATCAGTGTACCAACCCATTTTGGCTCTTCCATAGTGAATGTCTTTAGGATCTCCTTAATATAATTTGAATGTGTGATGTAGATCCCATCTTAAACTTGTTGAATTTTTAATCCAATAAAATAATTTAATCTCTCATATCATGGACATCTCAAATTCCTTTCTCATCTCTTCAGTAAATGATTCAGACATTGATTCATTTCCTCCAAATATAATATCATCAACAAAAATTTTAGCAATCAAAATCTTATTAGTACTATCACATTTTAGATACAAATTGTTGTTTTCACTTGGCCTTTGAAATCCAATCTTTATTAAATGTGATTTTAGTCTTTCATACTATGCTTGGGGTGCTTGCTTCAAACCATATAGTGCCTTATGTAGTTTGCATACCATATCCTTGTTAGAATTCTCAACAAATCCTCTATGTTGTTCAATGTACACTTCTTCTTCAAGAATTCCATTAAAAAATGTAGACTTAACATCCATTTGATAAACTTTGAATCCTTTATAGGTAGCATATGTAAGTAAAATTCTTACACTTTCTAATCTACCAACAAGGGAAAATGTCTCACCATAGTCAATACCTTCTTCTTCTGCTTACCCTTTGCAGACCAATCTTTCTCTATTTCTTATCATGTCTCCATTCTCATTGAGTTTATCCTTAAAAATCCTCTTTGTACCAATTACATTCTTGTCCTTGGGTCTTGATACCAGTGACCAAGTATTATTCTTTTCAATCTGATCAATCTCTTCTTTTATTGCATTAATCGAATCTTCATTTTCAAGTACATCCTTGACTATTCTTGCCTCAAATTTAGAAATCAAACATGTATTATCTTTCAACTTACTTCTTATCATGACTCATGCATTCTTGTTTGCAATGATTTTTCTTAGTGAGTCATGTCTCCTCACATATTTTTCTAAAATAGAATCAATAGACTATTCTTCTACATTTTCATCTCTCGGTGGAGGCTCAATTTGCTCCTCGATTTCTTCTTGTAGCCCATGCAAAGTACTAGCAATCCATTCTTGTACATATACAAATCTTTGATAGTCTCCTGGTTCCTTTTTTCTATCTTCTTCATTTCTTTCTGAAAATTCATCAATCCTCACATTTTCACTCTCCACAATTTTGTTAGTAGCCTTAATCAGACATTTATAGGGTTTTCTCTTTGAGGATTATCCTAGGAATATACCTTCATCTCCTTTAGAATCAAACTTTACATTCCTAGCATCTTTCAGTATGTAACACCTACTTCCAAAAAATTTAAAATAGATAACATTTGGTGTATTCCCAAACCAGAGTTCATAGGGATTTTTGTTTGTACCTATCTTCAATTGTACTCAGTTGAGAGTATAGACAAAAGTACTAATGGCTTCTCTCTAGAATGTTTGTTTAACCTCCTTGTCAATTGATAATGTTCTAGCACAATCAACTATTGATATGTTCCTTCTTTTAGCTATTTCATTTTGTTGTGGACTCCTTAGTGCAGATATGATGCAGGGGCATTCTAGGGTACTCGATGAATCTACAGGGAAGTGTGCTATTTTGGTTCTGTGGTACTCGATTGTAGCTTTAACTAATGGTCTCAATTATTGAAGGAAGCTCGGTCGCTAAAGGAACTCGGTGAAGCTTCTGGTGCTCAATAGAACTAGTACTCGGTGATGCCTATGTTGCTCAGTGCTGCTTGGCTTAGTCAGTTATTTCATTGGCACTCGGTTGTTTCTCTGGTGCTCGGTAGTTTTGGTTTACTGACTGGAGTTCTTGGTGATTTGGTTGGTTGACTTGGTGTATTTAATGTTGGTATCTTTTGTTGTATTCTCCTATGTAGATCTAAGGCCGACATGGAGAATTAAATAATTGTAAGGCTATTTGTGATTTGACTTGTATTGCATTTAATATTTTCTTGTAGGAGCTAATTATGTCATCCAGGTGACTTGTGGCTCAAGATTAGTATTTAAGGAGTGTTTGGGTAGTTGTTTAGGAAGGTGAGGGGGGTAGTAGATGAAAAGTGAAGTTGTGGAAAAGATAGTGTAGACTTGGATCCTACGAGATCTAGCAGATTAGATTGAATTCTAATAGTTGTAATAGCAAAGCTAGTGGTTTTCATGCTTGGAGACAAGGAGATTGCTTGGTGGCTTGCGAGCACAAGTTCAGATCTACCTTAGGGTTTCCATCAATTGTTGATTTGTCTCAAAACTGGACTAGATGGGGTTGGATTGGATCTTATTGATCTTGCAGAATTACTACTGTTTGTAATTGGCCCTAACCCAGAAGGCCTTAAAGTCAGGAATGTTAATGGAAAATATGATTTGAGCATATCTTGTTGTGTTATTCCACTGTGTTGGTAATTGGCTGCAAGGTTGGACTGTCCTTCATTGGATCCACCATCCTTGACTGCATCAGGTGGTATCAGAGCTGAGTTGATCTTTTTGAGTGAAGTTTGACCTAGCAAGGCCAATCTTGTGAAGTTGATCTTGTTGGCGAAGAGATCATATGATTTGGGTTGCAAATCTGTGGCACTGAACTTGTGGAATCTTGGCCTAGTTGTTTGTACAAGGTGGCAGGTTGCGATCTGACTTGCATACAACTTGGAGGTTGTCACAAGGTGGTCGATGTAGGATTTTGTTGCAGAGGGTTTTCTTATTTTTAAGGATGCCTTCGAGAAGATTGGACCCTAGAGTGGTTGCGGATCTCTGTGATACTGTGGAATCTAGGATTACAGAGAAAGTGAAATCTGATTTCAGATCTGAGATGGAGTTGATGAAGAATGACATGGTCATCGAGATCATGAGAGCTATGACTAGTGTACCTCACAATGTTGGTACTGAGGATGGTTATGAGGAAGATGCTGAAGACTTTGAAGCTACTGGATCTAGTGGTGATGACTAGAGGGATAGATCTGGTGAAGACAGAATGCTCAGTTGCATAGATCTGGAGCTTAGTTAAGTAATAGTTTTTGAATGGAAGTTTCTACTTTCTCTGGTACTTTGAAACCTGAGAACTTGATTGACTAGATTGGTATCCTCTTCAAGTGAGGTTGGCATAGACAAAATTGAAAGGACATGCTGCTCTTTGGTGGAAAGAATTACAAAGAGATAGAGAAGATGAAGGTGAAATGTAGATCAATCGATGGAGGTTGATGGTGACTAAATTGAAAGCTAAGTTCATACCTACCGACTATGAGATTGAATTGTTTATGAAGTTGTAGAATTTTAAGTAGAAGGATCTAACTATTGAAGATTATACCAAGGAGTTCTACAAGTGTACTATTCGGTCTAGACACAGAGAACTGTTAGAAAGTAAAGATCCCCAAGATAACTGAGAGGTGGGGGTGAATCAGTTATCAGATAATTTAACCATTCAACTACTTTAAATAATATAATCAATGTACTGATCAACCATAGAAAGATAACTATACACAATTGCACAATAACACAAGATATGTTGACTAGGGAACCTCTTGAAAAGAGTAAACCCCGGTGGGAATGATGCCCACAAAATGATGCACTAATATGAAAGTTCCTTGTTAGAGGATGGACCCTATTAGGAGTCTTATGAAATACATTCAGTACATATAAATCCCTGTTAGGAGATTTTTAATCCCTGTTAAAAGATTCTAACCCGGTTAAGAGTTTATGGAAGACAGAAGGACCCACTGCCCAAATAGCTTCAAGGCAAGATATTTGAACCCACTGTCCAAAAGATCTTAGAATTATTCAACATAATAATATGAAATATATTACCTCCTTCACACCATGCCAAAACCGCACTCTTTGCTACACAACATCACAATTCCAGATCTCTGTACTCACAAGTCTTCCTTCATCACTGAATTAGCTCCTTTCTTCACTTCATGCATATATTCACATCTCAATCTTCATAGTACATATTAAAACAAGGAAAAAATTCCTTCTTATATACCAAACTCAAATAATAACAAATGAGTTGGTCCTTAATTAGAAAATAATAAATTCTACACGCTACACATAGAATTCACATAAAACTGTCAGCTTCCAGATACTGTAACTTTCTCCAAACATATCTTCAAAGTTTGCACTATGAACCATGTCATCATTAATGAGTCTCCAACATCCCTTTAACTACACAAAATTATATTCCATCACAGCTAAGAGATATCCTCTGATTTCTAAAAATCGCTTCACAGAAACACTATCTAAACACTACTTTCACCAAAATGCTCATAACTCTCACAAATGAATGAATTTATTTTTTCACTACTAACCATAGGTTAATAACACACCAAGGAACATACCATCAACTCCACAAAAGCCAATCTATAGTACAACATGTGCACAAAACAAAACTATACCTGCTTTCCTGCTAATATCCAGAATATCACTGTGTTGACATCAATGACAATCCAAGTCATGAATGCACCAACAACTGCTACAGAATGATTGCCAAAATACTTTGCATTCATTCCTAACAATATCCCCCATTGGCATTGATGGAAACATAGATGAAAAACATCCAATGTTCCAAAAATCCAATACTGCAACATCACTGCAAAATATCAAATTAAATCTTGCTTCATTTTCCTATTCAGCTGTCTCATACAATCCACAATTTTTTTCATGTATATCTCTCCCCCATTGACATCAATGATAGAAATTCCATCACTAAGTAAACAACAACTTAATGTCAAAAGACACTTTTCAGAAAAATACAATAACAAGAGTCCTCATGACTTAGCTCATAAACTCCCCCATAGAGGAAATTCCAACATCCAATCCAGAAGAAACATAGGGCTCATATACCACTGGACGGATGCAATCATCTGCATCAATTCTCAAAAATAGGTTGGGGCATAACCCCAAGCATACCTCTTAGATACACAAATGTATCCTTAGGTAAAGGCTTTGTAAATATATCTGCTATCTACTTCTTGGTACTTATGTACTCCAATCTTACTTCATTTTCTGCAACTTTTTCTCTTACAACATGATACTTGATCTCAATATGTTTAGTCGTAGAATGTAAAATAGGATTTTTTGACATACTCACTATGCTCATCAAACTTTATTCCAATATCCTTCAACATCTGCTTCATCCAAATAATATGATTACAATTATTTGCTGCTACAACATATTCTGCTTCTGCTGTACTTTGTGAAGTACAATTTTGCTTCTTACTTAGCCAAGAGACCAATTTTCCTCCAAGAAAAAAGGCTCCACCACTGGTGCTTTTCTTGTCATCAACGCTGCCTCCCCAATTTGCATTAGTATAGGCACATAAAGTAAAATCATCAGAATTCTCATACCATAATCCATAATCCATTGTTCCTTTCAGATATCTCAGTATCCTCTTTACAACTGCATAATGTGATTCTCTAGGTTCTGCTTGAAATCTTGCTACAATCCCAACTGAATGTGCTATATCAGGTCTTGTATGTGTCAAGTACTACAATCCTCCAATCATAGATTTGTATTTTTTCTGCTCAACTGCTGGTGTCTCATCTTTGCTAGATAACTTATGTTCAGTTACCATAGGTGTTCCAACAGGTTTAGAATCTTCCATTCCAAATATTTTCAATAAGTCATTCAAATACTTAGTCTGACTTACAAATATACCTTCCTTGCTTTGTGTTATCTATAATCCCAAAAAATATTTCATTTCTCCAATCATGCTCATCTCAAATTCAGTCTTCATTTCATCTGCAAATTTGTCACTAGCTTCATCTTCTCCTCCAAAGATAGTATCATCAACAAATATAACTATAACCAACAAACCATTCTCAATTTCTTTTGTATATAAGTTACTATCTACTGTTCCTTTTATAAATCCCAATTTCAATAAATACTTATCCAATCTTGCATACCAGGTTCTAGGTGCTTGTTTTAATCCATATAAAGCTTTCTTTAACTTACATACCATATCTCCTTCTTGTGTCAAAGGAAAACCTTCAGGCTACTCAATGTAGACTTCTTCTTCCAATTCACCATTCAAAAATGCTGACTTCACATCCATCTGATACACTCTGAATTTCCTGTAAGCTGCATATGCTAAAAGCATTCTCACTACTTCAATTCTGGCCATAGGTGCAAAAGTTTCTTCATAGTCAATTCCTTCTTGTTGTGAATATCCTTTACATACCAATATTTCTTTGTTTCTTATCACTTCTCCTTGTTCATTCATCTTATTTCTGAATACCCACTTTGTTCCAATCACATTCTTGTCTTCAGGTCTAGGGACCAATTCCCATGTCTTGTTTTTTCTAATCTGCTCTAGTTCTTCTTTCATAGCAATAATCCAATGTTCATCTTCACAAGCTTCATTAGTAGTCTTAGGTTCAATTTGAGAAATCAAACATAAATGTACCTTATTTTGAGTCAAAACTCCTCTATCTAAACTTCCAATAACTTGCTCAATAGGGTGATGTCTTGAAGTATACCTATTAGGTGTCATAGTTACTGATCTTGTTCCAACTGTAGATTCTTCTCTGCTTTCTTCTCTATTTTCTTCTTTGTTTTCTTCTCTATTTTCTTCAGTATGACTTTCATTCAGCAAATAACTGTTAGTTTCAAAAAATAATTCTGCATTTTCAATGTTAGGCTGAGGTTGTGCTTCTCCATCAGATTCATAATCAAGCATTCTTTCCTAAATTTTAAACTTCTCATCAACTTTTACATTTTCACTTTCAACAATAGTCTTAGTTCTTTTGTTATAACATCTATATGCTTTTCTTTTTAAAGAATATCCAAGAAATATTCCTTCATCACTTCTAGGATCAAACTTTCCTATATCATCATCTCTCTTTATATAACATTTACTTCCAAAAATTCTAAAATACTTAACTGAGGGTGTATGTCCAAACCATAATTCATAAGGTGTCTTGTTTGTATCTGCTCTGATTTGTACTCTGTTCATAGTGTATACTGCTGTGTTCACTACTTCTCTCCAAAAAGTCTTAGCCAAATCATTTTCAAACAACATAGCTCTTGTTGCTTCAGTTATTGACCTGTTCCTTCTTTCTGCAATACCATTTTCTTCTAGTGTTCTAGGGGCTGAAAGTTGTCTCTTAATACCATTCATTTCACAAAAGGTTTTAAACTGTCTAGATGTAAATTCACCACCTCTATCAGATCTTAGACACTTAATCTTCATTCCAGATTCATTCTCAATTTTTCTTTTCATGATCTTAAATTTATCAAATGCTTCAGATTTTTCTTTCAAAAATGCAATCCACATCATTCTTGTAAAATCATCAACAAGAATCATAAAATACCTTTCTCCATAGAATCCTCTAGTCCTAGTAGGACCACTCAAGTCTGTATGAACAATCTCCAGCTTCTCTTTCGATGTGAACTTCTTGTTGGGAAATGAACTCCTTTTCTTCTTTGCCATCATACATTCTTTGCAAATCATGTTAGTAGGTTTCATAATTCTAGGTAAATCTCTTACTACAAGTGTAGTGCTCACCTTGACAATATTATCAAAGTTTATATGACAAAACCTTTTATGCCATAACCAACTATCATCAATCCTAGTTATCAAACATGTCATCTCAATACGATTCAATTGAAATACATTACCTCTGGTTCTGGATCCTTTTCCAATCAGATTTCCATCTTTATCTTTTATCACACAAGTTTTCTCAGAAAACCAAACTTGATAACCCTTATCAGCCAATTGTCCAATGCTTAGTAGATTATGTCTCAGTCCATCAACAAAGTAAACATCATCAGTGTTAGTCTTTCCATCAATAGTAATAGATCCTATACGCTTAATCAAACAAGGTGCATTGTTACCAACCCTAACAATTCCTCCATCATAATTATCTAACTTAACAAACTTTCTTTTATCTCCAGTCATATGATGTGAACAACCACTATCTATAATCCAATCAGATTTCTTTTCAACTTGTGAAACTAATGCTTTTTCTTCCCTTTTATCAGATTCAAAACTTTCTTCTTTAATTGCTACAAATCCTATTTCCTCAAAGTTATCATTATCACTGTCACTTAAATGTCTTTCAATTCCTGCTTCAAGATCTTCATCATTTGCATAATAACATTCTTTAGATCTCCTAGGTTTAAAGTTGCTTCTATACTTCTTAACTCTTTTAGGACATTTAAATGCAAAATGACCATATTCTTGACAAGTCCAACATTTAAAGATTTTCTTACCATCTGGTTCTCTTTTTACAAGTAATGCAATACCTTCTTCAATCTTCTTATCTTCCTGAGATCTGCTACTGCTAGCATAATCTCCATTCACACTAGTACTTCTTGTAGGTCTAATGTTAAGAGCACTGAATGTTGTTTCCATTCTAGGTAGCTCTCCTGATAATCTCAAGTTCATCTCTGTTGTTTCTAATCTTCCAAGAAGAGTCTCTCTTGAAAAGTTCGATGTACAAGGTATCACTTGTTGAATCATCTGTGTTGTCTGCTTGAATACTGGTGTCAAATTTCTCAAAATTTTCCATATCACTTCATTCTCTATCTTATCACCTCCACAAGACTTTATTCCTATTAGAATCTTAGACATCCTACTAATATAGCTTCTAATAGATTCATCTTCCATCATTCTGATATCTTCAAATGCACAAATCCAATTATGTAATCTAGCCTTCTTTGCATGTTCATCACCTTCAAAAGTAGAATGTAAAGCTTTCCAAATTGCATGAGATGTTTTCAAACATCTTACCTGACTATATTCATTCTCTAGTAGTGCTGACAAAAGTGCTTCTCTTGCAAGTATGTTACACATGAATAGATCTAGTTCATCTTTAGCTCCTGCCTCTAGATTGTCTTCCTCAATGATAGTCTTCTCATTCTTTGTAATCAACCAATAACTTGGTCCTAAACACAATAGATGTGTCTTCATCTTTTCTTTCTAGCTGTCAAAATTTACTCCATCAAACTTAGGGCTTTCTTTTCTAAAATTTACCATGGATCTCCTTAAGTTGTTAAACTTTTCTTTCAAGGACCTGCTGCTCTGATACCAATTGTTAGAAAGTAAAGATCCCTAAGATAACTAAGAGGGGGGGGGGGGGGGTGAATCAATTATTGGATAATTTAACCATTCAACTGCTTTAAATAATATAATCAATGTACTGATCAACCATAGAAAGATAACCATACACAATTGCACAATAACACAAGATATGTTGACTAGGGAACCTCTTGAAAAGAGTAAACCCCGGTGGGAATGATGCCCACAAAATGATGCACTAATATGAAAGTTCCTTGTTAGAGGATGGACCTTGTTAGGAGTCTTATGAAATACATTTAGTACATATAAATCCCTGTTAGGAGATTTTGAATCCCTGTTAAAAGGTTCTAACCCGGTTAAGAGTTTATGGAAGACAGAAGGACCCAGTGCCCAAATAGCTTCAAGGAAAGATCTTTGAACCCACTGTCCAAAAGATCTTAGAATTATTCAATAGAATAATATGAAATATATTTCTTCCTTCACACTATACCAAAACCGCTCTCTCTGTTACACAAGATTACAATTCTAGATCTTTGTACTCACAAGTCTTCCTTCATCACTGAATTAGCTCTTTTCTTCACTTCGTGCATATATTCACATCTCAATCTTCATAGTACATATTACAACAAGGAAAAAATTCCTTCTTATATGCAAAACTCAAATAATTACAAATGAGTCAGTCCTCAATTACAAAATAATAAATTCTACACGCTACACACAGAATTCACATAAAACTGTCGGCTTCCAGATACTGTAACTTTCTCCAAACATATCTTCAAAGTTTGCACTATGAACCACATCATCATTAATGAGTCTCCAACATCCCTTTAACTGTGCAAAATTAGATTCCATCCCAGCAAAGAGATATCCTTCAATTTTCAAAAATCGCTTCACAGAAACATTGTCTAAACACTGCTTTCACCAAAATGCTCTTAACTCTCACAAATGAATGAATTTCTTTTTGCACTGTTAACCATAGGTTAATAACACACCAAGGAACATACCATCAACTGTGCAAAAGCCAATCTACAATACAACATGTGCACAAAACAAAAATGTACCTGCTTTCTTGCTAATATCCAAAATATCACTGTGTTGACATCAATGACAATCCAAGTCATGAATGCAACAACAACTGCTACAAAATGACTGCCAAAATACTTTGCATTCATTCCTAAAAAGAACTTGGTAAGGAAAATGTAGCTCTGTATGTGAATGGTTTGAGATTTAATATTCAAGATGAGCTTGGTATTTTGAAGATTGATTCGGTTGAAGATGCTTATCAGTATGCTCTAAAGGCAGAAGATAAGTTGAAGAGGAAACAACATAGTAATCCCTATGGGAGGGAAAAGATTGATCACTTGGTGAAGGATAAATTGACTATAGAAGATGAACAAAAACCTATAGAACTGAAGAAGAAGATAGGTAGAGTTATCTTTAAGGGTACTTGTTATAATTATGGTGAAGAAGGACACTATTCTTTTGAGTGTACATAGAAGAAGCTTGGTGACTAATGAACTGCTATGGTGAATGAAAATGTTGAGAATGAACCTAAATCTAAGAACTTTCTAGTTCAACGAACATTGCTCAGTATAAAGGAGGAACCTTGTCAGAGGAGTAACTTGTTCAGAACTCGGTGCAAGTCTAGAGGTAAACTTTGTGATGTTATTGTTGATAGTGGTAGTATTGATAACCTTTTTGCTAAGGACATGGTTTAGAAACTTTGTTTGAGTAGAATGAGACATCCAAATCCATATAGGATTGGTTGGTTGCAAGATGATCATGCTCTGGAAGTGAGAGAACAGTTCTTTGTTGATGTTTAGATTGGCCAGTATAAGGATCTTGTGTTATGTGATATTATGGAGATGAATAGTTGTCATATATTGCTTGGTAGACCTTGGAAATATGATTGCAGAGCAATGTATGATTGTGTGAAGAATATGTTTACTGTTGAGAAGGATGATAGGAAGTTTTCCCTGATACCTTTGCTGGATAAAACACTCGGTAGGAGGAGTCTGAGTATTGGCAGCTGAGCTGAGTTGGTAGATCTTGAGAGGAATGATAATTAGCATGGAGAACAAGCATGTGTGTTATCAAGGAAAGACTTGAAGAGACAGAGGAAACTAAAGTGGAAGAGTATGCAATATGAAGAGTTGCGGGACATGTATATTGAGAACTAGTTCAGGGTTTATGTGCTGAATCTCAGAAGAGGTTCTTCCAGCATATGAACATCTTTTCAAACCTAGGGTGTTTGATGCAGGGGAATTCTAGGGTACTCAGTGAATCTATAGGGAAGTGTGCTATTTTGGTTTTGTGGTACTTATTTGCAGCTTTAACTGATGGTCTCAGTTATTGAAGGAAGCTTGATCGCTGATGGAACTCGGTGAAGCTTCTAGTGCTCAGTGGAACTGGTGCTCGATGATTCTTATGTTGCTTGGTGTTGCTTGGCTTGGTTGATTATTTCACTGGTGCTTAGTTGTTTCTCTGGTGCTCGGTAGTTCTCATTTACCGACTGGAGTTCTTGGTGATTTGGTTGGCCGACTTGGTACATTTAATGTTGGTATCTTTTTTTGTATTCTCCTATGTAGATATGAGGCCGACATGGAGGATTAAATAATTGTAAGGATATTTGTGAGCCGACTTGTATTTCATTTAATATTTACTTGTAGGAGTTAATTATGTCATCCAGCCAACTTGTGGCTCAAGATTAGTATTTAAGGAGTGTTTGGGTAGTTTTTTAGGAAGGCGAGGGGGGTAGCAGATGAAAAGTGAAGTTGTGGAAAAGATAGTGTAGACTTGGATCTTACGAGATCTAGCATATTAGATTAAATTCTAATAGTTGTAATAGTAGAGCTAGTGGTTTGCATGCTTGGAGATAAGGAGATTGCTTGGTGGCTTGCGAGCACAAGCTTAGATCTACCTTAGGGTTTCCATCAGTTGCTTATTTGTCTCAGAACTGGACTAGCTACAGTTGGATTGGATCTTGTTGATCTTGTAGAATTACTATTGTTTGTAATTGGCCCTAACCTAGAAGGCCTTACAGCCGGGCATGTTAATGGAAAATCTAGTTTGAGCATATCTTGTTGTGTTATTCTGCTGTGTTGGTAATTGGCTGCAAGGTTGGAATGTCCTTCATTGGATCCACCATCCTTGACTGCATCAAGATACTTGCCTTTTGATTCCATTTTCATTACAAAAGACAGTAAATTCATCAGAGATAAATTCACCTCCTTTGTCTAATCCTAAACATTTCAGTTTCTTACCTGTTACCTTTTCAACTTGAGCCTTATACCATTTAAATATTTGGGCATCAGAATTTTCTTTTAGAAACATTACCAATATTATTCTTGAATAGTCATCAATAAACAAAATGAAATATTGATCACCATAATAGCTTTGTATTCTCATAGGACCACAAACATCAGTATGAACTAATTCCAAAATGCTATTAGATGAGTAAGACTTACTTGAGAAACTTGATTTTTTCATCTTACCAATCTGAAATTCCTTACACATCACTTTATCAGGTTTTCTTAATTTTGGTAGAGCTATGACTCTATTATTTTTAATCACTTTGATCATGTTATCAAAATTTGCATGACAAAGTTTTTTGTGCCACAACCAAACATCCTCAACTTTAAAAAACAAGCAACTCTTTGTAGCAGTATCAAGGTAGAATAGGTTACCTTTAGATTGTTCACTAGTTACAATCAAATCTCCATCAACACCATATTGAAACTCTAGTCAGTGACCAATGTTATTCAATTATGCAACACTCAACAAATTGTATTTAAGTCCTTGAACCCAATAAGCATTATCACATTTGATCTTTTCATTCAGAATAATGGATCATTTTCCTCTTACATAACATGGAACATCATTCCCAAATCTAACTAATCCTCTATCATACTCTTCTAAGTTCTCAAACTTATTGATTTTACCAATCATGTGATGTGAACAACCACTATCAATTATCCATGGGTCAATTTTTCTAACATGAGAAATAAGGGCCTTTTCATCTTCATACCTCTCTTTTTCTGTATCATCCTTCATAGAAACACAAACAACTTCCACACTTTCTTCTGTGTCATCAAATTCATCATCAGTTACTCCTTCCTTGGCCATGTAGCATGATTTATTTCATTTGTCCTTGAAATCTCTAAACCTTCCGTATCAGTTCTCCTTCTTGTCACTTTTATCATTCCTGTCATTGTCAGGACATCTAGATGCAATGTGTCCAATCTTGTTACAATTAAAACATTTCAGAGGCAAATTACCTTTATACTTTCCTTTACCTCTTGATAGCCTCTTCATCAGCAGTGCTTCTAACTCTTCTTCTTCTTTCTCTTTGGTTAGGAGATTGTCATAGTCACTTCCACATGAACTACAATGATTCTCTCTCTCTTCTTGAACTTCCAATGCTTAAAGATGATTTGAAAGTTGTTTCAATAGTCGGTAGACTATTATCATAATTACTAATATCAAATGTAGTTAGCTTACTGAAGGCATCAAGAATAACTGTATTATTCGGTATAGATCTTAGTTCCTGAATAGTAGATACCCAAATAGAATATTTGGATGAAAGAGTTCTCAGTATTTTTCATACCACTTCTTCTCCAGTTAATGTTCCACCAGCACCTCTGATGTGACTAACAACTTCCTTGATTCTGAAACTATATTGAGCAATGTTCTCTTCATCTTTCATTCTCATTTCATAGAATTTTCCTCTCAAACTATCAACCTTTTCTTTTTGTACATGAAGATCACCTCCATAAATAAGTGCAAGCTTATCCTACATCTCTTTTGTAGTAATACAATCTTTAATGTCATTGAATTTGAAACATTGGTCAGGGAAGAACAAATTTCAATCATTACCAAGTTGTGTTCATGCTTTTCTCTCATTTGATCAACTGTCATAGGTCCAGTAAGTGATGGAGTGTAGTTATTATCCAAAATATTAAGTGTAGAATATCCAATTCTAGCTAGGTATAACCCCATCCTACTTTGCCATGTAGAGAAAATTTCCTTGTTCAACTTAGGTACTTCTCTCCTATATATCTTTGGATTTTTTCTCAAGTCTTTCAAACTTATCCCTTTAGAGTACTTAGCTCTAATACCAATTGTTAGATTACAGTTAGGTTGGGGGGGTGAATCAGCAATCCTTGATTCTATGTACCTTAAAACTTTCTCTAATCAAACTCACTGTCAACTTGGTCAGACACACTTCAACATTAACTGACAATAGTAAATAAACTTTATCAATCAGAAATAACATTTAGAGTTAACATTCAACACATATAACACCAGTATTTAACGTGGAAACCTAATTTGGGAAAAACCACTATGGGAATTGTCACCCACTAAATAAAATACTCTTCTAAAGTATGCTCAAGTAAAATCCAATCTAGTTAAAGATTACAATACACATTGTTAAATGTGACCCTATTAGGGGATTTACCTCAGATCTGTTAGCATCTTCACCCTATTAGGATTGGTTTGGTTAAAGGTCTTCAAACACTCTTTTAGAATGTTACCTTTTGCAAGGATTTACAATAAAATTGTTAAGTCCACTCGGTTAAGAGATTTTTTTGATACAAATGTTACTAAGTAACAACATATAAATTGCCCTGTAAATCTACAACTATCTTTTTCATAACCAGATCCCTTGTGCGCTCTTTGTCTTCACTTCAATCCTTCACTTTCCACTAGCTTCAACATTTCATCAAGTTCAACTTTTTGACTCAGAATTCAACCTTTTCTTTCTTCACTTCATCAGTCGGTGACTCATCAACCCTTCAACTATACAACCTTTTGTCCATACAATTTCATCCTTTATATAAGCTTTGTTTTGCTGCTTAATATCCTTTATCACATTTTCCTTTGATTAATTTCAACTGTCAAATCATCATCACAAATTAATTCAATGAATTTAGAGCTCGGTAAAATGTTTTATCATCACCTTGGAAATTGAAATTTTTTGGAACTTGTACCTTCTCCTTTTTCAACTTAGATCTTACCATAGATCATCACCTTGAATTTTCCTAATCGTATATCCCTTCAACTAACTCTTCCTCATCATCAGAATCTTCCATCTCATCATAGCTCATCATTAAATGTCATTTTGATCCTTGTATTGACTTCCTTTGCCTTTATCGAAACTTACTTTTCTTTTACCGAATGACTTTTTCTTTCTCGATAGCCAATTTGTCTTGCTTACTGACTTGACTAATCTTCTTTGCTGACTTGATATAATTAATTGTTTGGTAGAAAATAATTATATCAACATAACCTTAACATTATTTGATCTGTATCTGTTACCAAATTAAGTTCTTCATCTTCTCAACATTCCACTTATTCTTATTCTTCTTCTTCTTCGTAAATCATTCAAACTTATATCATACTTCAAATGATATAGCAACACAATATAAATCATAAATTAATTGCTTGACATCAATGACAAGATAATAACTAATCAAATCTTTCTACAAACTTGTATACCTTTGATCTTAGTCAATCTCATCATCATCACCATTAGTTATAGTAACATATTTGTCATCTCTTTCAAATCTCCAACATTTAATAGAGGCACCAAAACATGACTAAAATGTTAGTTTTAACCCAGTGGTGATGGTTTGTCCTCAAGAATTCATTTCCCAAGACCATTTTGACTACATTTATTACAAGGTCATGGTTGGACCAAAAGACATATGTCCTTTTCTCTGAGACCTCACTTAGGAAGATCATCTATCTCTTCTTTTTCACTAGGTAGATGGGAATGCCCATCTCAATATCACTCTTATCTCCTTAATTTTCAAGCAGATTTTATTTATCTAATTGATAATCATTTTCCTCAAATTCCTTATTTAAGGACCTCTTCATGCTTTAACTTGTGAAAAATATATCTCTAATTAATGATGAAATTGTCCTCCCATAGGCTATGATAATTAATTTATGTGCCTCATCTTTAGTCCAACTTGAAAGTCATAATCCTCTTTGTACCATCCTATAAATCACCTTTCCATTACTCACTCTAGTCAAATTCATCCATGTACTACATCACATTAAAATATTCTCCTGATATTATGTTTTGCACCATGTGTCAAATTTTGTTTAATAAAACCCAAACATGGGTCATCTAGATCTGAAAAGGTACAATTTACCCTCAAATTTTGGAGGTCTTTGAAATAATTACTAGATTTTCAAGGCCCACTATCCACTATCATACTTGTCCAGGATAGGCATATGAGACTATTATCATGCCATTTGGAACCTTGATACTCATCAAATCACCATGAAAAAATGTTAAAATTGTATCTTAAGGTTTGTATAAGATCACTAAAATATGTGATGATACATATCTTACAAAAAAAGAGTTGTTTCATTAGTTTATGACTACCCTAATCCACATCATAGTCCATTTTCACATCAATTTGGACAACCATAATATTGTAGTCTAGAAAGAGTAGGATAGTTGGGGTGTAAAACAAGTCCTCCATTAGCATTCGACCACCTACACCAATGTGTGAGCACTAGGCTATACATCACCCAAGTAGTGCTAGTCTTGTAGAGGGACTTGATGTTGTGGATTGAGATGGATACATGGATAATAAATGACATACCTATGGGTATGGGTTTACCCTATTTCTATTATGTAGTTATTTGAATGTGTGGGTTAATAATTCTAATCATTATTCTATCATGTTGGTGACACCCAAGGTATTTTGGAAGAGGTATTTCTTTCATTTGGAGTTGTAGCATGATTATTCTCAAGTGGTTTGTTCACTTATATCAATTTTCTTTTTTCTCTTGTGTTGTAACAACAAGTGGGAGACTTTTGGGATTATATTTCATGGATACCTTATAACATTCACATGTTCATTCTTTATATTTTTTTATTATGTGACCACATGGGCATCCTACTTTTTAATTTATATTTGAAATCCATAAGTAACACTTAGTGTGAGGCATGTTGTTTGATGTGAGTTATACATGGAAGGTGTGAAATGATATTACTTTGGATAACAAACATGAACATAGGGACTTCGTTTGGATTATAAATCAAGGGGGGAGGGGTTTGGCTATGACATCTTAGGTTATCTTAGGAAGAGGTGGACTTGTCTGAGATGTTATGTTGATTTAGGTGATTAATTTACCTATGGTTATAACATGTGGTATTGGTTCAACTATCCTTGGCTTCAAGTTCTAGATGTGCTTGTATATTATTTGTATGTGTTGGTCGTTTGAGTGTGACTTTAAGATTTGTGGGGTTATTCTACTAGAATTTTATCATTATTTGTCTTCATGTTGCTCATAGTTGTGATATTTTAGTATGGCCATGGATGTATAGATGGGGTTTTCTAGAGTGTTTACAAAGTGGGGAGTAGTTATTAGAGGTGTGGGTTGTGGGTAAATGAATTCCATAAAGATAGATGCTTATAGATCTCTCTATGTACACCTATTGAATTATTACAACTTTATTGTAAATATTTTGTTAATGAATAATATATTGAGTGTGCTTTGGAGGCTATATTTTTCTCTTGTAAGGGCTTATAAATATATATCATGTCTTATATTTTCTCTATTTTTTCATTTTTTCTCTCATGGGTTTAATGCATGAACTATTTATTTATTTATTTTTAGATCATAGGCCTAGGCTAGTAAATTGCTTTATTGAAAAATTAAAAGTACAACTCCGTTCAGTGCGAGCACCGATAGGAAAGAACATAGTAAAGAAAACCTCTGGTCTAGCTCGGGATCAAAAGATCCAGTACAACATGAACTATTTATTTTTGTTTAGCTATTATTGGAGCTTTATTTTGAGTTCCTATTACAGTAATGTCCTTGGAAAAGAGTTTCTAAGTAGTTTATACTTGAGCTTAAAATTGTTCTTGACTTATTTAATTATTAGTTTACCGAGGGATTCTACTTGGTGAAAGACATGCAATTTTGATTTGTTCATCTTATTTATTGCTCCCATCACAAAATAGAGTCTTTCAAACACCATTTCTAGATTTGACTTTGTTCTTTAGACGTTTAAAAATAGATCCACAAAGAGCTTTGTACTTTTCATCTAGGATTTTTTAATCGCTAACTACTTTGTTTGGGCATGAAACTCATAGCCTAGGTATATTACTATACTTTAGAGTCTCTTTTAAGCAAATCTATTTTATTTTAGCTCTAGGAAACTATAAATATTGTTATTCATTTTTAAGATACTAATTACTATGCCTTTTTTAATGAGAATTTTTATGTTCTTGGTTACACTTATTTTCATATCCAAGTGTAGGTTGAGAATGTAATGTTAGAATTCCATCACCTACAAGACCTCCTTGACCACTAAGCGAGTGCTTCTTGTGTTCATGAGCAAGTCTTGTCTAATGACATTACCTAGAGATGTTTACCATTAGTGCCTAGCTAATTGAGTTGTTCAATCACTTGGAGTTGTTTCATGTTTCTAGCTTTACAAAGGAGATAGACTCCTTCCCCACGAGAAAAATCAAGGTCGATACAAGGTTGTGTCAAGGTATCTATTGTAACTTTTCCATCACACTACTAAACATTAGTGCCCCTTGTAATTCAAGACCCTCTAAGACAATTGGCAGGTTTCTATTCCTCCAAAAGAGTTATCCCCTACAATGCTTCCTTAATAAGAAAATCTACCTCACTCGTTTCGAAATAATACAAGCTATAACCAATAACAACATATATACAATATTTAACTTACAACCTCTAATTTTTAAGTTTTCTCATTTATATTTTAATGATTTATATATACCTAACACATTCTTTAACCCTGCTACTATATGATAAATATTTATTTTCTAATAAATAAATAAAATAAGACAAGATAAAATAGGATTAATTGATTGTGAAGTATAACCACTACAAACATTCTATTATAGTGAAGTTAGATAACCACATCCATTGAGATGATTTAGGTGATCTTAATCTACACTTGTTAGGGCACTCAAAAAAAATATTTGTGCAATTAAAAAAAATATTTTCACTAACATTGGCCCATTCAAAGGAGAGTCATGATAAGAGCTTAATGAAGGATTCTAGAAGGATCATTTTTATTTTATTTTTTATTATTAAAGATCCTTCCAAAGTGAATATTTTAACATTAAAAAATAGACCCATGCACTCCTCAATACTTTAGTGTTAACCAACCCTCCATCAACATCTAGCCTAATGAAAATATACTGTACACGCACTTTGAATAATATATTATATCCACCCTTCAATAATTTAATCATAATTACTATTCATGTTTAACCACACTATGAAATCATGCATATAAAAAAATCAATATAATAAAAATAATTATGTTAAAGTCCAAATATACAATAAAAAAATCAAAATAAAAGTACCATCTTTTTATGTAAGAAAATATGTTGTGGTCAAATAATGAAAAGAGGTCCGCAACAAATAAAACAAATCAAAATCAAGCACTCCAAAGTAGAAGCAAAATCTGGCTTTATTCACTATGGTTTTTTAATTATATTTTAAAAGCAATTGAATACATAATTTTTTGAAGTATACAAATTTAGATATATATAAATAATGTTATTCTTAAATTAGAAGTGATGAAAATAAAACATATTTAAACATCGAATGCATCATTGTGAATATTTAATTTATAAATTATTTATCCTAACATAAACTATTATTCTTCTAATTATAATAAATTAGTAGTATTTACATCCAAAAAGCACTCTTAGATTTTAAAATCAATAAAGATTAATGCATGTACAATTTAATATTCATATGCTTAGATCACTTGTAAAGATATTTATTATTCTTTTGATATAAAGTTTATAATGTCGTTATTCATGCAACAAGGATATCTTAAAGAATTTGCAGTGGATGATAGTATTCCCTTTTCAAAGGAGCACGCCTACATAAACATACATTACCCCTTATGTCACCACTCTTCCTGTGTCCCCCATAGCTTATTCAAAGGATAAAATAATGTAACTTGCATAGGCAAGAATTTAATTAATGATTGTCTTTCAAAATATTTAAAATTTATATTATTTGTTTAAAATAAATGAGTTGAGATTGAATGTGTAATGTTAATGTTAAGATTTTCAATAAATTTGGATTGCTATTATTGGAATTAGATGATTGTCTTGTTGAATTGGGATACTAGTACAAGTGGTATTGTACTATTTCCTGTGTTTTTGTGTCTATATAATTATGCTAATATCAAACTAACAACTTGCTATCATTTATGACCATGATAATGTCCTAAGCTCTTAAGAGAAACATACAAACTACCATCAAGAAAAATATAGGTGCACATGACACATAGTTGACTCCACATTAGTTAAATACGTAAGTTGATTCAATAGTTTAAATGAAAATGGACGAGGTTTGAGTGTGGAAGTAGTCATGTATTATTATGTGGCATGTATTTAGGAGAAATTGAGAAATAAAGTTTTCAAATAGTGCTTAGTAAAGTAGAGCATAAAAGTGACGACCAAACTAAAGGGAAAGTGCTAAATATACATCTTTCCCTACACACCTACACACCCACACACAAGCACATTTTACTTTTAAAAAAAAGATAAAACTAACAATTTACTCTTGTGGTAGATAAAGATGAGAATGACAAACCACAAAGTGTAGTAGAAGTGGATGGATAATTGAATACATTATGATTCACAATTCATTTTTTACTATTTTAATTTTTTAGATCAAAACAACTTTCTTTGATTTTTTAAAATTTATTTTATTTTATAGAGAAAAACAAATGCACTACATAATAAACTAAGAAAGAATTGACTAAGGCCAAAAAAAATTGACTTTTCTTAAGAAAATATAAAATGCGCTTCAACAATTGTACACCATCATTCTCTTAAATTATAATATTAATAAAAATAATAATTTATTCTTATGACAGAAAATAAAGATAACATTGAAAAACTAAAAAATAATAATTAATGTAAATGAAAATTTTAATATATTATTATTTATCATTCATTCTTTAATTTTAACTTTCTAGAAGATTTTTTTTTTTAAAAAAAAAGTAGCTTTCTTCGATGGTTTTCCTTTATGTATGAGAAACAATGTCACAACCCATTAGATTAAGAATATACTAAACAAAAGAAAGATCTTATTTTAAAAATGTGTAAAATACATTGTGACAATTGTAACCCATAAATGTATCAAACTACTCTTCAAGTCAACTATATGGCTCATTAATGGGAGTGTTATATTATAACAACTCTTGAAGTCAACTATATGGCCCACTATTGGGAGTGCTATATTATAACATATTCGAGAAAAAAATGTATAGGGGAATGATGTCCTATGTCATTCCTTGAATCATAGTAAGGATATGTTTGAAGAGACTAGTCCCTCTCCTCTATTATGAAACAAAATAAATTTGGAGGTGTGTTCTATTCTTCATTTTGAATACTTTTAGTGGTTGGGAGTTTTTAGATTTGCAAAGGCAAAGGAGAATTGTGTGGAAAAGGTATTCTTAAATGAAAATTAAGTTGTTTAAATATATTTTCAAAAAGAATTATTTATTTTTATTTTTATTAAACTCTTGTAAATATCTAAAAGATACACGTCTTTCTAATATCAAATATCATGTATATCTATTTATTCATTAATAAAACATATTATTGATGTTAATGGAAATTGACAACATATTTGTAGACCTAATCGGGCTTAATCACAAGCTCTAGATCTACAAAACTAACCAATATCATACCAATAAGCTTCATGCAACACATAACCATAAAAGTAAACAAAATATATACCCATACGCATTCAAGAAATGCTTGATTCCATTGTTCTTGTATTATTTAAAATCTTTTATGAAGGTGGGTTGCTCTCATATATTCAAGCACGTGCACAAGAAGGCTTATAAAGGAATAGAGTATGGTTGATTTATGCAAGATAATGACTATGAAGATGATAATGGTGATAACAAAGACTTTCAAAGATTACAAAAGTATTAGCATTCAAATGAGAGGAGTAAATGTTGTTTTTATAGAAGTCATCATGAAAAGCAATGGTAGATATTAAGAGGTGGTAAAATGGATGACTATGATTAAAGAGTAGGTAAGGATAATGTGAGAGGAAATTTAGAATAAAGGAGATTAAGAGGTTAATTTGAATGAAAGAATGAGATTGAGTAATAGGTAGAAGATACTAACTTTTGGTAATACATCACAAAGTGCATTGAATCTAGAAATGTTTGGAGACATAAAAATGGAAAAAGGTCAAATGAATAGACAAGCGATATTTGTCACATGCCCACAAATTTAGAGTAAATCCATGTGAGTGGAAATGATTGGTTGAAATTGGAAAATAATGGTCATGAATTAATTAATTAAATAAAATATTTAATTAATTAATAGTAGAAAGGGAAGTACAAATTGGCATTTAAATAAATGGATATATATCTAGAGTCATGAGCTTTGGGACCGAGCCCATGCGGCACTAATGATTCGTCCGAGTGAAAGTTAGCTCGCCTAAAATACTAAGGAAAACCTCCATCTTATGCCTCACCAAACGGCATGCAGAATGCAAAACAAGATCAAATCTGTCTAAATCCCAATCAAAGAAATTTGATGCAACAGAATAGAAAGCAAATCAACACGGAACCAATGTATGTAGGCACAGCCCCAAAGTTACTCATCCATTTCAATCCAAAAGAATTACAAGTCAACTTGGATGAGTGTCTAAGAACACTAACTTGCCCAATGAAAGATGCTAAACAAAATTAGCATGAATCGTATTACAAAGAATCTAACCCCCCATCTTTGCAAATACAAAATGCTAAAAGACTTCACCACAAAGAAGGAAATCTCCTCTGCTCTGCTCTGCTCTTTTGTCAAAATCCTTGTTGCTCCAACACTCCACTTTTGTTGATGATGCCAAATGAAAGAGAAAGTCCCTCAATATATAGAAGCACCTCGGTAGACCCATCAAGTGAAGACCATTGTGAAATAGGCCTAAACCCAAATCTCACCACTCTGCAATCAATGCATTCTACGCTACATTAACATGACAAGTGCCAACGGCTAGATGAATTCGGCCCAGAAACATCCTCCAAGGTAACACAATGACTAAGTCCACACTACACATGTCAGCCACAACTCCATGCCCAATGCACTTAATGCTCTAATCCACTGAATCACCAAAGCAAGTCAGCCACATCACAAAATAACTAAGTCACAAATATCTCAAGTCAGCCTAGCCAATGACTAACTCAAGTCAGCTAGTCCACTAAGAAATAATTCAATTCAACCCCCAATGTTGATTCCAAGTTAGCCCTGGATCTCACCTTACTGAAGTCGGCTCACCCAAGTTGCATCATCAAACCACTAAGGCAGATCGCTTCATTGAATCATTGCAAACCGTCCAACAATAAATATTTGGCTCCTCTCCAAGTCACCCAACTCAAAAAATCAAGTTTCCAAAATGACTCAAGGTCTAGCCCCATTACATCCTCCCCTGCTAAACTAGTGGTGACATCCTTGACGCCAGCGCATCCAAGACCACAATGTCACGGGAGGTGATCCAAAATCGATCACTCAAGAAGAGTTAATTTCCTTTGGCTAAGGAACCCAAGAAACTCCTCAACTTGAAACTTTTGATGATCACTCCAAGTCTAATCTTCCCTCAAGCACTCCATCAATGGATCAACAATCTCAGAATAGCTCACAAATAATCCTCTACAAAAGCTAATCAAGCCTAGCAATCACCGCAAGTCATGAACATCTTGGATCTATTCACAAACTCATGTCCCATCTACTGAATCTACTTAGATCTGACACTGATCAGGAATCACCAAATCATGCACATAAAATAACCCACGCTACTCAAAATCCACTAAGCCGATATGATCTCTTGCTGAAAAGACATCCTTCACAAGACTCTGAGTGTTCATTGTCTCTATCGAATCACCACCATGCATTGTCATAACAAAGCATGTTTGCCTCAGATCCAAAATCATGATGCACCTCCAAGAAGGAGAAATAATCACCTCAGCTCACCTCAATAATTATTGACCCAAGATCAAGTCATAACGATCCATCTCCATAGCTACCAAATCAATGGATCTCTTCCAAGAACCCAACTACAAATAAATACTACTTATCACACCACAAACTCATTGTGAAGATGCATCCAAGGTTTTATAAGTTGCATCAAATGAACTAATCTGTAATCCAAGTCTCTTAGCTCAGCTCACCAAAAAAAAGTTGTGTGTCACCCTGGAATCAATCAATGACACGATCTTGTCCCCTTTCAAGAATGCCTCAATAAAGTACAATGCTTACCGATCAGAAGCCTATGGAATTTTCCTAAATCTAGTCAATAGATGCAAAGTGTTCAGCATCAATGCCCCCATCCTTGACATCATCTCCTCTACTGCTAGCACTACATGAATCTGAGCTTGATTTGGACATTCCCTCTCAAAGTGATATGGCTTCCCACACAAAAATTAGTCCCGGTTCCACTTCTTCTCTCTATCTTCGTACATAGGATCTTTTTCATCGAACTTCAGATTCTTCCCTTTCCACTCTTCATTTCATCTATTATCATTTGGACAAAATCACTACCCATTATTAGATCTAGCTCCTCCAAACCCCAATGTTGTATCACCTTTTTAGTCGAGAAAGCCATTAGCCACTGTGATCGCCTTGGCCAAAGTTTGCACCTTGTGTCACCTCACTTCCTCAGCCACCCAAGGCTTGTTAGGAATGAGTTTTGAATATGTCCTATGAGGGAGTATTCGAGTAGTTCTGTAGTAGTTGTATGTTGCATTCATGACTGTGTTTGTCATTGATGGCAACACATTGACCTAATGAAGATTAGTAGAAAAGCAGACAGTGTTTGTATTAGCATACGTAGAGAATTTCAAATCAAGCTATGTGGAGTTGAGGACTTGATCTATATTATTTCTTGAGATTATGGTTAAGAGAACATATGGAAATGCAATTATTCATGATAGTTATGTGTAATCTAGTGGAAACTGTATTCTGACAATGTTCTTGAGAAGTGGCTTGTGATAACTAGATTATATCTCCTAACCGGGATACAATCTGGACATGCGAAGTTGTATAGAGGTTGATGATATTTCAGAGGTGACCTGGATGAGACAACATAGTTAGGGGTCGCATGTATGAAGAATTATTTATTTTGGAAGCCGATAGTCTTATGTGGTTATGAAATATTAGGTAACATGTAATGATTTATATTTTGTATTTGGTTAAGCCTAGTTGGCCGACTCTATTGTAAATTATTTAAGTGTAGTATAAAGGAAGGATTGTTTTCCTTGATTATAATGAAGTAGAGAGATATATGATGATATTGATGTTGTAATAGGATATGTGAATTAAGAAGATCTGGTATTGAGATCTGGTAAAGCAATTGGTGTAGTTTTGGCACAGAAAAAGGAGTGAAGATAAGTTGCTGAGATCATTAATTATTGTTAATATTTTGTTCAGATAATACAGATATTAGTTGGATAGTGATTTTGGTGATCTTTCCCTTGAATTTGTTTGGACAGTGGGTCCTTCTACCTTCTATAACTCTTAACTAGGTTAGACTCTTTTAACAAGGATTCAAAGTCTCCTAATAGGGACTAATATGTACTGAATGTATTTCATAGACTCTTAACAAGGTCCATCCTCTCACAAGGAATTTTCATATTAGTACATCTTTTGTGGGTACCATCCCCACCGGGGTTTACTCTCTAATCAAGAGGTTCCCTAGTCAACATATCTTGTGTCATTATGTATGTTTATCTTTCTATGGCTACTGCTTATATTGGTTACATGGTTGAAATCTAATAATGGTATTATAAGTTTCTTTTATCTTATGATGGAGTTAACGATGACATCTGGAAGGAAAATATGAAGACACATCTACTATGTTTAGGACCAGGGTATTCGTTGATTACAAAGAATGAAAAGACTATCATTGAAGAAGACAAACTTGAAAATTGCATTGATAAGGAGAGAGATCTATTTATGTGTAACATACTTGCCAAAGAATCACTTTTCTCAGCTCTTCCAGAGAATGAATACAGTTAGGTAAAAATTCTAAGGACATCTCATGAAATTTGGTTAGCTTTACAATCTACTTTTGAAGGTGATGTACATTCTAAGAGAGTCATATTATAGAATTGGATATGTTTATTTGAAGATGGAAGAATGATGGAAGATGAATCCATTAGAAGTTATATTGGTAGGATATCAAAGATTGTTGTAGGTATCAAAGCTTGTGAAGGAAACAAAACTAAAGATGAAATCATATGGAAGATCTCAAATATACTGACCCCTATGTTTAATCAAACAACATAGATGATTGAACAAGTTATACCTTGTAATAAAAATTTTACCAAAGAAACTCTTCTTGGAAGATTATAAGCAGCAGAGATAAGCTTGAGACAATCTGGAGATTTACCTAGAATTGAAACAACATTCAACACACTTAGTGTTCACCATACTTTGTCAAGAAGTACAAGTGTCAGTGGAGATTATGCCAGTTGCAGTAGATCTAAGATTGAAGAATTGAGAAATATTGAGGAAGGAATTTCCTTGCCTATGAAAAGAGAACCTGAAGGTAAGAAAATCTTTAGATGTTGGACATGTGAAGAATATGGTCATTTCGCATCTAAATGCCCTAAGAGAGTGAAGAAATATAAAAATAACTTTAAACCTAGAAGATCTAAAGAATGTTATTATGCTAATGATGAAGATTTTGAGGCTAGCATTGAGAAAATATTAAGTGAAAGTGATGACATAGGATTTGTAGCAATAAAATAAGAAAACTCTAAAATTGAAGTTAGAGAAGAAAAAGCTTTAGTTTCTCAAGTTGAAAAGAAAATTGATTGGATTATAGATAGTGGTTGTTCACATCATATGACTGGACATATGATAAAATTTATAAATTTTAACAACTATGATGGAGGAATTATTAGAGTTGGAAACAATGCACCTTGATTGATAAAGAGAATAGGATCTATTACTCTTGATGGAAAGACTAACACTGATGATGTTTATTTTGTGGATGGATTGAAACATAATCTTCTAAGTGTTGGATAGTTAGTTGACAAGGGATATCAAGTTTAGTTTACTGAGAAGACTTGTGTGATCGAGGATAAGAATGGTAATATGATTGGAGCTACATCAAGAACCATAGGTAATGTATTTCAATTGAATCCTACTGAGAAGACATGTTTGATTACTAAAATTGATGACAGTTGGTTATGGCACTACATTTACAGTAAGATATTTTCCTAAGATTATGAAACCTACTAACATGATATGCGAAGAATGTGTTATGGCTAAGCAGAAAAGAAGATCTTTTACTAGTAAGAATTTCATCACAGCAATGAAATTGGAAATTATTCATACAGTTCTGAGTGGTCCCACAAGGACTAGAGGATTCTATGGTGAAAGGCATTTTATTATTATTTTTGATGACTTTACTAGAATGAGGCGGATAGCATTTCTTAAAGAAAAATCAAAAGTATTTGACAAGTTTAGATTGATTAAGAACAAAGTTGAGAATGAATCAGGAATGAAAATTAAAATTTTAAGGTCTGATAGAGGTGGAGAATTTACTTCAAAAGAATTTAATACTTTTTGTGAAGTGATTGGCATTAAGAGATAGTTTTCAGCCTCTAGCACACCTAAACAAAATGGTATTGCAGAAAGAAGGAACAGATCAGTAACTGAGGTAGAAAGAGCTATGTTATTTGAGAATGATTTGGTGAAGACATTATGGAGAGAAGCAGTGAATACACCAGTATATATAATGAACAGAGTACAAATCAGAGCAGACATAGACAAGACACCTTATGAATTATGGTTTGGACATGCACCATCAGTTAAGTATTTCAAAATTTTTGGAAGCAAATGTTATATTAAGAGAGATGATGACATTGGTAAGTTTGATCCCAGAAGTGATGAAGGTATATTTCTTGGTTATTCATTGAAAAGAAAAGCTTATAGATGTTTCAATAAAAGAACTAAGACTATTGTTGAAAGCACAAATGTTAAAGGTGATGAGAAATTCAAAATTTAGGAAATACTACTTGATTATGAATCAGATGAAGAAGTTTTCCCTAGAATTGATCAAGAAAATTTTGAGTTGTTTTATTAAACTGACAATGATTTTCAGAAGGAGAATTACATTGAGGAAATAAGAGAAGAACCAAGACTAGAACATAGATTTGAAGCAAGAACTGAGACAATGACACCTAATAAGAATCTAGTGAGGAATCATCTCGTTGATCAGATTATTGGGAGCATAGAAAAAGGAGTCATGAAAGAAATAAGGTACAAGAAGAACTATGTTTGATTTCTCAAATTGAACCTAAAACTACTGAGGAATCCTATAAAGATGATAATTGGATTCAAGCAATGAAGGAAGAACTAGATCAAACTGAGAAGAACAAAACTTGGGAATTGGTCCCTAGACCTAAAGATAAAAATGTTATAGGAACTAAATGGGTTCTCAGAAATAAGATGAATGAACAAGGTGAAGTTGTAAGAAAAAAAAGAAAGATTAGTATGTAAGGGTTACTCACAACAAGAAGGAATGGAGAATTGGAAGAAGAGGTCTACATTGAGTATCCTGAAGGTTTTCCAATAACTCAAGAAGGAGACATGGTATGTAAATTGAAAAAAGCTCTATAGGACTAAAGAAAGCACCTAGAACATGATATGCAAGATTAGACAAATATTTGATAAAATTGGGATTTACTAAAGGTATTGCAAAAAGTAATTTGTATCTGAAGGAGATTGAGAATGATTTATTGATTGCAGTTATTTTTGTTGATGATATTATGTTTGCAGGAGAAGGTGAAGCTAATGATAAATTTGCTGATGAAATGAAGATAGAATTTGAAATGAGCATGATTGGTGAAATGAAATTTTTTCTAGGATTACAAATAGCACAAAATAATGATGGTATTTTCTTATCTCAAACAAAATATTTGAAAGACTTGTTGCAGAGATTTGGAATGGAAAATTGTAAGCCTGTTGGCACACCTATGGTAACTAGCCATAAGTTATCTAACACAGATGAAACTCCTACAGTTGAACAAAAGAAATACAAATCCATGATTGGAGGTTTGTAGTATTTAACTCATACAAGACCATATATATCACATGTAGTTGGCATTGTTACAATATTTCAAGCTAATCCTAAAGAGTCACATTATGCAACAGTAAAAAGAATATTTAGTATTTGAAAGGCACAACTAACTATGGTTTATGGTATGATAAATTAGATGACTTTACCCTATATACATATATAGACATAGATTGGGGAGGTAGTGTTGATGACAAAAAAGAGTACAAGTGGTGGAGCATTTTTTCTTGGAGGAAGACTAGTTTCTTGGCTAAGAAAGAAACAAAATTGTATCTCACAGACCACAGTAGAAGCAGAATATGTAGCAATAGAAAATAATTGTAATCATATAATATGGATGAAAAAAATGTTGAAGGATATTGCAATCAAATTCAATGAGCCTGTTATCATACACTATGATAACATCAGTACAGTAAGTATGTCTAAAAACCATGTGTTGCATTCTAAAACAAAACATATAGAAATCAAATATCATGTTGTAAGAGAAAACGTTGCAAAAAAAGAAGTCAGACTTGATTATATCAGTACAAAAGAGAATATTGCAGATATATTTACAAAGCCTTTACCTAAAGATACATTTGATTATTTGAGAGGTATGCTTGGGGTTATTCCCCAGCTTACTTTTGAGTAGTGATGCAGAAAGTTGCATTAGTCCAGTTGTACATGAGCTCTATCCATTCTGGACTATATGTTGATACTTCCTCTATGGGGGGAGTATGTGTGTCTCTAAGTTGAGTCATGAAGGACTCTTGTGAAAGTATTTTTTGAATAGTGTCTTTTGACATTCGAGCTTGTATTGGATTGACATATTGATGTTTACTTTGTCATTGATGTCAATGGGGGAGAAGGATACATGAAAAACATCTGATGATTGATTTAATGATTAATGAAGAGGAATTGAAAAAGTAAATTACTAAGGAGAAGGATACATCTAATGATTGATTTAATTTGATTGATGAAGAGGATTTGAAAAAGATAATACAGAACAACAATGTTGCAGTTTTGTATTCATGGAACTTGGATGTTTTTTCATCTATATTTCCATCAATGCCAATGGGGGAGATTGTTA
The DNA here is from genome assembly GCA_027943335.1 of Chamaecyparis obtusa. NCBI lineage: Eukaryota > Viridiplantae > Streptophyta > Pinopsida > Cupressales > Cupressaceae > Chamaecyparis > Chamaecyparis obtusa. The sequence goes on along the minus strand of BSBK01000349.1, from coordinate 456,952 downwards.
GTAATTAATGGTGAATATGTTCTATGGGGGAGTATTCAAGCAGTTCGGTATAAGTTGTATGTTGGATTCATGACTATGTTTGTCATTGATGTCAACACATTGATCTACTAAAGATTAGCAGAGAAGAAGACAATGTTTGTATTAGCGCACATGGAAAATTGCATATCAAGCTATACGGAGTTCAAGAATTTGTCTATATTGTGTCCTAAGATTATGGTTAAGAGTGCGTGCAAAAATTCAATTATTCATGACAGTTATGTGTAATCTAGTGGAAACTGTATTCTGACAGTGTTCCTGAGAAGCGGCTTGTGATAACTGGATTATATCTCCTAACAAGGATAGAATCTGGACATGCGAAGTTGTACAAAGGTTGATGATATTTTGGAGGTGACCTAGATGAGATAGAATAGTAAGAGGTTGCACGTGTGAAGAATTATTTATTTTGGAAGCTGACAGTCTTATGTGGTTATGAAATATTATGTAATGTGTAGTGATTTATATTTTGTATTTGGTTAAGCCTAGTTGGTTTACTCTATTATAAATTTTTTGAGTGTGGTATAAAGGAAAGATTGTTTTCCTTGATTATAATGAAGTAGAAAGATATATGATGATGTTGATTTTGTAAGAGGATATGCGAATTAAGCAGATCTGGTAAAGTAGTTGGTGAGATTTTGGCACAGAAAAAGGAGTGAAGATAAGTTGCTGAGATTAGTAATTATTGGTATTATTCTATTTAGATAATATAGAGATTAGTTAGATAGTGAGTTTGATGATCTTTCCCTTGAATTTGTTGGACAGTGGGTCCTTCTACCTTTAATAACTCTTTATCGGGTTAGAATCTTTTAACAGGGATTCAAAGTCTCCTAACAGGGACTAATATGTACTGAATGTATTTCATAGACTCTTAATAGGGTCCATCCTCTCACAAGGAATTTTTATATTAGTACATCTTTTGTGGGTACCATCCCCACCAGGGTTTACTCTCTGATCAAGAGGTTCCCTAGTCAACATATCTTGTGTCATTGTGTATGTTTATATTTCTATGGTTACTCTTATATTGGTTACATGGTTGAAATCTAATAATGGTATTATAGCTTACTTTTATCTAATAACTGATTACCCCCCCCCCCCCACCTCTTAGTTGGTGGACTTTACTTTCTAAAAAAGAAAGCCATTAGCCACTGTGATCGCCTCAACCAAAGTTTGCACCTCGTGTCGCCTCACTTCCTCGGCTGCCCAAGGTTGCAAGTTCTTCATGAAGAGATAGATCTTCTCAAATCGTTCAACCTCATGAATTCCAAGTCCAGCACTCAAAATTCCTTCACATAGTCTCAAATCATGCAAGTGTGTCTCATCTAGTTGAATCTCCCTCGGACAACCCAATCAAAATTACCAGGTTTGAACCGATCTCAAAGCGTCACCTTAAAATCTGATGTGATTACTATAGGAACTTAGTAGTTGTTCATGCCACTTGGTTAGGATCACCAAGATTCCTAACTCCACCAAGTCTCCAATGGCTCAATGAATACTTTAAAAGGCTCCACCTTGTCACTCTAAGGACTCCTTCAAGGTGCCTCAGTCCTTCTATGCTTCACTCCAACTACTAAGTAATCACTTCACTATTTTAAGGTCTTACTCTTCATGGTCTCTTCTAAGGAAAATTTCTTCCTACCTCCTTAGAAAGTTGATGAATCTTGGAGGGGTGTGGAGATAGACTAATCAGGTGTTTATAAAACTTCTTGATCCATTTGATCAAGTTCTATCGCTTGGCTTCTTATCAATTTCACCAAAGTCAATTTTTTGGCCTTGTAGCCCTAGAGCCCCAATTAGTCCTCCTTGTCCTGATTTATAGGACTTATACCATAAGCTTTCCAAAGATCTCACCAACCTAATTATGAATTCTTGATACCTAGGGCATGTCCTCTAATATTTTTTAGGTCTTGGGGTTTCAAGCCTCTGTAAAATACCCCAACTCAAAATGGAGGCTTTGGTAAGGGTTTTTAATGGCTTTAAGGATCTCACTATTCACAAAAAGTTTAGGATGGGTAAATGGACTGGTTAACCAATCAAAAATTCATGTTTTTACTATCTAGTTCTCTTCTTGATCTCCAAATCCTTGGAGCTATGTTGTCAAGCAACCCTTGCAAGTAAACAATCTTTTAAACTACCTTGTCCCTAGTCGGGCAATACCAGTGCTCGCCTAGGGAAAGGCCTAAAAATTGGCCATTTTAATTTCCATGCCTCCACCAATAGTATGTACATTTTAAATTGGCTCCTCTACCATGCCTCAACTAGCTATGATGAACACATGATAGGGTTTCATGGGGGAGCCATGTTTCTAACAAGAACTATTTATAGGCCAGAGAACTAGCAAACACAAAACAATTAAACAAAGCTTAATAAAATACCTAAAAAACACTCCTAATGATGCAGAATGGAAATTAAACACACAAAATATGTTTCTCCTTTCTTTTCCAATCAAAATAATTATAATGGATGCTATTTTGGCATCAAAGTAACAGATTGTGTCCTCAAAATAAACAACAATGAATTCAAAAACTCTAACCAGTAATTCTCAAAGATGCCAACCTTGGGATTTGGGCCTAACATGGATGAAATAGACTTTAGGTTTTAAATTTAGGGATTTTAGGACCCTAGGTGACCTAAAGACAAGGTCATTCCTTTTAGGACAAAAGTTTTCATGCAACTTTTGCAAAGTTGCATAAGTTGTTATGACAACTTTTTAGCAACTTTTCTAAATTTCTTTCCACTACACACAAACCTCAAATCAACCCATAAAAATCTCAAATATCCCAACCAAGGTCATTTTGGGTCATTTAAGACCAAAAAACATCATTTTATTCAAATTCCCATATTTGTACCCCTTTTAGCAATTTGAGGACTAAGTCAAGTCCTAAGGATGCCTTAGCTCTTTGGACTTTTCACACTATCCAAACCCTAGGTTAAACCTAACCACTAATCTCCTAACACACTTATGTCCCCTTGGAACATATTATTTACCTCTGGTTTGGCTAGGACCAGTACAAGCCAAAATTTGAGGACATTCTAGCCAAGGTCCTAGTGCTCCCGCACCATTCTCCACTAAACAAAGCAATCAAGTCCCATTGATGAGGAATGGGTTAGGGTTGATGCCTAACCTTTTCAAGTCCAAATTTGAGACCCATTTAGCCTCTGCATCTTCCTTTACATTCCACTTGACAAGGTATTAAAGATAATTTTTGTGCCTAGTCTTCTTGATGACCTGGCAGCTCAAGACCTTTTCAGCTTGTAGGGTAGGTGTAATAGGTAACTGCATACTTTCTAGGTCTTTGGAAACTTCATCTTTTCCATCATCTCCAATAGGGATGGGTCCCTTATAAAGGATTAGATCTGGAATATTGAAAACTGGTGAGATACCAAAATCTAATGGTAAGTCTACCTTGTAAGCATTGGACCCATACTTAGCTAGGATGGCACATTGGCCAATCCTGTTCATATGTAGCTTATGTAGAAATCCCTTTTTCAATTTGGCCTTATTGAGATGTATCATGACAAGATCCCCCACTTTGAAATGAAGCTCTCTTCTCCTTTCATCTGCATTTTTCTTGGTCTTGTTGACACTGTCTTGGGGATTTTATTTGATTTTGTCATGGACTTCCTTCATGGACTGAGAAAATTCCTTTGCATACTTCTTGTTGTTTCTCCTAGTTCCCACAATTCAAGGATGCATCTTGGGTGTAGATCATAGACTATCACAAATGGGCTCCTATTGGTGGTCATATTGTTAGTATCATTGTAGGCATACTCAACTTGTCAAATTACATGATCCCATGACTAACCATACTCTTTGGTTAAGCTTCTTAGAAGATTCCCCAAGCTTTTGTTGACTACCTCAATCTACCCATCCGTTTGGGGGTGGTAAGCAGACCCAAAATACAAGTTAGTGCCATGTTTATGCCATAAGGTTTTCCAAAAATGACTCACGAATTTAGAGTCTCTATCAGATACTATACTTAGTGGTAGTCCATGGATCCTTACCACTTCTCTAAAAAACAAGCTGGCTATATGGAAAGCATCATGGGTAGTCTTGCATGGCACAAAGTGAGACATCTTGCTAAATCTATCTACAATCACATAGATGTTGTCAAGTCCTTGATTGGTCTTAGGAAATCCTACCAAAAAGTCCATGTTGAGGCATTACCAAGGTCTATTGGGGTTTGGAAGGGGTTGATACAACCCTACATTAGATGAAGTTCCCTTGGCCTTTTGAAAAATTATTCAAGTCTCCACATATCTTTTGATGTCTTGATTGATCCTAGGCCAATAATAAAACCTTTGGACCAACTCTAATGTTTTATGGACTCCAAAATATCCTCCCAATGACCCTTTATGCTTTTCTTGAATGAGGTTCTCCCTCATGGATCCCCTAGGCACACATAGTTTCCATCCCCTAAACAAGAGACCTTCTTGGATGAGGTAATTAGAACATTCACTATGGAAATGGTTTTTCAAATCTTTACATACCTTATAAGGTGCTAAGAAGTCTTCATCTTCTAGATATAAGTCTTTGCAACTATCTATGCCTATGCTTCTTAGCTAAACTTTTTCGACTATCAAGAGTCTCCGGCTTAAGGAATCTACCACTTTATTTTTTTACCCTTCTTGTGCTTTATTGTGAAGGTATAGGCCTAAACGTACATAACCCACTTCATGTGCTTCTGTCTGAATTTGTTTTGGTAGTTAAGGAAACTTAGAGCTTGGTTATCAGTATAGACCAAAAACTCCGTAGGAAGGAGGTAGTGCCTCCACTTCCTTAAGTCTTGGACCAAAGCATACAACTTCAAATCATAAGATGAGTACTTCTTCTTATCCTCACTCAACTTTTCACTATCGAAGGCCACTGGTCAATTTTATTGGCTTAGGACTGACCCTATAGCAATGTTGCTAGCATCACACTAAACTATGAACAACTTCTCAAAACTTGGTAACACCAAGATTGGTTGGGTTGCAATCCTTTTCTTCAAGGTCTCAGAACCTTTCTCATCTTGTTCACTCCATTGAAATTTATCCTTCATGCCTCCTTTGATGGTGTCAAGAACCAATGTACAAATTTCACTAAAATGTCAGGTAAACTTCCTATAGAATTGGGCCAATCAATGGAAGCTTCTTACTTCAGTAGCAGATTTGGGAGTAGACCACTTTAAAATTTCCTCCACCTTGCTCATGTCAATATTCAAGTTACCTTGTCATATCACAAAGCCTAGGTACACCAATTCTGGTTTCATGAACTCACACTTATCAATATTGATAGTGATTTTTTCTTCATGTATCTTTTGTATCACCTCTTTCAAATGAATCAAGTGATCCTCCTTGGTCTTGTTGAAGATGAGGTTATCATCTAATTAAACCACCACCCATTTACAAATTAAGTATTTCAACACTTCATTCATAAACCTCATAAAGGTGCTAGGGGCATTGGACAACCCAGAGGACATAACTAGCCACTCATATAGGCCTTCAGTGGTTTTGAAAGCAGTTTTCCACTCATCCCATTCCTTAATTCTAATTTTTTGGTATCCTCTCTTGAGGTCAATCTTGGTAAAGTACTTGGTCCCTCCTAAGAAATCCATAAAATCCTCAATCCTAGGGATAGGAAACCTATACCTTATGGTGATCCTATTGATGGCCCGAGAGTCAATACACAATCTCCAAGTTCCTCCTTTTTTAGGTGCTAGGACTATGGGGAGAACACAAGGGCTAATGATCTTTATTATGATTCCTTTATCAAGGATTTCTTGAATTTATTTGGCTATTTCCTCATTTTGTTGAGGTGTCATTTTATATGCAGCTTTACTAAGTAGGGAGGCTCCTGAGATAAAGTCAATTTGGTTGCTTATGGCTCTTTTAGGAGGTAAGGTAGTTGGCTTTCCTTCACTTACTATGTCTTTATATTTCTCAAGTAACCCTTCAACTTCTTTAGGTATTTCTTGCTTCTTGTTTGTTTCTTCCTCTTTAGGCTTCAATGCCAAGGCATACCCCACTCCTTCACCTTCTTCCAAGGTGTTTAAGAATTCTTTCTCCCATACCCATAGCACATTAGGACCCACTAATTTGATTTCTCCATCCTCTAAAAGGGACTGAATCTTAAAGGTGATTCCTGTTAGGAATAGTCCCAAGAGATAACTGAGAGGGAGGGGGGGTGAATCAGTTATCTACAAGATTCAATTCTTTATCCAATTAAGTATACTTAAACATAAAGCATAAACACAATGAAAGAACACTTGAACACAACACCAATATTTTGGTTATGAGGAAACCCAAATAGGTAAAAACCCTAGCGGGACTTGATACCCACTAATATTCTATACTAGTGTATAATGATCCTTGTTAGAATATCCTTTACCCTATTAGGAGTAGCTTTACAATATATTAAGTACAATAGACCTAGTCAAGGGTCAGACCCTATTAGGATTCTTTTACAATTTTTCCTATTAGGGGAGAGGATGCACTATCTGAGAGCTCACTGCTCAAATGGGTGAAGGTTGCAACCTTCTGAATAATAAATACACACTATATCTAGATCTTGGTGAACTACGCTTTGACCTGTTGTCTGGATCAATTCCAATGAATAGCACAAGTACATTGCTTGGTCACATAGACCTTCTTCTGATGGTTCAACACTTTGCACACTCTACTTTGCTCTGCTTAATCAACCATGAACCACACTTCAGCAATCACAAATGACTACCTATAAATATCCTTCCTCCAAATGATATAATCAAGTCGACCTCTTAGAACCACTTTGAAATCATATTATAGAAATCATAATAAACTCCAACAAACATTATGTCATCTCTATTATGCACGCAACACAATCTGGGACCTGTCTAATAAAATAAATGTAGACACACGCTACACATTGTCGACTCTACCAAAACAACTAGAACTTTCTCTATAAGCTGAATTAACTTATGCACTCTAAACCAAACATCAATAAAACTTCTCCAAGCTTAACTCCAAGGGCGCATATCCTCAACATAGGCACAACTCAAGAACCAATAAAATCTTTGTCGGCTCTACTAAAAAAACATAGGAAACTGCTACTGGTGAATAATGACTACATAACTTTACTTGTGTTCATCATCAAACTATGCATCCATGAACTTAATATCACTAACATGTCTTCAACATATATCCAAGTGTGCAAGGCTCCATGATAACTGTACAGACAACCATACATAGAACACTATCTATAACTCTGTCAAGAACACTGCTAACACCAACTGCTATATAACTATCTATACTAATAGTTAACCTTTGCGCCCATGATATCATACTGATATCATGTCCATGCTACATAAATAGAAAGCTTATTACATAAAAATCCCATGCATGCTACTTTCCATATGTTGTCATCAATGACAAACATACAATCAATACTGGCCTACTGGCAAATCTCCAACAATCTCCCCCTTTGGCATTGATGGAAACATGTGGATTGAAAAACCACCACCAACCCAAATGAAATTTCTTTTATAACATTCTCCATTTCCTCTTCAAAACTCCCCGAAAGATGAATCCTCCATTTGCTGCAATATTTTCTAATATTCTCCATTTCCTCAATTGTACTGTTGTCACAACTGAATGTTGCTCCCCCTTAGTATATTACTCCTCTATTTACTTATATTTTTCATGACTCTATATATACTCCCCCTTTGACATCAATGGAAAAGGGTGCCATTCATTTTAAGCATCAGTACTACTCCTGAGGTAGAGTAGTCAACCTTCCACCAGTCCAAGAGGACTAATGCCTTTCCTTCTTTTTCTAAGTAGAATCAGGGAAGGGAATGACTCCCAACTTCTCCTTGATATATTCAAAAGTATACTTAGGCAAGGGCTTTGTAAATATATCTACCAACTAATCTTTAGTACTTACATAGTCCAACTTGACTTCTTTCTCTGCCACTTTCTCTCTTAGGAAGTGATACTTGATCTCAATGTGTTTTATCTTTGCATGCATCATAGGGTTCTTTGACATATTGATAGTGCTATTGTTATCATAGTGAATAAAAATAGGATAATCAATCTGAATTCCAAAATCCTTTATCATTTTCTTGATCCAAACAATTGTAGAACAATTCAAGGCTGCTGCAACATACTTCACTTCTGTTGTTGACTGAGAAATACAATTTTTGTTTCTTGCTTGTCCAAGTGACAAGTCTATCACAAAGAAACACTGCTCCACTTGAAGTACTCTTTCTGTCATCAACACATCCTACCCAATCTGCATCACTGTACACATGAAGCTCAACATTTTCTGAATTAGGATACCATAGACCATAATCTATAGTGCCTTGCAAGTATCTAAATATTCTTTTTACTGCCATGAGGTGACTTTGTTTAGGTTCTATTGCAAATCTTCCAACTATGCCAACTGCATTGGAAATATCAGGTCTAGTCTAAGTAAGATATATGAGATTACCGATCATAGACTTATACAATGTTATATCTACTACTAGTGAGTCATCTTCTTTTGTAAGCTTGCATCCAGTGATCATAGGGGTTCCTACTGGCTTGCAATCATCCAACTTGAATTTCTTCAGTATCTCTTTCACATGTTTTGATTGATTAATAAAAATTCCTTTTTGTGTCTATTGCACATTTAGTCCCAAAAAGTATTTGATAGGACCAATCATACTCATCTCAAACTCATTCTGCATTTCTTTGGCAAATTCAACACTGATTTTGTCATTACCTCCAAAGATAATGTCATCAACAAATATAGCTACAAGAAGGAAACCTTCAGATGTCTCTCTAATGAATAGATTACAATCTGTTGCTCCTTTCTTGAATTCAATCTTTGTTAATTATCCATCTAGTCTCTCATACCATGCTCTAGGGGCTTGCTTAAGTCCATAGAGGGCCTTCTTCAATTTTTATACCATATCAAATCTATCTAATAAGGTGAATCCTTCTGGCTATTCAATTTATGCTTCTTCTTTTAAGTCTCCATTTAGGAAAGCTGACTTGACATCCATCTGATAAACTTTGAAGTTTTTAACTATAACATAGGCTAGAAACAACTTAATAGCTTCTAATCTACTCACAGGTACAAATGTGTCTAAATAATCAATGCCTTCTCTTTGTGCATACCCTTTACATACTAATCTTTCTTTTTTTCTTACTACTGTACCATCTTCATTCATCTTATTTCTGAATATCCATTTTGTTCCTATCACATTCTTATCACTAGGTCTTGGGACCAGTTCCCAAGTGTCATTCTTAATAATCTGATCAAGTTCTTCTTTCATAGCATCATGCCAATCTAAATCATTACAAGCATCTTCAACACTTAAAGGCTCAATCTAAGATAGTAAACATACCGCTTCACTGCTAGCTGAGTTCTTTGCTTGTTACCTTGTTAAGACTTTGCCGCTCTGATCTCCAATGATGTTTGCCTTAGAATGATTTCTTGATGTAAACTTTGGAACTTTAGGTGATGCTGATTCATCAGCCTTAGGAGTATTTTCTTCCCTTGTCTCAGGGTCATTGAATAACACATCAATACTGTCAAACATTTCTTCAATAACTGTCTCACTAGTAGAGGGTCTAGGTTCTTCTTCAATCATGGGTGAGTAATCATGATATCTTTCATGAATCATAAACTTTTCATCAATCTTTACATGAGCACTTTCAATAATCTTTTTCAATCTTAAATTGAAACATCTATAAGCTTTACTTTTAGTAGAGTAACTAAGAAAAATACCTTTATCACTTGCATCAAACTTGCCTACTGATTCATCCCTCTTGATGTAGCACTTGCTTCCAAAGATTCTGAAGTATTTTACTGTGGGAACATTACCAAACCATAGCTCATAAGGTGTTTTGTCAGTGCCAGGCCTTAATTGAATTCTATTGATGGTATAGACTGTTGTATTGACCACATCTCTCCAATAGTTATGTGCAACTTTTCCTTCTATCATAATGGTGTGCGTTGTATCAAGAATGATCCCATTCCTTCTATGTACAATTCCATTCTATTGAGGGGTTCTAGGTGCACTTAACTATCTCTTTATGTCATGTTCTTTGCAATACTCATAAAATCTGTTAAAAGTGAATTCTCCTCCTCTATCTGATCTCAAACATTTTATCTTTAGTCCAAATTCATTCTCAACCTTATCTTTGAATATTTTGAACTTCTCAAAAGCTTCTAACTTATCTTTCAAGAATGCAACCCACATCATCCTAGTATAATCATCAACAAACAAAATTAAATACCTTTCACCATAGTATGATCTTGTTTGAGTTGGACCATAAAGGTCTGTATGAATCAGATCCAACTTGTTCTTTGCTAAATTCTGCTTGCTCCTGAATGAATTTCTCACATGCTTCCCCATCACAGATTCCCTACATATAGTATCAACTAGCTTTTCTATGCTAGGTAGATCTCTTATTGCCTTTACATTTCTTATCTTTACTATGTTATCAAAATTGATATGACATAGCCTTTTATGCCACAACCAATTGTCATCAACTTTAGCAACAAAACAACTTGCTTCTAAATTTAGTTGAAAAACATTACCTCTTGTCTTTGTTCCTAATGCAATCATAACACCATCTTTGTTGTTAATGATGCATTTTTCTTCTTTGAACTCCAACTGATAGCCTTTTCCAAGTAACTATCCAACATTGAGAAGGTTATGTTTCAAACCATCAACATAAAGAACATCATCAGTATTGTTCTTTCCATCCAAAGTGATGGCTCCTCTACCAACTATAGGTTTAGGAGTGTTGTCTCCAAATCTGACCATACTGCCATTGTATTTGTCCAAATGAACAAACTTGCCTTGATCACTTGTCATGTGATGTGAACAACCACTGTATATAGTCCAGTTTGTCCTTATGTCAGCTTGTGAAATCAATGCTAGCTCTTGATTCTCTTTCTTGTCTACACGAATTGTCTTGTTATTCATTTTGTCTACAATAGCAATGAATCCAATTTCTTCTTCACCAAATTCTTCATATGAAACTCCATCTCCAGCATAGTAGCATTCCTTAGAATACTTAGGCTTGTAATCCTTTTTGAATTTTTTAGCTCTAGTGGGACATTTAGATGCAAAGTGACCAATCTTATTACATGAAAAGCACTTAAATGGTAATTGACCTTCATATTTTCCTTTTCCTTTATTTTCTCTTTTGGAAATCATAGCAATAAAATCATCTAATGTTTTCACTTCATCATCATCATCAAAATTACGAGAAGTGTTTGCAGATTTCTTACCATGAACTGTTGCTTTGAAAGTTGTCTCACTCTTTGGTTCTATCTTCAATCTTGAAATCTCAAAAGATGAGATCTTGTTGATCAAGGTCTCTCTCTTGAAATTTGATGTAAGTTGCATGGTCTCATCAAGGACATTGATCTTTCTTTCATATTCAGGAGTAAGAGTAGTCATCAACTTATCCATAATGTCCTCCTCTGAAATCTCTCCACCATTGTTCCTGATTCCAGCAACTGCTTCATTAATCCTCTGATTGTAAGCTTTGATGTTTTCTTCAAGTAGCATCTCTAATGCATTGTATCTTTTCTTCCATGTCTTTCTACACATATCCTTTGCTTGTTTGTCTCCTTCAAATGTGTCTTCTAGGTGCTTCCATATTTTGTGGGTTGTATCTACCTTTTTTACTTCTGAAAATTCACCATCAAATAGGGCACTAATAAGGGCTTCTTTAGGAATAGCATTATGATGAAACAATTCCTTTTTTATGTCAGTAGCATCATCTTTTGCAAGGTCTTCTAAGGTAGGAATCTTGGCTTCTTTGATGGTTATATTAAAAACTTCAAAAGCAATGCACTGCAAATGAGTTACCATCTTGTTCCTCCAATCAAGATAATTCTCTCCATCAAACTTAAGACTTTCTTTCCTGAATTACACCATCTGATCAACCTCAAGCTATTAAAATTTCTCTCTGAGGCACTTGGCTCTTTATCCAATTAAGTATACTTAAACATAAAGCATAAACACAATGAAAGAACACTTGAACACAACACCAATATTTTGGTTATAGGGAAACCCAAATAGGTCAAAACCCTGATGGGACTTGATATTCACTAATATTCTATACTGGTGTATAATGATCCTTGTTAGAAGATCCTTTACCCTATTAGGAGTGTAGACTAGGATTTGAGCGTGCACCTAAACTTGTTTTGAAGGCCAAAGACAAACAAAAGTCATAGCATATTATCAAATCAAATTTAATGGTAAACAAACTAAAATCAAAGCCACCTCAGTTTAAGCCTAAAACAGATGCGCCCATGCACCGTTTGATATGCTTGGATATAAATGGATGTGGGTGTGCAAACTCAAGCACTTGGAGCATGGAAATAGGATGATTTGAGGATCAAGAAGACCCAAAATGACACAAAATAGGTATGAGGAACCTATTTTGCCTCAAAGGCCTCAAGAACACACGAATATGCAAAGCTAAAAGATGAACTAAGATTGATTAAACAAGAAATGAATCTATGTTAATCCAATTAAGCTAATTTAAATATGATTTAAGCTTGAAAATGATCTAAAATGATGAGTTTATGCTTATGCTAGAATGAAAATGGCATTATAACTTTGCTATTGAGTTTGAGAGTTAAAAGATGATTTGCCTTAGGAAGTGAGGGTATTTATAGGAAAAGGGAAGGGCTTGGTTAAAAAAGATGAGTCAGAGTTAGGGCTAAGGTTAGGGTTGAGTCAAGGACAAGTGTCCTGACAAGTGTCAAGGGAGGATTGAGTTGAAAGTTTGAGGGCATGTGCACAATTTGGTAAATGTGCCCAAGGCCAAGAGGTGGCAAGGAAGGGATAAGAAGGTCTTAAATGCATAATGAATGCATGTAAGAAAGATAAGGAAGGCTTAAATGCTCTTTAAATGCATTTGCAAGAGGTGGCCAAGAGGTGGCCATCTTTGTTGACTAAGGAGGATGACTAAGAGGAGGTTAGCATAAGTTTTGGTAAACCTTTTGCTAATGGAATGTGACAAGATTAGAAAGGGGATTAGGATTAGGATGGGTGAAGAGGTTGGGTTGAGAAGTTTCTAGAAGAGTCTAGAGTTTTCTTAGGTTTTATGGAATAAAAGTTTATTCATTCCAAAAGCTTAAGTTTGGGAAAATTTATTGAAATATTTTCAATAAATATGAAAATTAAATATTTAATCTTAATTAAATATTTTGAGTTGAGATTAGGGTTAGAAAAGATGGGATTAGCCTTTTAATCGAAATTAAGAAGGGATTAGAAGATTTTGGAAGAGGTTAGTGGTCTTAAGAAAATTGGCCAAGTTTTGGTCAAAAAATAAATTAATTATTTTTTTGGGGGATTTTTGGTCAATTTATTAATTAAAATAATTAATAAATAGGGGATTAATGTTTAAATAAGATTTAAACATTTTTGGGAGGGATTTCTTAATTAAATATTTTTAATTAAGAAAAAGGGATTTAATGACATAAAAATAAATTAATTAATTAAATAAATAATTAATTAATAAATGATGATGTCATCAGAGATTTTTCAGAAAATAAAAATACTTTATTTTCTAAAGGATTTTTAGGTGTCTACATTTTGCCCCTCTTTGATGCGATGCCGCAAGTGGCATGGCTTCAAAGACAAGAAAATAAGATGCCCAAGGCTAGAATTAGAAGAAGAGGGTACGATGCCCGGGGTGGACTGGAAGAAAGAGGATACATGCCCCAGTGGGACAAAATCATGGAAGATGTGCCCAGTGGGACAAGGAGAAAGAGGGATTACGCCCTGGGACAGAGTGTGCCCGGCGGGACGAGGAAGGAAGGGCCTAGGAAGAAAGGGGAGATAAATAACCTCACTTCTAAGAACAAATATGGATGATATGCAAGATGAGATGGAAATGCAAGATGCAAGATGCAGCTATATGTAAAGATGCAAGATTAATCTATATGATAAATGCAAGGGACTAGATAGCTCCAAGTGCAAACGGGAGTGCACAACCTAGATTTAATATAGCTATGTTAGAGACCTGCCAAAGATACTGGGATCACGAGGCCTGTCAACAACGTCGCAGAGGACTGACGAGGACTGACGCTAAACAAACACACAGGGTTGCCCCAACATCACACATGAAGCGCAGAGGCGACATGGCGGATCCGATGTTGAAGGAACCACAAACACACAACTGACTCACAGGCAGAAGCGAAAGATCAAAAGACCTTGCCCCAGATTATCCGCACACGTAGCACACCGTGATATAAAGAATCGTGGTGACCCTGGTGGGATAAAGAGAAGCCAAAAAGATTAACAAGACCCAAAGGACAAAAAATCCAAGATCAAAATGATAACTCCAAAAAGACATCCTTTGCCAAGGAGAGAGATTAGGTTTGATTGATGGTGGGAAGATTGGTCAGACAGGAGGAACGATATATCCTCAAGGACCAGGATGGAAGATTAGGTCAGACAGGAGGAACGATATATCCTCAAGGACCCATGGGTTGGTGAGAGAATAAGTGTAGTTGTTCGCTGGCAAAAAATTGAAGTTCAAGGAATAATCAGGATGAGCAAGGATAAGTCGTCAATTGATGTTGCTGAAGCACAAGGCCTGAGTGGGACTACAAATTTTCTGAGGCTGGGGATGGGACAAGATATTTGATCAAATGCTGCTGCAGGACGGACAAAGGTTATGTACAACAAGGAGGAACGATATGCACAAGGGATATGTACAGAAGCTCAGGATTGGGGATAGGAAGATCACACTCGGCGGGACTCTCACTAGGACGGAGACAAGGGAGGAAAGTGTTGTACAAGAAAGGGAAAGGGATATGGTACAAGATATGGTACAAAGCTTTGGAATAGGATATGGATTGTAGATGGGTTGGAGGAAGATGGAAGCCGAATGCTTGGAGGATAGGGGGGATGGAACTGCTGGGAGATCTGTTATGGATGGAGGAAGAGGACGGTAGCTGAAAGGACAACTGAATAGATAAATAGCCCAGTTTACTATGTTGGCACCTGTTTACCAGGTTTTCACCAACATACTTGTCCAAGGCACTTGAATTGCCAAGTTTTCACCGTTTGGACAATTATTTTCTCTTTCTCTTTTCTTTTTTGCTTTTTTGCTTTTTTTTGCTTTTTTTGCTTTTTTGAATGTTTTTGGATTTTCTGATATATGCAGGATTAGGTTCAGGCATAGAACCTCTTCAAATGGATGATGTTGATAAGATCATTCAAGGGCTCACCTTCTGGTGTTGATAGCTGATAGGCTCCCGAGCCGAAGGATGCAGTGACAACATAGGGGCCCAACCAAGTAGGCTCAAACTTGCCTTTCTTTTCTCTATTTGCTAGGACCTTCTGATTTTCTTTAAGGACCATGTCACCGACCTGGAATTGTCTAGGATGGACCTTTTTGTTATAACTCCTTTTGAGTCAATTTTGGTATGCCACCAGGTGATCGTAAGCTTGCTGTCTCTTTTCATCTAGCAGATCTAGCTGTGTGAGCCGGGCCACACGATAGTCTTCATCAGTTGTATAGTTCTTCATGGAGACGCGCAAGGATGGGAGCTCAACCTCGATCGGTAGAACGGCTTCAGCACCATATACAAGAGAGTATGGGGTGGTGCCTGTGAGAGTGTGATAAGAAGTGCGGTAGGCCCAAAGGGCAGGATTGATTTGGAGGTGCCAGTCACGACCAGAATCATTGACAACCTTCTTGAGGATTTTCAAGATAGTTTTGTTGGTTGCCTCAGCTTGGCCGTTTCCTTGAGGGAAATATGGACTAGAGAAATGGTGATGGATGTGGAGCCTGGCACACAGATCATCCACATGCTGGTTTTCAAAAGGTGTGCCATGGTCTGTGAAAATGGTAGATGGTATGCCGAAGCGTCAAATGATATGGTAGAGGATGAACTTGGATATTTGGATGCCAGTAGTAAGGGTGAGCGGAATTGCTTCAACCCATTTGGTAAAGTACTCTGTGGCTGTTATGATATACTTGTGTCCATCCGAAGAGAGGGGGGTGATCAAGCCAATGAGGTCGAGGCCCCAACATGAAAAAGGGCACGGTGGTGCAATAGGTTGTAGATCATGTGCTGGTGCATGTATCAAATTGGCATGCTGTTGACATGGGAGACATTTCTTGACAAATTCACACGCATCATGTTCCATTGTTGGCCAATAATATCCAACTCTAAGCAGCTGCTTTGCTAGAACCATGCCACTCGTGTGGGCACCGCAAATTCCAGCGTGAACTTCTTGTAAGGCCAGGACGGCCTCGTTTGAGTCTAAACATCTAGATAAGACATTATGATACCCACGATGATATAGGGTGTTGGCTACAAGAGTGTAGCGGGAAGCTCTGCGAATAAGGTTTTGGCGTTGGTTATTGGTGAGATGGGGAGATATGATACCATTTTTTAGATATGCATGGATGTCGTGGTACCATGGGGATTGGGGACCAACCAAGACACACACCATGTTTGCATCAGTGTTCTCATAAGCTGGCAAGTGTAGCTGCTCGACTAGAAATTCATATTGTGTTGCGTCACGTGGGATTTCCAATAAGGATCTGATGGTTGCCATTGCATCTGCTGCTTTGTTTTGAAGCCTTGGGATCTGATTGAATTGTAGATGTAGGAAATGCTCTTTCAGTTTATCGACCAGTTGCTTGTAGGGTAGCAATTTGTCGTCCTTTGTCTGATACTCATCAAGGACTTGCTTGATAATGAGCTTTGAATCTCCAAAGACTTGTAGTTCTGTGATGTTCCATTGGATAGCTGTTCTGAGACCTGAGATGAGTGCCTCATATTCTGCAATGTTATTGGTACAGGGGAATCCCAACTTGAATGATTTTGGAATATAGTCACCTTGAGGTGTGACGAATAGGATTCCTGCGCCAGAGCTATGGGATGTGTTGGAACCATCAAAGTATAGTTTCCACATGGGCTGCTCTTCAATCATGCATAAGTGTTCATCGGGGAATTCCATGATTAGTGGATAGGCATCCACCAGTGGTGCTTCTGCTAGCTGATCGGCAATGACTTGCCCTTTGATTGCTTTGCGATCTATATACTGAATGTCAAATTCACTGAGTAACATGACCCATTTTGCCATACGGCCTGTGAGGGTTGTCCTTGATAACAGATACTTAAGAGGATCCACCTTTGATATGAGCTTGATTGTGTGGCTAAGCATGTAATGTCTAAGTTTTTGAGTGGCAAAGACCACTGCTAGGCATGCTTTCTCCATGGGTGAATAGTTAAGCTCATAGCCCACAAGAGTGCGACTGATGTAGTAGACAGCTCGTTCTCTGTTTTCATCATCATGTTGTGCTAGGAGTGCCCCTAGTGCTGTAGCTGTTGTTGAGATGTAAAGGATGAGTGGGCATCCTGGAACTAGTGGTACTAGGATTGGAGCGTTAGCTAGATACTCCTTGAGCTTATCAAAGCTTCTTTGACATATGGGATCCCACTTGAAGTTGGTGTCTTTGCATAAGAGATGTGAGAAGGGTTGGCACTTGTCTGCTAGTTGAGAGATGAATCGCCGAACTAATTGAAGCTTGCCCTGTAGGCTTCTGAGCTGTTTGAGATTTCTTGGTGGAGGCATCTCCATTATTGCTTTTACCTTTTTAGGATCGATCTCTATGCCTCGTCTAGAGATGATGAAGCCTAGAAGCTTGCCAGATGTAACACCAAAGACACATTTCTTAGGATTAAGCTTTAAGCCATAATGATTCAGACGATCAAATACACGCTCTAGGATGTTGAGGTGCTCGTCTCTTGTTTTGGATTTTGCAAGGATATCATCCACATAGTCCTCAAGGATCTTGTGGATCATGTCATGGAAAATGGCTGTCATTGCTCGCTGATATGTTGCTCCTAAATTCTTTAGCCCAAATGGCATCATGTTGTAGCAAAAGGTACCCCATGGGGTTGTGAATGCTGTTTTATGTTGATCAGCTTCCGCTATATGAATTTGGTTGTAGCCTGAAAAGCCATCCATTAATGATAACATCTCATGACCCGCTATGAGGTCTACAAGCATGTCTATGTTTGGCAATGGGAAGTCATCCTTAGGGCATGCCTTGTTCAAGTCCCTGAAATCAGTACAGATTCTGATGTCGCCAGAAGGCTTTGTGACTGGCACCATGTTAGAGATCCACTCTGAATAATCTATTGCTCTGATGATCTTAGCTTGGAGGAGCTTCTCAAGCTCTGCTTTAACTAGTAATGCTACCTTTGGATGCATTTTCCTTAGCTTCTACTTCACTGGTTTGACATTTGGATCTACTGATAGGTGATGAACAACAAGGTTTGGATCAAGCCCAGGCATGTGGGCGTATGACCATGCAAAGTTGATGATGGATTCCTTGAGCAAGGCACTGAGAGCCATTTCTTCTCCTTCTGTTAGGTTGACTGCAATGTAGGTGATCCTTGGACATTCTTCTGTTCCCAAGTTGATTGACTTGGTTTCCTCTATGATGATTGGAGATTGCTCTAGTCTATAATCTTGGATAGGGGGAAGAGGCAAGGCTTCATCTTCTAGTGCCTGAATTGCCAGGTTTTCACTAGAAGATACGCCCTTTATTTTTACTATTTTGGAATCAGAATGTGCCCCAAGGGGGTTTTCACATAAAGACTCATGATGTTCTTTTGCTATTTCATTTTTGCGACTAAAGCTTGCCTCTTCCCCAAAATATCCTTCTGGGTGAAGCTGATAGACAGAGATTGATGTTGGATCCTGATTGCTTGCTGGACCTGATGCCCCCATGAATTCTAGGAGTGCTTGTGTGCTTTGGAACTCGTCGATGTGTGTGATGCTTGGTTGGTCCCAATCTATGAGGTCAGGGTTTGTGAGGGGAAGATCTATGAGGTTAATGGAGAGTTGTTGGAGAACAGAAGTCCCCAGGAGGGTGTCGTCAGCAAAGATATCATCGTAGGATCGGATGTCTTTCTCTTCGGGGATGTCTTTGATTTCCACGAGGTCATCCCGGCTATTCAAAAAGTTCACGTTGGTCATGTTAGTGTCCGCAGTTGTGGTATTGGGCTCTTGTTCAAGCAGGCGAGAGGTATTAAAGCCAAGTCCTTGCTGTTCTGGATTTTGGGATGGTATGATAGGAAACAAATTTCCGTCCTCTTGTGGTCCTAGACCACCACCTTGATAGTTATAGTGTTCTGTGACATTTTTGTAGGGGATTGGATATTTCTCTTTGAAGTACTCAAGAAGTTGTGTGTCACGTGATGGGGGATCTTTGTATAACCATTTGTTAATATCTGGATCCATTTCTTTGCTGTTGATGGTACCATGAGACTCAAAAGTCATGTTTCCAATTTGCTTGAGCTTATAATGTTCCTCAACAGGCTTGTTTTGACAACTTGGGCGCCCTTGAGTATGTGGATCACGTGGAAGAGCCCCTACAACAAATGCATCACTGAGGCTGTATTCGCCACAACCCTGGTTGTTGATCTTGACGGATGATAAGGTGGAAGAGAGGATGGTCTCTGGATCACGATGGGATCGGGATGAACTAGCAATAGAAGTACCAATATCAGTTCCAGGACAATGAGTAGAATGAGGGAAAGATGCTTCCATCGCACGGCAGTATGCGAAGGGGTTAGGATCAGCGTGGATGGTAACCTCAGTGCCTTGATGTGGAAACTTGATGCACTGATGGTAAGTAGATGGTACAGCCCTAATGGAATGGATCCATGGGCGGCCGAGAAGAATATTAAATGGTAGGTCGAGATCAACAACGTGGCAGACAGTATCTTGCATTGCTGGGCCTAGCTGGATAGGCAAGGTGATAGTACCTTCAGAGGTATGCTCCAAGTTATCATATGCTTTGATGGTGATCATCTCATGTTGTATGTCGACCTCTGTGAACCCGATCTTCTTGATGAATTTTAATGTGCACAAGTTGAGGGCTGAGCCATTATCTATTAAAACCCGTTTGATGGCAAAGTCTCTGACCATGACGGCAATGCGGAGAGGGAGAGTATGGTCAGGAGCGACATCTGGTATATCAGATTCTTTGAAGGATAAGGCACATGCTGCTGATAGGTGTCCCACAAGAGTTTCAAACTGAGTTGTGTTAATGTCTGTGGGGACATGGCCTTCTTTTAGAGCTTTGTCCAGGATCTCCTGATGGATGGGTGATGTGCGGAGCAAATCCAAGATAGATATTTGGGCTGGCATGTTCCCAAGATGCTCTATGATATTGTATTGTGCACTTGGTGCATTATGCTATGTTGCGCGTGCATTTGATGCTGGCCTGGTGTTAGACTGTGCTATGGATGCAATAGACGTTGGCCTTGGAGGAGCAGCTGATCTCGGAGGAGCACCGGCAACAGTTATCCTACCACTGCGGGTAGTTGCAGCACATTGTCGATCCGGCCCTCTGACATGGATGGTATTGATGGTGGGCTCATCTTGGATGGGCTCAACTTGAGTTATGCATCCGACATACTTGTCATAGTTGATGTAGGCCATTGTGTGATCTTCTTGCTTGCCTTTGCCATGATTTTGGGACTGATTGGCGCTGGCTTGATTCTTCCCGGCATCGTGTTGAGGGAACACATTTTGATATATTTGCAAACTGGCATTGGGTGAAGCTTGAGCTGGTGCATCGACCTAGATCTCCTTGCGATCAATGAGATCCTGGATGTAGTTCTTAAGCCGCATGCACTTCAATGTTGTGTGCCCCTTCACACGATGGTAATCACAGTATTCATGTTCTTTATACCAATCAGACTTTGGTGTGTTGTCATCCTTCTGTGGGATGGGCGGATATGTGATCATATTTGCCTTGGCTAGCCGATAAAAGATCTGATCCAGAGGCTCACCCAAAGGTGTGAAAGTCCTCTTTGGATTGTTCTGATTGTTGGGCTTGTTCTGCCTTGGGGCAACGTTAACTGTGTTAACAGGATTGCCTTGACGTGTTGGCTGTTGCTGTTGGTATTGCTGCTGATACTGTTGCACAGGTGGCTGATGAGCTTGAGGAGGCTGCTGATAAATAGGTGCTTGATATGCGGGAGCTGGTGGTTGCTGATAGATGGGTGCTTGTGGCGGTTGGTATGTTTGAGCTGGTGTAGGACTAGCCACAATGAATTGTACATTCTTAGTGTCAGTGGCTCCATCTGTAACAACATTCTTGTTACGATTCCAGTAACAGGATTTATCATTGTTGGGTTTGTTCTTGGAATCATCCTTGAAGTGACAAATAGTGCCTTCGTCTAGGAGAGCTTTCTCGATGCCTATGCCTTTGCTCTTGATGTCTTGGTATGTCTAGAGACAGTTCATTCGCATGTGATGGGATAGCTTTGGATGCAGGTTATCAATGAAGATCTTTGTTAGATGCTTCTCTGGCGGCTGATATGATAACCTGGTTGTAAGATTCTGCCATCTTTGCAAGTATTCTGCAAGGCTTTCTCCATCTTTTTGCTTTGAGTTGCATAGATCTAGCAGTGACAACTCATTCTCCACATTATGGGCATAATGTGTGATGAACTTCTCAGAGAGTTCAGCAAAGGTTTTTATTGTCCCATGTGGTATTTTGTAAAACCACTCAACAGCAGTTCCTCCCAAGCTTTTGGGAAATAGGCGCAGGAGATAGTTATCACTGTAAGCTACTTCTTGGCATGCCATGTAGAACTCTTTGATATGGTTTATTGGATCTCCTTTCCACCGATACTTGTCGAACTTGGGCATCTCAAAATGCTTGGGGAAAGGGATAGTTGCTATGGACCGATCGAAGGGATATGAGCACACCTCTTCGAACTTGTATGTTTTATTCTCTGTTCCACTTTGTACCTCCTTTAGAGCATTTTTCATTGCTTCCCACTCAGCATTGAGTGGCGAGGGAACTAGGACTTCTGCTTGTGATGGAAGTTGTGGAACTGGATATGGTGCTTGCTGTGGATAAATGGGTTGGAACTGATTTTGGGGCAATGGTTGCTGGGGATATTGCTGGTGTGGCATAGGGGGATATTGTGGTAAATGATATGGAACTGCTTGATGTTGTTGGGCTGCTTGCTGTTGTTGAACTGGCGGTTGTTGTGGGACTGCTTGCTGATATTGGACATTTGGAACTTGCTGTTGTAACTGATGGGTGGGAACTTGTTGTTGCTGGGGGATGATAGGGTTTTGTTGCTGAGGCTGATAGAAAGGGACTTGCTGTTGTTGAGGAATGATGGTTGTTTGCTGAAAGGGGACATGTGGTTGCTGTGGGGGAGGCTGTTGGAATGATGCTGCTTGCGGGTATGATGGTGGTAGTTGTTAAGGTTGGCTTTGGGTTTGGTTGATATAAGCTGGGTGCTTGCCTGCGTTATTTAGAGGTGGAACAGATGTGGGGAAGCTAGAAGCAAAGGGTGATGGGGTAAGATAGCTGGGGAAAGTTGGCTGTTGAGGTGGTGGAACTTGCTGGAAGGTATTTGGGATTTGGGATGAATAGCTTGAAGCCGGCGGTGGTTGGGGTAGTTGCTGCTGTGCTGCTTGGGCGAAGGCAGTTTGTTGACTTGCAACCATAGATGTAGGGGATTGAGATGGGATCCCCCATGCCTTCATTTCTTCTTGTGTAAGGCCCCACTGAGAGCTTGTGTTAGGGTGCACTGCAATGGATGATGGAATGGTAGGAGCAACGGGAGCTTGGGACACGAATGATGTTTGAGAGAAAGGAGCTTCTTGAGGTTGTGGTTGAGCGGATGCTTGTGAGGAGGAAAATGAAGGAAACACCCAAGAGAAAGATGAGGTTGGAATGGGAAGCGATTGCGCTAACCCCAAAGAAGAAGGTACGGGTGCTTGGGGGTGAAGGGTGACGGTGCTCCTTTGATGGTGAAAGGCGTTGCTTGACTTGCGGATGGTGGCGGTGTAAAAGCTTGTGTGAGAGGTGGAAGCTGACTTTGGGTTTGGATTTGGGCTTGGGCAGCCATAGCAGATGATGAAGCAAAAGGGGTAGGAGATGGAGCGGATGGTGCTGCAGCTTGTGTTGTGGGACTGGCGAGGCTTCCTTGCAAGAAAATGGGAATGGTGGAAAGCTCTTGGAGTGTTTGCATGATAGGATCAGGGAATGATTGGTCAAACAGAGAATATGCTTTTGCTGGAACTTGGATTGTTTTGATGGGGATGCGTGGATAGAGAGATGGTGGGATGGAGGTACTTTCTAGCAGATAGTGGGCAAACGTGCTTTGCTGATGTTGCGATACAAGGGCATTGGTCGCTGGTGGGTTTTCTGGAGGATTTGCAAATGCTTGGATTGCCAATGGGGATGAAGGGATGTTTGGATCTTCACATGGGTTATTGGCTTGGATCTGGGGATTGTAGGTCATCATGGCGTTGGTGAAAAGGTTGGGATCGGATGAGGTTGTTGGTGGATAAGGATTCATGCTTCTTCTTTTCTGAGATCTGGTCTCAACAGGCATGGAGATGCAAGTGCTAAATGTATGCAAGATGTTTGGCTAAAAGATGTTGATGGATGCAAAGTTGATGAACTTCTAAAGATGATGACTTCTAAGATGCAAATGCAAAGATAGGGATCAAGATGGCGATGATGGAAGCTGGATGGAACAGATATGGATCAAGACAGTGGAGGAAAGATAGGTTGCTGGTGGAAAGCTGGTGAAAGATTACTGAGCGGTCAACAAATGAGCTGCTATTTTTCCCAAATGGAGGATCAGAGATATGATGGGGTCAACCTAAGATAGACTGATGATCTTCGGTCAACAAGTTTCTTATCAATGCACTCCAATCTCTTGCTCGAGATGATGGCTATGCAAGGACAAGGTTTGATTTCTTTATGACAACACGTTGTGTCAAAAAAGAGGATGATGGTCTCTGATCTTGGATATAGGATAGGAACAACTCAAAAGGTAGAACACTAAGTGTTGGTGGATCTCTAGATTTGGAACAAAAGATGATGGATCTGCTGGAAAGATATGGAAAGCTGATGGGGGGAATGCTGGTGGAAAAGGTTTTGAAGGATGAACGGACAATGCTCTAGAAGGATGATGCAAGTGCAAATGACAAGGACTGATTCTAAAATGCTGGTAGGAGGATGAATGCAAATGCAACTAAGGTTTTGATTAATGATGCAAAGATGAAAGCTAGAATGAAACTAAGATGCAAGGCTATTTGAGACAAGATTTCAAGATCTGAAGATGGAACAAGACATGAACAAGGATTTGGCTAATCTTCTGGCTCAAGGTTGACAAAGTGATGGTTAACTTGGAAACGGAAGGCGAACTGTTTGATGCGGGCGTTATGGGCAATGTTCTCAAGTCTGGCTTGGGATTTTTCCTCTGCTTGGGTTGCTTGGATAATGGATTGATAGGTCTTGGTGTTCTTCTTGGCAACTTTTCACTCTTGATAGGCTTGGGATTTGGGCAACTTCGCTTTAGGATGTTTGCTCTTGCTGGGCATCACTTTGGAAAAGAGGCTTCTGATTTTGAGGCAAAGGTTTCCAATGGCAAAAGTTAAAGTCAAAGCAATCTCCGCAAGGGACAAAGCAACCCTGCGGGATACAAATAAAGACAACTGACTCTGACAAAGCTTTGAAAGTGTATGTTTCAACAAGTGTTTTCACGGAGTCTTTGACTATCAAGCACTTCAAACAGATCTACCTAAGGAAGGTGAGTATCAAAATCGCTTGTCCACAGCTTGGTATCTCCCAGAAGGGAATACAAATGGTGAGTAATCTTGAGGCGACCCGGTAAACCCCTTGGAATCGGTCCTTGCACAAGGATTTTGATACTTTCGGATGTAGATAGGGTAGCCTCTATTTTATCAGGTTTTTAATAGTTCCGTGGTGTCTCCATACCCAATTTTGCTGATCATCCGTGACTCACTTAAGAGCCTTGCCAATAATGCTGGGGGAGAGGAATGTTTACCATCCCCAGACACGTGTTTGGCACGAACGCCCGGCGATTAGGAGATATAAGTGATTCTTTTGGACTTCACTTATTTGTATACCGGCCGGAGGGGATACCGGTTTGAGGTCGTTCTCTGAGGAGGAAGCGCTTCTCCTTGGACAGGCCTCGCTAAAAGTAGAACAGGTGAACTTGTCCAAGTTCAAATGTTCCACGTTGCTAACTCTAACAAGGATTATGCAAAAATTGAAAAACTCCTACATGCACATCAAGCAGATTTTGTTCATTTTTCCAAATTTGATTAAGTGATGTTTGAACTTTGAAATGAAGACACTCGTGATTAGATTTTGATTTGTTCCTTTCTCCAAAAAGTAAATCGAGCGTTTGCAAGTTTTTTGACTTGGGCATTCAAGATTGAGTGTGCGTGTTGATTAAGAACTTTTTAAAAAAGCTTTGTTTTGATCTTTAAGGCATTCAAGATTGTGTTTGCTTTTCAAATGGAAAATGACGCTTTAGGACCTAAGTTCTTCCTTTTAGCTTCATTCAAGATTTTGTTTTGACTCGTTTGAATGCAGATTTGATGTTCTTTTTATGCCCAAAAAGATATGATCATTCCTACTTTGCATGAATGCATTGTTAAAAATCCTTGATGTTGCAAGGATGCAAATGCCTTGATTAATTTTTTTGTTTTGTTTGTTAGAACAAATTTTGCAAATTTTAGTCCTTAATGCATTCAAGAATGATTTGGGGGTTCATTTTAAGCACTAAAATAAGGTGTGTATGATTTTGCTTCCTTATGGATTTTATTATTATTTTTGAAAAAAAATGGCCATGACCTCCTTGCTAGAAGAAGAAGAAGAAGGAGACGGAATAGAAGAAGAATATAGACAAGAAGAGGAAGAAGAATATAGACAAGAAGAAGAAGAAGGGATCGAAGTGCTCCGTCCACCTATAAGCTTGAAAAATCTGAAAATGGTCTAAAACCCATCAGAATGTTTGCAAAGAACCCGTGAAGTGGGTCCCACCGGATGTGCCAGAATGTAGACTAGGATTTGAGCGTGCACCTAAACCTATTTTGAAGGCCAAAGACAAACAAAAGTCATAGCATATTATCAAATCAAATTTAATGGTAAACAAACTAAAATCAAAGCCACCTCAGTTTAAGCCTAAAATAGATGTGCCCATGCACCGTTTGATATGCTTGGATATAAATGGATGTGGGTGTGCAAACTCAAGCACTTGGAGCATGCAAATAGGATGATTTGAGGATCAAGAAGACCCAAAATGACACAAAATAGGTATGAGGAACCTATTTTGCCTCAAAGGCCTCAAGAACACACAAATATGCAAAGCTAAAAGATGAACTAAGATTGATTAAACAAGAAATGAATCTATGTTAATCCAATTAAGCTAATTTAAATATGATTTAAGCTTGAAAATGATCTAAAATGATGAGTTTATGCTTATGCTAGAATGAAAATGGCATTATAACTTTGCTATTGAGTTTGAGAGTTAAAAGATGATTTGCCTTAGGAAGTGAGGGTATTTATAGGAAAAGGGAAGGGCTTGGTTAAAAAGGATGAGTCAGAGTTAGGGCTAAGGTTAGGGTTGAGTCAAGGACAAGTGTCCTGACAAGTGTCAAGGGAGGATTGAGTTGAAAGTTTGAGGGCATGTGCACAATTTGGTAAATGTGCCCAAGGCCAAGAGGTGGCAAGGAAGGGATAAGAAGGTCTTAAATGCATAATGAATGCATGTAAGAAAGATAAAGAAGGCTTAAATGCTCCTTAAATGCATTTGCAAGAGGTGGCCAAGAGGTGGCCATCTTTGTTGACTAAGGAGGATGACTAAGAGGAGGTCAGCATAAGTTTTGGTAAACCTTTTGCTAATGGAATGTGACAAGATTAGAAAGGGGATTAGGATTAGGATGGGTGAAGAGGTTGGGTTGAGAAGTTTCTAGAAGAGTCTAGAGTTTTCTTAGGTTTTATGGAATAAAAGTTTATTCATTCCAAAAGCTTAAGTTTGGGAAAATTTATTGAAATATTTTCAATAAATATGAAAATTAAATATTTAATCTTAATTAAATATTTTGAGTTGAGATTAGGGTTAGAAAAGATGGGATTAGCCTTTTAATCGAAATTAAGAAGGGATTAGAAGATTTTGGAAGAGGTTAGCGGTCTTAAGAAAATTGGCCAAGTTTTGGTCAAAAAATAAATTAATTATTTTTTTGGAGGATTTTTGGTCAATTTATTAATTTAAATAATTAATAAATAGGGGATTAATGTTTAAATAAGATTTAAACATTTTTGGGAGGGATTTCTTAATTAAATATTTTTAATTAAGAAAAAGGGATTTAATGACATAAAAATAAATTAATTAATTAAATAAATAATTAATTAATAAATGATGATGTCATCAGAGATTTTTCAGAAAATAAAAATACTTTATTTTCTAAAGGATTTTTAGGTGTCTACAAGGAGTAGCTTTACAATATATTAAGTACAGTAGACCTAGTCAAGGGTCAGACCCTATTAGGAGTCTTTTAAAATTATCCCTATTAGGGGAGAGGACACACTGTATGAGAGCTCACTGCTCAAATGGGCGAAGGCTACAACCTTCTGAATAAAAGATACACACTATATCTAGATCTTGGTGAACTGCACTTTGACCTACTGTCTGGATTAGTTCCAATGAATATCACAAGTACATTACTTTGTCACATAGACCTTCTTCTAATGATTCAACACTTTCACAGTCTGCTCTGCTCTGCTTAATCAACCATGAACCACACTTCAGCAATCACAAATGACTACCTATAAATATCCTTCCTCCAAATGATATAATCAAGTTAGCCTATTAGAACCACCTTGAAATCATATTAGAGAAACCATAATAAACTCCAACAAACATTATGTTAGCTCTATTATGCACGTAACACAATCTGGGACCTGTCTAATAAAATAAATGTAGACACACGCTACACACTGTCGGCTATACCAAAACAGCTAGAACTTTCTCTGTAAGCTAAATTAACTTATGCACTCTTAACCAAACATCAATAACACTTCTCCAAGCTTAACTCCAAGGGTGCATATCCTCAAGATAGGTGCAACTCAAGAACCAATAAAATCTATGTTAGCTCTTCTGAACAAACATAGGAAACTGCTACTGGTGAATAACAACTGCATAACTTTACTTGCATTTATCATCAAACTATGCATCCATGAACTTAACATCACTAACATGTCTTCAACATATATCCAAGTGCGCAAGGCTCCATGATAACTGTATGGACAACCATACATAGAACACTGTCTGTAACTCTGTCAAGAACACTGCTGACACCAATTGCTATATAACTATCTATACTAATAGTTAACCTCTGCACCCATGATATCATGCTGATATCATGTCCATGCTACATAAATAGAAAGATTACTACATAAGACTTCCACACATGCTACTTTCCATATGTTGTCATCAATGACAAACATACATTCAGTACTGGCCTGTTGGCAAATCTCCAAGAATTCCATCTTTTGTAAATGCATAGGATTTCTTAACTCCGTCCTATATTTCTTGCCTATCAAATTGCTATGGCCTCCCTAGTAGGAGATGGAAAGCATCCATTGGTAAAACATCACATAGTACTCTATCCGTGTACCTTCCAATGGTGAACTCTACCCAAGCTTTCTCATTTACCAAGACATGTTGCCCTTTATTTAGCCATGTGACTCTATAAGGACTGGTATGAGGTATTATTTGGACATTTAGTTGTTGATTGCTTCATGAGAAACTATATTGTCATTAGACCCAGATTCAATAATGATCTTTCACACTTTGCCCAATATTTTTCATTTTATTCCGAATAGGGATATTATTTGACTAGGTTCCTCCTTAATTGGCTCTTTAATAAATGTTCTCCTTATCATAAGGTTATCCCCTACTTTTGAGTCTAGGGATACTTCTGTCAATTTACTACTTGAAGACTCCTCTTGAAGGTAATTAAATTTTTTCCCTCCTTGTGAAGTGGATCCTTTTTCAAGGCACCTATAGGCTGGGTGTCCATATTGATGAAAATGGTAGCAGTTAACAGTGGAGAAGTAAGACCCTCTCCCTTTTCCTCCTAATATTCCTCTAGAGTTAGTATTGGATCCTCTACCTCGGTGATTGTAACCTCCTCTGCTACTAGAGACTTCTCCTTGCTGCTCAATAAGTTTGGACTCACCTTGGGATCTTGAATTTGGATTTCTTCCACCATAGCCTCCTCTATGACCTCTATTGTCTATACCCCTACCTCTTCCTCGACTACTTGTATCCTACCTCTTCTTGAGCTTCTCCTCAAATTTAAGTGCCAATTAGTTGCACTCATGGATAGTCTTGGGGCTAAACAAACTTAGTTCCTCTTGGATATTCCATCTAAGACCATTGAGGTACCTAGCCACTTTTAGGCTCTCCTCTTCCACCACATGAGATCTAAGACATAATTTTTGGAACTCTTCAATGTAGACACTGACCTCTAGGTCCTTTTGTCTCCAATTTTGTCTTATGTCATTGTCCTTCATAATCTTCAGGTAGATATTCTTCTCTAACTTTGGCCACCATACCTTTCCAATTGGTTATGGGGTTCTTTCCTTCCTTCACCCTCTCATCCTGCAAAAACTTCCACCAAGTAAGGGAAGCCCCTCTCATCCTTGATTTGGCCACCCTAAATCTCTGAGCTTCACTAATTCCCTCACATTCAAAATGATTCTCCATACCTTCTATCCACTTCATAACTGATTCAGCTTCCATCTTGCCACTAAATAGTGGTATCCCTTATAGTGACTTGCCTCTCATAGCATTGAGTGCTCTCAAGAAAGGTTCTTCAACTAGAACAGTGTCAGGGTCAAGGACTTTATCCTCCTCTTCCACCTCTTTACCCTTTCCTTCATCTTCCTTTAGTTTTTCATTCACCAATTCAGCTTTCTCTTCCACCTTTCCTAGCTTATCTCTAAGAGCTACCATTTCCTCTTGGAGTAATCTATTCTCCTCCTTTTTTTATATCACTTCCCTATCCAATTCAAGATTGGTCACCATGGTGGTTTCTCCCATTGACTCTCACATAAACTGATTCCCAAATCTTTTCTTTCTCTAATACCAATCTAATGTGATTACTATAGGAATTTAGTAGTTGTTCATGCCACTTGGTTAGGATCACCAAGATTCCTAACTCCACCAAGTCTCCAATGGCTCAATGAATACTTCACAAGGCTCCACCTTGTCACTCTAAGGACTCCTTCAAGGTTCCTCACTCCTTCTATGCTTCACTCCAACTCCTAAGTAATCACCTCATTGTTTTAAGGTATTATTCTTCATGGTCGCTTCTCAAGTAAATTGCTTGTTACCTCCTTAGAAAGTTGATGACTCTTGTAGGGGTGTGGAGGTAGACTAATAAGGTGTTTATATAACTTCTTGATCCATTTGATCAATTTTTACCACTTGTCTTCATACCGATTTCACCAAAGTCATTATTTTGGCCTTGTAGTCCTAGAGCCCCAATTAGGCCTCCTTGTCCTAATTTATAAGACTTCTACCAAAAGCTTTCAAAAGATCTCACAAACCTAATTATTGATTCTTTATACCTATGGAATTTCCTCAAATATTTTTTAGGTCTTGGGGTTTCAAGCCTCCGTATAATACCCTAACTTAGAATGGAGGCTTTGGTAAGGGATTCAATTGCTTTAAGGATCTCACTATTCACAGCAAGTTTAGGATGGGTAAATGGATTGGTTAACCCCTCATAAATTCATATTTGTACTATCTAATTCTCTTCTTGATCTCAAAATCCTTGGAGCTATGTTGTCAAGCCACCCCTACAAGTAGACAATCTTTTACACTACATTGTCCCTAGTCGGGCTATACTAGTGCTCGCCTAGGGAAAGGCCTTAAAATTGGTCATTTTACTTTCTAGGCCTTTGCCAATAGTATGTACACTATACATTGGCTCCTCTACCATGCCCCAACTATCCATGATGAGAACATGCTAGGGTTTCATGGGGGAGCCATGTTTCTAACAAAAACTATTTACAGGCCAGAGAACTAGCAAACACAAGACAAATAAGAAAAGCTTAACAAAATACCTAAAAAACACTCCTAATGATGTAGAATGGAAATTAAACACAAAAAAGAGGTTTCTCCTTCCTTTTCTAATCAAAATAATTACAATGGATGCTAATATGGCATCAAAGTAACGGATTGTTTCCTCAAAACAAACAACAGTGAATTCAAAAACTCTAACCAGTAATTCTCAAAGATGTCAACCTTAGGATTTGGGCCTAACATGGCTTAAATAGCTTTTAGGTTCTAACTTTAGGGTTTTTAGGACCCTTGGTGACCTAAAGACAAGTTCAATCCTTTTAGGACAAAAGTTGTCATGCAACTTTTGCAAAGTTGCAAAAGTTGTCATGACAACTTTTTAGCAACTTTTGCTAAATTTCTTTCCACTACATAGAAACCTCAAATCAACCCATACAAATCTCAAATAACACAACCAAGGTCATTTGGGGTCATTTAAGACCAAAACACATCATTTTAGTCAAATTCCCATACCTATACCCCTTTTAGCAATTTGAGGACTAAGTCAAGTCCTAAGGGTGCCTTAGCTCTTTGGCCTTTTCACACTACCCAAACCTTATGTTAAACCCAACTACTAACCTCCTAATACACTTAGGTCCCATTGGAACATATTATTTACCTTTGGTCTAGCTAGGACCAGTACAAGCCAAAATTTGAGAAGGACACTCTAGCCAAGGTCCTAATGCTCTTGCTCCAAAATATTTTGATGTGCAAATGCATAAGAAAATGCAAGGTTTAAGACAAAAAGACTTAGATGTTAAAGCATATACTGATGAATTTTATAAACTAAGTATAAGATCTGGATTGGAAGAAGATGAAGTTGTTAAGGTTGCTAGATATCTAGATTGTTTAAGATTTAGCATTCAAGATGAATTTGTGGCTTCTAACCCCAGAAGTGTGAAGGAATGTTACCAGTTGGCGCTTAGAATAGAGGAGAAATTGAAAAGGAAGAGTGAAAGGAAGAATAGTAGTAATAGAGGAGGTTCTTCAATTAGGGGAAGAGGAGGAAGGAAAAATTAGGTTTGGGAAGAGAAGGACAAAGGAACTACTTCTGAGGCAAGAGGAGGACACACCCAAAGAGGTGGAAGATTTGGAGGAGGAAGAGGAAGTGGAGTATTCATAGGAAGATGCTTCACTTGTAATGAAGTAGGCCATCAGTCCTTTAGGTGTCCTAAATGGAAGGAAGATAAAGGGAGAGATAGACAAGTGCACTTGGTAGATGAAGAACCAAGAAAGGAAGAGCAGAAAGAACCAATTGAAATTCATCCGGAAGAGGGAGAGTACTTGCTGATGGGAAGGAGAAATCAAACCCCAAGGGATCCAGATATATTCAGATCTAATTGTCTCATTCAAGGCAAGGTATGCAAATTTATAATTGATTCAGGGGCAAGTAATAATGTGTTGTCTTATGAGGTTGTTAAGAAACTGAATTTGAAAATTTTTGCACATCCCACACCTTATTATGCTACTTGGGTGACTGAGAATCAGAATTTATTGGTCAAGGATCAAGTGTTGGTTGATTTTTCAATTGGGAGTTATAGGGACATGGTATTGTGTGATGTCATGCACATGACTTGTGGGCATCTAATTTTAGGATGCTCTTGGCAATGTTCAAGAAGAGTTATGCATGATGGCTATGAAAATACATATCTAGTTCAACAAGGATAGATGAAGTATAAGTTGTATCCATTAATGAGGAGTCATAAGGTGCCTATACTAATGTGTTTTGGAGAAGAAATGTAGGACAGCAAGTAGATTGACATAGGTCAAGGAAAGGTATAGCAAGAAGGAAAAGTTGGAGGCATCCAGTTGCTAATAGAGCAATGGTACAATAGTCCTAAATCAAGAGGACTTTGGGATCCACACTATGTTCAAATTGGGACAATCCATTGCCCAATGGTTAGGCAAATGACTGAAGTTGCTGATCAGGAAGGACAACACCAACAGGACCCACTCAAAGGAACAAAGGGACAAACATTCAAGCAACAACACTGTCATGTTAGAGGACAGTCTAATATGAGAAATTTTTTTATCTAAACCTTGGTGTGTAAATGCAAGAACTATGGTAAAGGAGTAGGTCACTTTGCAGGACACTTTCATTCCTCAGCAGTAGTAGATGGGAGCATAGAATAATGGATCACACAAATAGGTCAACTCTTGGGCCAAGAGTTCTTTTCATGGTGGGGTGTATGGTGTACGGGCACTAAGGATTCAAAAGACTAAGGCTATACATGCATTCAAATCATGGAAGTCATATAATGAAGACCAAAGATCAAAGGAGAGAAAAGGCATCTTCAATGATGAACAACACATCAACTACCATATTCTAGCACCTATAATGACTCTCATCTAATATATTGCTTTCATGTTTGTAAAGTCCTCAAAAGGACTAAAAGTTGGTTTATAATGGACTAAGGTTGTCCAAATTCCTATAATGTTTTAAGACATCTAGAATAGGCTATTGAGAAATTTTGGTCTTTAGGAGTCCCTAAGAAAGGATGTAATGGTTAAACAAAGTCATTTTGTTGTTTTAAAATTCAACTATTCAAATACAAATGGCTATGAATGTATTTTAGGAGGGAGTTATAGTTTAGGATTTTGTTAAGCTAATTGTTCAACTCAACCGATAAGAGTTGGTTGAATCAGTTTGGGAGAAGTTATTTTGGAACCTTTTATATATATATGTGGTCTCTGTTACAGGACAGTAGGGAAAAAATCTGGTGTATGACTGGTGAAGAATTGAGTAATAAAACTTCTTTATTTCCTACAGATTGGTTCATTCTAGAATCTCAATTTGTTTGGGTTGATATTCACATGTGTTGACAGGGTTTTGTTAACCATTTAATTGTTTATTTGATGAATTTCAAACTATCATAGAATTTGTTGTTGTGCTAGTTGCAGACCAGTGGGATTTCAACTATTTCATTTCTGAGAGTCTCAATTTTCTTTGTTTGGATATATCAATGAATTGAAAAGGTTAATCATTTAGCATAACCATTTCTTGAATGTATTTATCTTTTCATTGAATTTGTGTTGTGCTAGTTGTAAGAACAGTAACTATCCTTTTACTGTTCCTATCATAACAGTAGGGTCTTAAGATTGATGGAGGCCATTCCATTAATATAAAGGCCTAATATTCATGGAATGTTGTTGTCTGACTTGTATTATATGTTACTAATCAAGTTTATGCAGAACCGGGAGGAACAAATGTGATCACAATCTAAATAGTGGGAAAACATAAGTGAATTGAATGCTAATGTATAGCAGTGAACAATCCATCCAAGAAAGGGGTTGATTTTATATTGGAAAATGTTTTAATATGTTCAATGGTTGGTGAATCACACACCAATTTGTTGCAGGAGTGTTCAGAGGTGTAACATTGAGAAAGCCCTAAGTAGAAAGGGTTTGAAGATAAAGTTTGGGGGTTTTGCACTTGCAGGGCACTGGAGTCTGATTCCTCTGAGATTTGAGCATTTGAGGACATAACTAAATATTATCTAGAGTTTGGAGTTGATAGGAAATCTTTAGCTTGCCCTTCCTTTGTAAATTTGGTCATTTCTATGCATTGAAACAGGGGTACAGTCATGGATAAGGGTGTTTGTCCAAAGTAACTACATGAAAGCTTTTTGTATGTTTTTTTTCTCTCTAAGGGGTATCTATTGATGTCATTTTCTTATCAAGAGTCTTGAGAGAAGTCAAGTTATTTTCATTTCAAGTCTATAGCAGTGTTAATAGTCAAGGTATTGAGCTTTTGGGTTTAGTTTGAGAAGATTTTGTGAAGTGAGAGCATAGGATTGTATTGGGGTACTGGAATTCCTCAAACCCAAGAAAATTAAAGACAATAAACTCAAATCCATTCTTTAGGAACCTTTTGTGATAGCCTTGGTAAGTCAGTCTTTGAAGAAATTAAGGTTGTTGATAGGCACAAGTGCCTAAAACTCTGAAATTTGCAATCTTTCATTGTGTTTAGAACTCCATCACCCTTCCCTCTGCATTAGATATGACTTGTTTCCTAGCTTTCTCATTCGCCAAGTGAGTCCTCCACCACAACTTTGCACTACCAATAAATCAAGATGCAACTCACTTAATCTACAACTCATCAGACAAGTTGGAAATGCTTGTCCAGAACTCCTCCACATCCCAGAAGACATTGTCCAAGGCCTTGTCATCACAATATTTGTCATATGATCTAATCTCTTCCTAAGGCTGCTGCCCTTTTGTTCCACCTTGCAGTATTGAGCGATGAAGAGATTTCCCTTCCTTCAAGAATTTGACCTCCTTGCACAATGTATCCAAATACTCGATCAGCCTCGAGATCTCATAAATCAGTCTCTCTTCAGGGTTTGAACTCTCTAAAGAATCAAGTCACACCTCATGATCCTACAACCAATCCTTATGTTTCAAAATACCCCATCCAACTTGGCTAGCATCCAAGTGCTGAGACTGATCCACATCAAACTGACTATTCACCTTGGCCATACTGCAACTAACTCAAATCACTAGATTTGATCTGCAAGGAAAACCATCTCGATCACCAATCATGAACTGGCTCTAATACCAACTTGCCAGAGTTGGTATGATGTTGATACCAATCTCAACCTTGATCTTGATTGAACTGCTCTGATACCAACTCACCAGAGTTTCATATTAGACCACAAGGAAACTAGCTTTGATACCAATTGTCATAGGATTTGGGACCAAGCCTATGTGGCACTGATAATTCACCCAAGTGCAAGTCAGCTCACCTAAAATACTAAGGAAAACCTCCAGTGTATGCCTCACTAAAATGCATGTGGAATGCAAAATAAGATCAGATCCATCTAATTCCCAATCAAAGCAGGTCAATGCAATAGAATAGAAAGAAAATCAACATAGACCAAATGTATGCAGGCACAACCCCAAAGTTACTCATCCATTACAATCCAAAACAATTACAAGTCAACTCAACTGAGTGTCTAAGAACACTAAATCACCCAATGAAAGATGTTAAACATACTTAGCATGAATCTTATTACAAATAATCTAGGCTTTGAGCTCTGCGAATACAAAAACCTACAAGACTTCTTCGCAAAGAAGGAAATCGCATCTGCTCTACTCCTTCACTAAAATCATTGTCACTCCACAACTCCACTTTCACCGATGATGCCAAATAAAAGAGAAATTCCCTCAATATATAAAAGCACCTTAGTAGAATCATCAATTCAAGACCATTTTGAAATAGGTCCAGACCCAAATCTCACTACTCTGTAATCAATACACACTACTCTGCATTAACATGGAAAGAACCAATGGCTAGATGAAGTCAACCCATAAACATTCTCTAAGATAACACAATGACTAAGTCCATGCTATGCATGCTGACTGCAACTCCATGCCCAATGCACTTAATGTTCCAATCTGCTCAGTCACCAAATCAAGTCGGCGACATTGCAAAACAACCAAGTTGCAAATATCTCAAGTTGGCCTAGCCAATGGCTAACTCAAGTCAGTCAGTCTGCTAAGAAATAATTCAAGTTGGCCCCTAATGTTGATTCCAAGTTGGCTCTGAATCTCGCTTTGCTAAAGTCGGCTCTCCCATGTCTCATCTTCAAACCGCTAAGGTAGATCACCTCATCAAATCATTGCAAATCATCCAACTAGAGATTTTTGCCTCCTCTCCAAGTCACCCAACTCATAAAATCAAGTCATCAAAATGACTCAAGGTCTAGCCCTGTTACATATAGTCATATGATAGAAAAGCCTAATGAGTTAAATAAATAAATAAAATTATTTAAATAATAGAGGAAAGATGTAATGAATTAGCTAAATAAATAATAAATGTCTACTTGATTAATAGAGGAAATTATGGTAAAATAATTCAATAACTAAAATATTAATTTAAGTATATGAGGACAATTTTAGGTGTTTACAATTTTCCCTTCTTTAAGACAATGTAGTCTATCACATTTTTTCAAAGAAGAAAAAGCATAAAGACTAGAAGTGTGATGTCCTAGTCACAAGAGGGATAAATAAATATAGAAAAAGGATGTTGAAGCATAATGACCCTTTGAGAGGACATGTGAGTTAGGAGAAAATGCATGTGTTTGCAAAAGAAAGATGTAGGATTGAAGGGTATAATAAAATCTATAGCCATAGAAGAAGTTAGGGATGGAAGAATGGATGAATGGGAAGAAGAAAATAATGAAATTTTGTGATTTTATAGTGTTTTATCATCATTGAGCTTATTATGGAAAGTAGATGCAAACATCAAGGTATGATAAAACTAGGATAACTCGCATACCATTTGCAAGAATAGAAGACACAATAGATAGTAAGGAATGTTCTCTTCACACTAGGCCTATGATCCCTTGATGATCTTAGACAATCATGTCCTAAGACAAGTCATCATGTTTTTTATTACTGCAAAAATAGGTTTTGAAGGGACCCAAAACCCTTTACAAAGAGATTACATAAGAAAATACATTAAACGCCCCAAATAAAAAACAACTAGATAAAAGAATGGGCTAGCAGAAAATAAAACTAGCCCCCACCCAGCAGATAGCGAGCCAAAATTCAATAAAGAACCACTTATAAAACCAAAAGAAGAAAACAAAGTTAACCAAGATTCTTCAAGGTCCCTGTGACATCATCTTCTAATTGGATCATTTTCATAGCAGCGTTCTTTAGCTCTTGAATATCCTATGGTAAAGTAGTAGCCTTCTTCTTTATGGTTTCTTTGGTTCTTTTTGTTAGATCTTGAGTATCACCAACAACCACCTCACCTTCCTGATCAAGTTTAACAATAGTCTTATCCTAGTGAGAAGTCTCCAACTCAGCAACTGGGGCTCTCATACTCTATAGAAACCTTCATGTTGTCATGACTATGCTCCAGGATCTTCCTGAGGGTGACATCAAAGTTATCGACTTTCTGGTTCAGATTATCCAACTTTTCTTCCATAAGCTTGCTAGCCTTTCCTTCTGCATCCATATAGTCCAGCACTAGATTTTTCTCATCAAAGGTCCAAAGACCATAGGAGTGATCAGAAGCAAGGGTTGTTCGGGGATCTTTGGACCCACAATTTGACTAAATCTCTTCCACTTTAGCTGACAAGGCATGGTATTTCAAGTTTAGACTATTTATCTTATGGAAGGCCCATCTCATCACCCTAAAAGTATACAAGAAGCTAACCTTAGCAGTTTGTATAACCCCAAGAGTAACCTCCCTTTTGTCTTCAAAGTCATTAAACCATAACTCTGCAAAAGAGGCCCTTGCAGTTCCCTTCTTGTGGGGTAAAGATTTATCCTTCTCAGAAATAGCCTTAAGAGTCTTCAGAAGAAGATGGTGAGATGGGTACATCATGATCAATAGAGCTCTCATAGTCCACTAAAATGGGGACTTTACCCTTACCCATCTCAGCTTTGTCCACTCTACCTGTAACAAAACCAGGGACCCTTTCACAAAATTGGCAAAGACAAGTCATCATGTTACTAGAGAATTGTCCATGAATAAAATCAAGTGACCATGCTCCATCATCACCTCTCTACTAAAAGACATCCTTGAGAAACATATAAATTATGTCACCAAAGATAAAAAGATAAATCAAAGAAAAGATAAGACTTGCTAACTAAACAAGTCAATAGCCATGTAGATTTCTTGTCAAAGTTAAGTATTCTTGATAAGCTATTAATGATATGTATCCTGTATTGGGAAGCATTCATACTATATAAGACAAGTGATGGATCATGATAGTGTCTAATGAAGACATAGGGATATTTGATAAAGATTCTAAATGCTTGATTAGGCAATTGATAAGATAGGTTGTAGGCCATGTTGATAGTTTCCCTATTGATTCATGATTTGTTTAGTTCATTGTTTTGCACAATGATTTGATTATGTTTGTTCAAAGTGTTGGTATCTTTGAGATATTTTATTTGATGTTTTTGGATTTTCTAAAAAACTCTTTTTTTTAGAATTTTTTAAAAATGTTTTAAGGTTTTTGGATTTTTTAAAGTGTTTTTTTAATTTTTCTTCAATTTTCAAAAAGAATTTTTTATTTTATTTTTGAAAATGATTTGATTTTTTTTTTCAAATCAATGATTAAGTTATAAGACAGCTATTAGGATTAATCCTCAAGAAAAATATCTTTATTTTCCCCTAATGTCTAGAGAGGTAGAAAAGGATTATGAGTGAATGAACAAAGTGATGGGATAGAAATGGATAAGTGAAGGATCAAGGTAGCTTATTTTATTTTCAAGGAACATCTCACAAGGAGACAACATGTTTATCCTATTGAACACACCTTAAGATTGAGAGGGGAGCTGAATCATTCTCAACCAAATCTAAAAACTTTCCTATCACAAACACTTATAAATTGTCTTTATTCATTTAATCATCAATCAAAGATATTGTAATGACAACACAAACACATGAATGCCATTTTTTTACGTGTAAAATCTAGTGTGGGAAAAAATATAGTGATAATCACACTCTATATTAATAATATATTACAAATATTTAGGCCATATGCTAGGGAGCTAATGGCTCCTAAAAAGGACTTGCAGGCTAAGGCACACAACCATAGGACAAGATAAAAAGGACTTGAAAAACTAAGACACATTTTCCTAGGGAAAGATATGGGTCTATACAAGTTTCCAAAAGAGTTAGTCTTCTAAAAGGCATAGGGATTCGATAAATTGAAAAGTTGTAATATTTCTTGATCAACCATTACAACAACATTGTCAAACTCAAACATCTTCCACATTCACATTACACTGACTTCACATTGAATACATATATAGTCCATGTCAATCTACACACACACACTAAGAGATAAAGGAGACCCAAATACATTATAACACCCCTTCCAAAAATAGTTTTTACAAAGCACAAATACCACAACATCTTCCAAAGTTGGCACCAAACATAATGTGTTGCAATCCATTCGAACATGTTAACCAACTAGCTCAAAAGAATTAACCAATGCACATAAATTAATGTAGATATCAATATTACTTAGTAAGATCCATAAAAACCTCTTAATGCTTCCTCCAAAGCATATGTGGACCAATAAGTCATATATAAAATCACCAAAATCAATTGAATGTAGAGCAACAGAATTCGCTTGTGAAACAAGCCAACGTAAGATATTTGAATTGGAACATTGTACAAACATTACGAACATGTTCACCAAACTACACACAAGAAAACATTAATGTAGAGAATTCTCTAAATTATTCCTGACCATTTCCAATAGCTAGCGTCATTTCCTATAAGAAAAAAAACATAACCTCAACCTCTAAACTTCCATGGACCCAAAAATGGGAGAGTGCAATATTCATAGACCATACATGATAACAAAAAAATTGTAAGACACCAACTTCTTATGTAGAGAAATTTATAGAATTCTCCCATAAGGACTTAAAATACTCTTTCTTCCATATACCAACTTCCAATCTTCAAAATATACCACATACCACCTTATCATCATCACTAGACATTAGAACAACATATAATCATCTAATACTATAGTTAAAATACATTTTCCTACATATTAGACTTTAAGGGCTTTTTCTTGCTTATTTCAATTTCTAATATATTGAGAAAACTTTATGCACATAGTAGGTTGACAATACTCCATCATATTAGAAATTGTGATAATAATGAATAATTCTCTCTCATACAAAAGTATGACAACATTGAATACTTCTCTCCCACATGCACATATGGCACTTCTCTTCGTCAAGTTAACATCAAAGCATACAATAGTTTGACATTAATAGAAACTTGAATACTTCTCTCCCACATGCACAAATGGTACTTATCTTCATCAGGTTGACATACATGAACACAAAATAGGTTGACATTAATGACAACACTAAACACATATTGATAACATATCCGAGATAATTTTATGTCCTTGGTTTTGATCAATGTCAAGAGTTGGTTTGGATAAATTGGGATAATATATAGATATAATTATAAAGATCAAAGGTCATAATTGAGTATGAAAGCAAGAAAGAGATAAGATAATATATAGGGTATAAAGAGTGTGGAAAAGATGAAGCATATAGATATTCATGATTCTTATAGGTACACTTAACCTTGTTAAGATCAAAGGTGTAAAAGGAAATATGGATGTAGATAGGGTAATTGAAGGATAGTGGAGGATGAGGTATAAGAGAAGATGTGGTGGATAAGATAGCATGGATTAAACTGGTCCCCAAGTATATAGTAAAATAGGGTAATGTATTACACATGACACCTTATTTCCAAGTCTTAATAATGGTACTTTCCCAAGGCACCACAAGAAGTGGTTTTCACTATAGGAAAAATCATCTCTTTACTTTTTTTTCATTTGTTATATTTTTCCCTTTGTTAATTTTTTTTTGTGGAAGATAATGGTTTCATGATAGGAGATGGAACAATGACTCAAGCATCATTTTTTTTATAATACCCCTAAAATATGTGTTACAATGAACCATGTATTTGAAGGTGTGCTCATAGATTTTGATAGGGTGATGGTAAAGGGAGATGAAATTTGGTAAGGATTTATCCAAAGGTTTGGATAAGAGGAGTGTAAGGATATACAATAGGTGTTAGATAATGGATGGGGTATTATAATTTTTGTCTATAAGTGGATGGGCATATTAGAAAGCTCAATATTGGTACATACCTTGAAGGGTGATGGAGTGATGAAGGGAAAATAGAATTTGGAGTTTTAGATTTTGATGGAGAAGTGAATTTAGATTTTTGAATAAAAGGAACCAAAATGGTTGAAGGAGGTGATGGAGGATTCAATCTATAGTGGATTTTGGGACATAAGGACCCAATACAGATTTAAGTTTGTTAACATTATGATTTATGTTATCATTGATGTCATCCTACAGTGTGGCATTAATGTCATCTTGCTGAGACACATGGAATACCGATGAAGAAGATTTGAAGAGTTTTTCATGATACTAATTGATGAAGAATATTTGAATAGGTTGTTGAGCCACTAATTGAGAGACATTGATTGATGAAGAAATATTTGAGGAATAAATTATGACAAACAAGAATATGTAGGAAAGAATATTTGAAGACTTTATGGGATCATAACTACTTGTATATCTAGATTTAATGATTGGATACTATAAAAATTACACCATCATATGTGTAGATCCTCAACTTATTATTTGATACAGAATTGATGCATTGTTTGGCTGATAGTAAGGCTAGCTATCAAGATAGTTTGGATAGGCTTGGAGAATGGCTTCCATTTCTCTGCAATGGGATTTCAAGGTATGTGGTTTTTGGACTTGGTCAAATGATTTGTGTGGTGTTTTATTTTAGATTATTTTTATTGGCATGCTCCACAAGTGAAGATTTGTTGTCACATGCACTATTTTGCTATCTTTATTGGATTTTGACCAACTCTACATTTTGCAATTAATTGATTTTTGTATTATGGGTCTATATTTTGGTTAAGGGTGGTGCTAAGAGACTTAAGATGTTTTTGAAATGACATGTCATGCTTTCAATTTTGATATACGCCTTGGAGATTTTTTTTGGGCCAACTAGTGACCTATTTTTTATACATTTTCACATGTTACCTTTGGGTTCGACTTTGGAAGGAGTTGAAATGTGTATAGATGGATTATATCAATTAAAGAATAACTTTTATGATGGGTTTGGGTCCCATTTATCTCCTAGGGTGTACCGTATTAAAAAATAAATTAAGGTGGTTGATTTTGTATTAATAATACTTATATTTTCATGGTTGGCCTTGCTAATGTCTCTGATGGACAAAAGCTCTATATATTTTGCCTCAAGACAATGAGATGAGTATGAGTGAGTGTGAGCTAATATAAAATATTGCACGAATAAATTAAAAAGATGAAATTAGAATATCAAGGTTGAACAAAGGTAGAGATTGTTCAATCATACTGGAGGGTCACTACAACAATTCAAGAGATACAATTTTTCATTCATTATTGATGTAGACTGTAGTGAGTTTCTTTTCAAGATATATCTTTATTGTTTCATTAAGGATTAGTTAAATCCTTGGCAGTGTGCCTAAATTGGTAGGAATGGTGAGTTCCTTGGCTTATAAACTAAAATATTGTAATAAGATATTTGCATATAGTGAGTATGTTTCTCACTATGGTTTTTCCCATCTTGTGTCTTCCTCATAATTTTATGTTTATGTGTGTAAAATTATTATTTTATTTTTTGTAAATAAATAGTTGGATTAATAAATATTTGTGATCAATTATTAAAAAATTTAATTGTATTGATTCCCCCCTCCCTCGGCACCTAGTAGTGTTTACAATGGGTATCCAAACAAGGTTCCTCTAGTGAAACTTGACTGGTTGAGAAATCCAAAAATGGTTGGTGAACAAAACATTAATGTGCCTAAGTTTTATGGAACAAACTAAACATTTTTTAAGGAGAGAATGGAGTCTCATTTGGAATTTATGCCATATGGTGTTCCTGCTACTATAAAAAAATTGCTATGTGCCTCCAAAATCATGTAC
Source organism: Chamaecyparis obtusa (assembly GCA_027943335.1). Taxonomy (NCBI): domain Eukaryota; kingdom Viridiplantae; phylum Streptophyta; class Pinopsida; order Cupressales; family Cupressaceae; genus Chamaecyparis; species Chamaecyparis obtusa. The sequence goes on along the minus strand of BSBK01000349.1, from coordinate 413,481 downwards.
TCTTACTAATCAAGAAGAGATCAAGCACATGAGAACAATGATAAGGAAATAAATACAATTATTAGTAGTTTGGGTAATTCATAACTATTGAAATTCATGAATTGTAAATTTTTATATGATGTTTGGGAAGATATTGCTAGTATTTATGAAGGAGAAAAAATGATCAATTTACATAATCTAAATCATAAGTTTGAAAATCTAAACATGTTATAAGATGAGAACATTTAAGGTTATCTATATCAAGTAAATGAAGTTTTCAACTCTATCAGAGGCTCTAGTGGAATTCTTGAAGATAACGAGGTGGTCCTGAAAGTGATGAGGACAATGACTAAGACCTACAAGACCCTATTGATTCCTATACAAAAAATAAAAGAAATGCAGAAGTACACTTTTGATGAGATATATGGTGCAATCACTATAGTTGAGATATCAGAACTTGAGGAGAATCATCATGAGAAGAAAGATATCATTTTCAGGGCTATTCAAAATACATTAGATAATTCTGATTTGGATGAAGAGGCTAATTTTTTTATAAAGCTAAAGAAAGGATCCAAAAAATATAAAGGTAATTTTATCTTTAAATGTTTCAATTGTGGAAGAGTAGGACACTATGTTGCTAAATATCCTTTTAGAGAGGACAGGAAGAAATTTGATGTTGATTAAAAGAAAGAAATTCATAGAAAGCATAGAAGGAGTAGTAGATCAAAGGTCAAACATAAGGACAATAATAATTATTGCACAATGGAATCACATTCATCAGATTATGAGGAAGGAAATGAATCAAATGATTAGGTGTTAATTTTTTACCATCAAGGATGAAGATAATATCATATCTAAAGGATAGAATATTACTTTTCATGCAATGGAAGAATCTAGATCTTGGATTATTTATTCTAGCTACTCAAATCATATGACTAGTGATAGAAAATTATTTATACATCTTAACAATTATGATGTGGGTTTACCATCCTAAAAAAGTTAGCATCCATAATTAGATGCTTTATCAGGCCATATTTTGGTGATTTCAAGATCTGATGTATGTTATGCTTGATCCTAGCAACCGAATTCTTCTTTTCATGTGTCTTTTTTACTATTCTAAAACCTAGTTTGAATTTGGATTAAATATATTAGGCATCAAATGTTTGAAATGTTTTTTTACCTATGAAAAGAATATTTCAAATATTATGTTCCCACACTTTTTGGCCCAGAGCCCTATGTCAGGGTGTTAGTGGGAAGTTAGATCTCGTGGTCTGCCTAGCTTATTTTTTAATCCTAAAATGTTGGATGAAGTATATAAACACCCCATCTCTCCTCATTTTTCATATCATTAATATTATCAATTATTCAAGAAATCAAGAGTAGTTGGATTCAATTTTTAAAGGCAAGCATCTAAGATCTAGTTTCTCCAATTCATTCAATTTAATTTCAGTGAAATATTCTCCATTGAAGAAATTTATCTCCCATGATGGCTAAGTAGAGGAATTATTGATCAAGAAAGAAGATCATTCCTTCCATTTGTATTCATGTCTTTCATTGCAAGTGATTATCAAGCATGTCTACATTAAATATCTAGGAGTGGTGTTCATAGATCCATGCATTTATGAGGGAACCCTTGATTCCTATTCTTTTTTCCAAGGTCAACTCCTTGATTTCAAGTACATTCAAACATTTTAATGGATATGAGAAATTTATACATTTGTCCATGAGGGTTTATGCATGGTGAATAAAATATTTTCCTTTTTACATACTTTTCTTTATGCAATGTCCTTTTATTTTAGAGGTTGATACCTAAATAAGGGTTTGACCAAGGAAAACCATTTTTACCCAACCTTTTACCTATTTTTCTATGTATAGGAACAAGTTATAGAGTTTTCAAAAAAATTTGGGTAGATTAGAAATAGTCAGAGGACTCCTAGAAGTTTCATTCAAAAGTGCTACATACAAAATGTCTAAAATATTTTGTACCCAAGTACAGAACATTTGAAACATTATATACCCTACAACTTCATCTCAAACTAAAATCACATGTCAATACAATATTTTGGATCTTTATTCAGCTCATTTCAAGTTTTTGGTAGTTATAAGTTTTTTATTTCTAGTTTTGTCTCTATTTATATATTTGGTCACATACATTGCCTCTTTCATCTTTTAATGCCAATAGATTTCCACAGTCCATGAAATTTTAGTTGTTAATGATTTTGAATTTGATTGTGTATGTAGTTTTTGCATTATTTTTTTGGATCACACTCTATGATCAGTCATCAAGATGAAAGAGAGCACAAAGAGAAAAAAAAATCATCTTGATGATGGATCACAGAGTGTTATCTGAAATGTTGATGCAAAAACTACATACACAATCAAATACATAAGCATTAGCAACTAAAATATTTCCTCTTTTCCATTTTCAAATTACATATTTAGTGAAGGATCACTACCCTATTTAGCACTTAGGTCCTCACTTGAGCCTAGTGGAGTATCTTCCTTTTGAGTGTGCAAGTTTGAAAAGGATGAGTAAAACCCCTTTTTCTTTTCTCCCATTTTCTTTATGTAAATATTTGGCGAACCAAACTTATGAAATTTCCTCTTTAAAATTTTGTGGTTAGATATCCTTTGTCTGTATGTTGTGCTTCTAGTTTCAATTGCATGCTTTAAATCTTCATGTTTGATTTGATGGTTAGATGTGTTTTTCATTAAATTTTTCTTAGTTGATGAATGTTTTCATATTTTTTTAATAGATCATATTTACATTAGGTCTATCTATATTTTATTTTCTTATGCATGACTGTTATTACATTGAGTCCTACTTATAGCATTCTAATTAGGAGAATTCATCAACTTATGGGTTTCTTTGATCACGAGTCCTCTTTGTTTCCTAGGAATCTTGATGAGACCAACATGCCTTCTAATGATATTCTTCCTATTATTGAGAAAAAATCTTCCCACTCTTCTCATGAAGATGAGACCTTAGTATTGTTGGAAACTACAATTGAAACAATTGTTATATTTTCATTGATGTCAAACCTTAACTGGTAAGATAGTTGCTATATAGGAGAGTACCATATCTATTGATTGATGAAGAGGATTTGGAAAGGAGATAACAATAGAACCTAAGGAAAGGTTGAGTTATTTGATACTTCAATGGGTACTTGATTAGTTGTAACATTGATAAGATAATGTATTGTTTATGTAAGTAAGAAGAAAGACTGGAAAGGTAGGCTTAACCAAGAAAAACTAAAGAAATCTAGTTTAAGTCGAGTGATGTTAGTGTCGACCGACCGCTAGTATACGCTGATTAAATCTAGTGTTGACCAAACATCAGTAATTGTTGAGCGACAGGAAATTATTGAGCAAAGACAGTGTTTGCTGAGGAAGATAGTTTGTAGTGATGAATGAGATACATAGTGATGACCGAGGAGCTGAACACAGTATTGACCGAGTATCAATACATTACATTTGGAGAAAGAATAAAGATTCCCATCTGACTTAGTTGAATTCTTGGGATATGTAAAATGTGTTGACATTATTAATGAATTGTATGGAGCATTTAATGCATGGAAAATAATTTTCTTATGGATTCAAAGAGAAGTTTGGAGATGTATCTAGAAGGAAAAGATGAAGAGCATAATGATGGAAGGATTCGATGAATCTAACCTAAACCTAAGATCTATGGAGGAGATTAAGTAGTAAAAGATTCATCTACCTAATCAAAGAGGTATAAAGGAAAACCTAATTGTGAGGTTATTATGTATGAAGAAGAGGTTGATGTTATTGACTGATAAGTCTAAGCAGAAGGTTGAAGGTGAAATTATGAAGGAGCTAAATAGAGTTGTGATTTCTTGAAGTGAATTATGACCAGATCAGAGATGGAAATGAAAATGGAGATCAGTTAGTAAATCAACATATATGTGTGAAGTGGATATGTATCTACAAAGTGAGTGTTGAACTACACCTAATTTGGAATCTGATTGAAGAATCTATGATTAAAGATCACTGAGGAGTTGCTGATTAGATATGTAATATGATTAAATCAGTATTATGTTGTCATTGATGTCAACTAGTTTGACAACACTTATCTTGTAAGTTACTATACTGAGACATCTGAAGAAAGGTGAAAGAGATGAAGAATAGAGAAATCTACATGAGGAAAGATGTAAATGATAGATAAGGATAAGGAACACATTGAGTAACTTGTTGATGAGTCTATGACTTGATGATATTGACTTTATTATGTTGCATTCATCTATGATGAAGTATAGAGTTGAAAGACACAAAGCAGTGTTGTCAGTAAATGAAGAAATTCTAGTATACACCGACAGAGTGTAGTGTATACTGATCGCAGTATTAATCGAGCAGTGTTCACCAATGCATTTCTTTGTTAACCAAGTGGAACAGAATGAACTAAATGATTTGTTTATCTGATAAGATTGATGAGCTATAAAGTACCTTGATTTCAGTGATAACATATAATGTTTGTTATGAAGATTGACGGCTAACAAAATTAAAGGAAGATCTAATGGAGTAGATTGAAACGTGTTATTGACACATTAGTCGAGAAAGTTTGAAGTGGAAAAATCTGATGGAGGAGAAGAAAATGATTTACTCATCTATATAAAAGAATAGAATTTCATTATGGAACGATGCCGAAAGAAGTAGAAACTGCAGGAATATTGTGTGAACAAGATTTTCATGCATTTCGATCATACTAGTTAAGTAAGAATCAAGCTGTAGAACAATTACCGAGCTATAGAGAGCAATTACCAATGGATAGTAAGTTGATACAATATTGAATCTAAAGTGAAATATTGATCAGAAGGATTTGTATGGATTGAATATTGATCTGTAATCTGTAATTGAAGTTGTATTAAGGCAGGTCACATACTGTTACATATTTAACCATTGTATACAGTCAAAATCTCTTAACCGAGTGGACTTTGAAAGTCTTATGATGTATCATTCATAGAATGAACATTGTTATCCTGTCAACCCCATAGTGAATGCTAGTTGGACGATAACTTCTAGTCTAAAATCCTCTAATAAGGTCACACCTGATAGTGTGTTTGTAAACCTTTAATAGGGTTGGGTCTTAATCGAAGTCACTTCAAAAGAGTGAACAATTTTGGGTTGCTGGTCCCAGGTGGTTTTTCCCTTTACAGGGTTTCCACATTAAATCTCTTGTGTTATGTGTTGATTGTGATATTTTTTTGTTATCATACTTTGCATATTTCATAGTAGATTTGATCGGTAACTGTTATAGTATTAGACTGGTAATTGGTAAAAGCACAGATACTGAAAGTAATTATTGTTTACTGAGGGGAAAAAATTAAAGAAGTTATTTTGAATTATACATTTTTTTTTGGGACACTGGATAACTGATTCAGCCCCCTCTTAGTTATTCTAACAATTGGTATCAGAGCAGTGGTTGCTTAGAACAGAGTTTTAAGGACTTAAGCATAAAGGTCTCAAGATGTATAAGAGGGAAGTACCGAAGTTGATTTGATGGAGAAAGAAGTTGATCTGAAGTATCAAAGTTGATCTGAGGGAAGTACCAAAATTGATCTGATCTAGTTCAGCTTCATCCTACTTTACCACATTGTGCAGCTTCATCCTGCTTTTCCCACTGGTCCCTTAACTCTTGATCAGTTGAAGGACACGCATGAACACAATAATACTATGATGGAACTTGTTGTTGCCTATATTGATGCTGAATTTGAAGACATCAAGGGTTGTGATACTACTAAGAAGATGTGGGACAAGTTAAATCTGATATACAGTGGAGATCTGAATGTCAAAAGAACCTGAGCTGAAAGCCTAAGAGGCAGATTTGATGATATGAGAATGAAAGAAGGTGAGAACATTGTACAATACTCAAAAAGACTAAAAGAGGTGGTACATGCTATTAGAGCATTTGATGGAGTGATTAATGATGAAAAATTGATAAGCAAGATTCTCAGAACTTTGCTGCTAGTTTACGCAATCAGGATCTCTATAATTCATGAAACAAGAGCTACATCCAACCTTACTCTTGACACTCTGATTGGTAAACTTACAAACTTTTAATTAAACAACTTTGATAATAGTGTTGTTCCTTTTGTTGAATCTACTTTCATGTCTTCTTTGAAGATTGGAAAGTCTAGCAGGAATAGTAAGAATTATGATGGTGATAGTAATATCGATGATGAACTTGATGAGCTTGAAGCTCTTATGGCCAGAAGATTGCCCAAAGGAAAAGGAAGGTATAGAGGTAAGCTACCTTTGGCATGTTTTAACTATAAAAAAGTCAGTCACATCACTACTAGATGTCCTCAGAAGAAAGATGATGATAGATCCAAAGACCGATCTGAAGGAAGCTATGGGAGAAGAGTCAACAGAAGCTACCGAAACAACAATAGAGACAACCAAGATGATAAAGGCAAAAAGGTATGTTACATAGCCGAAAATATTGAAACTGACTCTGATTCTGATGATGATATAGAAGTTGTATTTGTTGCAATGAAAGATGACTCAAAGGAAGAAGAGAAACATGAAGAGACAACACTGATCTCTAAAGTAAGCATAAATGATACATGGATCATAGACAGTGGTTGTACACATCATATGACCGGTGATGTAGAGAAGTTTGATCATCTTGTTGAATATAATGGAGGATCTGTGAGAATGGGAAATGATGCACCTTGCATGGTAAGAGGTAAAGGTTCACTGATGATCAATGACAAAATACAATGTGAAAATACATACTAGGTTGATGGATTGAACTATAATCTATTAAGTGTGGCTCAGCTGAACAATTCAGACCACCGACTTGCTTTTGAGAGCAAAAAAGTGAAGATCTACGATGATGAAGGAAGACTTGTTGGAACTGGTACACAATCCAGAGGTAATCTATTCTATCTTGATATGGATCAGTCTTCTTGTTTGTTAATAAAGGATGAAGATGCTTGGTTATGGCACAAAAGGTTATACCATGTGAACTTTGACAACATGATTGAGATTAGTAAAAAGAAGAGAGTTAGAGGATTGCCTAACTTGACAAAACATGATCATGCCATGTGCCATGAATGTCAGAAAGGTAAGATGACTAAGTCTAGTTTTAAAAGTAAAGACTACTCAACAAAGAAGATACTTGAGTTGGTTCATACCGACCTATGTGGTTCTATGAGAACTCAAAGCTATTCTGGTGATAGATATTTTATTCTTTTTGTTGATGACTATACTAGACTGATGACTGTTATGTTCCTCAAAGAGAAATCTGAAGCCTTTAAAATGTTTAAGTGGTATAAAGCTAAGGTAGAGAAAGAGACTAGAAAAGAAATAAAATGCTTAAGATCTGATAGAGGAGGTGAATTTATCTCTGATGAATTTACTAATTTCTGTAATGAGCATGGAATTAAAAGACAGGTCTCTGCACCGAGGACACCTCAGCAGAATGGCATTGCTGAAAGAAGGAACAGGTCTATAATTGACTATGCTAGAACATTGATGATACAGAAAAATGTTGCTTAGACATATTGGAGGGAAGCTATCAGTACAGCTGTGTATGTTCTTAACTAAGTACAACTGAAGAAGGACACCAACCGAACACCCTATGAGCTATGGTTTGGACACAAACCTACTGTAAGTTATTTCAAAATTTTTGGAAGTAAATGCTTTATTTTGAAAGATGAGAGAAATGGAAAATTTGATTCTAAAGGAGATGAAGGGATATTTCTAGGATATTCCTCTACAAGTAAAGCATATGAATGTTTGAATAAGGTTACAAATAAGATAGTTGAAAGTACTAATGTTTGTGTTGATGAGTTTGATGACAATAACATAGAGGAAAGTACAAAGGAACCAGAAGACTAGGGTAGATTCACTTACATTGAATATCCAGAGTATCTACCGATACCGCAAGCTGTGACAACCGATCAGTAAAGAAATAATACAGGACAACAAGCAACACAAACCGATGAACAAGATGGAGCTAGCGAGCAAGGAAATGACCCTAAAAAGGATGAGCAAGAAAGGAGAAACCAAGTTTTGGCTAGTTTTGTCAGAAGACATCATCCTGAGACACAAATCATTGGAGACAGACATGCTAGAATGCAAACTAGAAGCAAAACAAGACAACGTATATGTCTAGTTTGTGAATTTGAACCTAAAAATGTGAATGTTGCATTAGAGAATGAAGAATAGATTAATGCAATGAAGGAGGAAATATAGAAAACAGAGAAGAACAAAACTTGGTCCTTAGTACCCCAACCTAAAGATAAGAATGTTATCGGTACTAAGTGGATATTCAGGAATAAATTGAATGAAAATGGTGAAGTCGCCAGAAATAAAGATAGATTGGTATGCAAGGGATATGCACAGGAAGGAGGCATTGACTATGGTGAAAAAATTTCACCTATTGCTAGATTGGAAGGATTTAGAATGCTACTTGCATATGTTGCACACAAGAAATTCAAGTCTATCAAATGGATGTGAAGTCAGCATTTCTGAATGGTATACTTGAAGAAGAGGTCTACATCGAACAACTTGAAGGATTTGTTGATCCCAACAATAGAGACATGGTATGTAGATTACATAAAGCTTTATATGGCTTGAAGAAAGCACCTAGAGCATGGTATGAAAGACTGCATACTTACTTGCTAAGTATTGGATTTGTTAGAACATGTGAAAACAAAAATCTGTATATGAAAGGTGATACTGATGATACTATTATCATTGCTAAAATATTTGTTAATGATATTATTTTTGGAGGCTCAGATCTTATATGCAAGACATTTTTTGATGAAATGAAAAAGGAATTTTAAATGTCTATGTTCGGAGAGATTAAGTTCTTTCTTGGACTACAAGTGATTCAACAAAGTGATGGAATATTCATCACATAATCTAAATACATAAAGGAAGTACTGAAGACATTTGGCATGGAAGATGCTAAACCTGTGGGAACACCGATGGCTACTAGATGAAAATTTACAAAGGAGGATGAAACTACAGAGGTAAACTAAACACTTTACCAATCCATGATTGGTAAGTTAATGTACATAGTTCATAGTAGACCAGATATAGCACATGTTGTGGGTATTGTTGCAAGATTTTCTGCTAATCCTAGAGAATCACACATGATAGCTACAAAAAGGATCTTAAGATACCTGAAGAAAATAGAGAATTATGGATTATGGTATCCTAAGCAAGGAAAGTTTGAACTGAAAGTTTACACTGATGATGATTGGGCTGGAAATATGGATGATAGAAAAAGCACCACCGGAGGAGCATTTTTCTTTGGTGAAAGTCTTGTAACTTGGACAAGTAAAAAGCAAGCTTGTATTTCTTAGTCTAAAGCTGAAGCAAAGTATGTTGCTGTTGCTACTAACTATTCAAACATTGCATATATCAAGCAAGTGTTGGAAGGGATGAATGAGGTAATCATTGACCCGGTGATTATATATTGTGACAACACTAGTGCTATTAATATTTCAAAGAATCATGTGATGCACTCTAAGACAAAGCATATATCTATTAAGTAACATTACTTAAAAGAACAAGTGCAAGAGAAGCAAGTGAAGTTAGAATTTGTCACATCTAAAGAACAACTTGTAGATATTTTTACAAAGCCTCTACAGAAGGACACATTTGAATACTTGAGGACTAGACTTGGGGTTCGTCCCCTATCTATCGGTCACTAAGGTGATTTGATTGTTGCATCAACCTACTTTTATCAGAAGATCATTCATGTTGATGCAACATAGTTTACACTTTGAATCATATTCAAGGTTGTGATTAAGTTTGGAGAACTTGAACCGATTGGAATATCAGTATACTGAGATACATTGGATGATAGAATTGATTGTTTATTTGTTTCTTTGGCATTGTTGTCAAAGGGAGAGATAAATAATATGAAAAGGGACAAGCACTCATGAGAATTATCTAAGGGAGAGACAATCTGAATGAGATAGAGTATTGAAGATCAGTTATAGAGAACAGAAGTAGGAATGGGAGAACAGAAAAGATCACAACTACAAAATGGTAAAGCTATATTATCTAATGTTGTTTAGTAACGTAGTGATTAAATATATTAAGTCTATTCATCTTACATCATTTTGTTCATAAATTTGTAGAATATATGTTTGGTATGTGTATGGTACATTTCATATTACTTGAGTTGCCATCAATGCCAAAGGGAGAGATTGTTGGACTACAACTAATTTGGAATCTGATTGAAGAATCTGTGATTAAAGATCACTAAGGAGTTGTAGATTTGATATGTAATATGATTAAATCAGTATTATGTTGTCATTGATGTCAACTAGTTTGACAACACTTATCTTGTAAGTTACTATACCAAGACATTTAAAGAAAAGTGAAAGAGATGAAGAACAGAGAAATCTACATAAGGAAAGATGTACATGATAGATGAGGATAAGGAACACATTGAGTAACTTGTTGATGAGTCTATGACTTGATGATATTGACTTTATTATGTTGCATTCATCTATGATGAATTATAGAGCTAAAAGACACAAAGCAGTGTTGTCGGTAAATGAAGCATTTCTAGTATACAATGATAGAGTGTAGTGTATACCGATTGTAGTATTAACTGAGCAGTGTTCACCGATGCATTTCTTTGTTAACTGAGTGAAACAGAATGAACTAAATGATTAGTTTAGCTGATAAGATTCATGAGTTGTAAAGTACCTTGATTTTAGTGATAATAGATAATGTTTGTTATGAAGATCGATGGCTAAAAAAATTAAAGGAAGATCTAATGGAGTAGATTGAAATGTGTTATTGACACATCAACCAAGAAAGTTTGAAGTGGAAAAATCTAATGGAGGAGAAGAAAAAGATTTACTCATCTATATAAGAGAATAGAATTTCATTATGGAATGATGTTGGAAGAAGTAGAAACTGTAGGAATATCACATGAACAAGGTTTTCATGCATTCTGATCATATTGGTTAAGTAAGAACCAAGCTACAGAATAATTACTAAGCTACAAAGAGCAATTACCGACAGATAGTAAGTTGATACAGTATTGAATCTGAAGTGAAATATTGATCAGAAGGATTTGTATGGACTGAATATTGATCTATAATCTGCAATTGAAGTTGTATTAAGGTAGGTCACATACTGTTACATATTTAAACATTGTATACAGTCAAAATATCTTAACCAAGTGGACTTTGAAAGTCTTATGATGTATCATTCATAGAATGAACATTGTTATCCTATCAACCCCATAGTGAATGCTGGTTGGATGATAACTTCTATTCTAAAATCCTCTAACAAGGTCACACTTGACAGTGTGTTTGTAAACCTTTAGCAAGGTTGGGTCTTAACTGGCCTCACTTCAGAAGAGTGAACAATTTTGGGTTGCCGGTCCCAGGTGGTTTTTCCCTTTACAGGATTTCCAAGTTAAATCTCTTGTGTTATGTGTTGATTTTGATATTTTTTTTTTATCATACTTTTCATATTTCATATTGGATTTGATCGGTAACTATTATAGTATTAGACTGGTAATCGGTAAAAGCACAAATAGTGAAAGTAATTATTGTTTACAAAGGAGCAAAAATTGAAGTTGTTTTGAATTATACATTTTGTTTTGGGACTCTGGATAACCGATTCACCCCCCTCTTAGTTATTCTAATAGTGAGTTGTATGTTTTTAAGATCAGAAGCTACAGTTACTTTCTAACCATTGTATCAGTCTAAATCCTTTAATCAAGGTTGACCTAACAGTCATTGTATAAATCCTTTAATCAAGGTGACATTCTAATGGAATGTTCTTAAGTCCTCTAACCAAGCCACTTTTGATAGAGTGTTTTAAATCCTTTAACAGGGTCACACCTAATAGTGTGTTTGTAAACCTTTAACTGGGTTGGCTTTTCATAGAGCTCACTTCAAAAGAGTGAAAATCAATAGCATGTTACAAAGTGGGTTTTCCCAAGTTGGGTTTCCACTATAAATCCTAGTGTTATACTTGTGTGAATGTTGTGATGTGAATGTTGCTATATTCTGTAAGTTAATTACTTTTGGACAATGGACTACATGTTATATGTTTATGATATATGCTATAGAGACTGAGTTGAATTTCTGATTAGATCTGAGTTGTTGAAGTGTTGAAAAGTTCAATTGGTACATCTGGACCTAAGGATAACTGATTCACCCCCCCTCCCTCTCAGTTATTCTAAATCATTCTAATAATTGGTATCAAAGTTGTTAGTGCTTACAGAGAAAAGTTTAAAGGTACTTGAAGGTAATGATAAAGATGTATAAAAAGGAGGTACCGAAGTTGAACAAAGAGAACTTCCCTACATGGAAAATTCTGATGAAATTGCATCTAGCTAGTATTGGTGATTCAACAAAGTACTATGTGGAACGTGACTATGTTTTACCTCCTACACCTTTGACTGTCGAGGAGATATTGGAGATTGCATCTTCTCTAAGCTATCCTGAATTTGAAGATATCAAAGACTTCACTACTACAAAGCAAATGTGGGACACTCTTACAACTATCTATGGTGGAGATACAAATGTATTGAGAGAAAAATATAAAAGTTTGAGAGGTAAGTTTGATGAAATGAAAATGCAAGAAGGTGAAAATATTGCTCAGTATTGTGATAGAATTAAGGAGGTGGTGAATGCTATTAGAGGAGCTAGTGGAAACATTGATGATGAAACTATTATTGGTAAAGTAAATGAGAACTTTTCTTCCTATCTATTTTATTAGAATTTCTGCAATACAAGAATCAAGATGTAACCCTAGTAATGTTCTAACTCTGGAAAGTTTTGTTGGAAAGTTTACTGCTTTTGAGCTATCTAATTATGATAACTACATTGTTCCTAATGTTGAATCTGCATTCAAGTGACAAATGGTACTGCATAAGTCTAAAAAGGAAAAAGAAAAGTGTGTGAAAATTGATAGTAATAGTGACAGTGATAGAGATTCTGATGAGGAACTAGATGATCTTGAGGCACTCATGGCTAGAAGGCTAAAAGAGGAAAAGGGAAATATAAAGGTAAACTTCCTATAATCTATTTTTCATGTAACAAAGTTGGCCATATTGAAGCAAGATGCCCTGATAGGACTGACAAGGATGAGAGAAGGGAAAACAAGTATGAAGATAAGAGAAATTATAGAGATCACCAAAGGTACAAAGACTAAAAAGACAAAGGTAAGAAATCATTATATATTGCTCAAGAGGAAACTGATAGTGAAACTAGTGAATCTGATGAATGTGATATTGAAGTTATTTATGTTGCTATGAGAGATGATTGGGATGAAGATGAGAAAACTGCACTTATTTCTTATATGATTAAAGGTGATAAATGGATTATTGAGAGTGGTTTCTCACATCACATGACTGGTGATAAAAGTGAATACGAGACCCTAAATCATTAGAAAGGTAGAAGTGTTAAGTTTGGTAATTATGCACCATGTCATGTGAGAGGTATAGGATCAATTAAGCTAACTAATAAGATCACATGTGAAAATTCTTATTGGGTTGAAGGTCTTAACTATAATTTGTTGAGTGTTGCACAGTTGAACAACACTAGTTACTGAGTGGAATTTCATCACAGAAAGGCTAAAAGATTTGATGCCACTGGTGAACTAATTGGAAGTGTAGAAGAAACAAGAGGTAACTTGTTCTATCTAGACCTATCTGAAGAAACATGTTTGTTTGCACAATTTGGTGATGTGTGGTTATGGCATAAGAGGTCGTGTCATGTAAATTTTGACAATCTAGTAACTATTAGTAAAAAGAAGAAAGTTAGAGGTTTGTCGAGATTAAAGAAACCTGATAGTGTGATGTGTAAACAGTGTCAATTGGGAAAAATGACAAAGTCTAGTTTTAAGAGCAAGACATATACTTCTAAAAATATTTTGGAATTGGTTCAAACTGACCTTTGTGGACCTATGGGTGTACAAAGTTATTGTGGTGATAGCTATTTTATTATATTTGTTGATGACTACACTAGGATGATGATTGTAATGTTTTTGAAAGAGAAATCTGATGCATTTCAGCTGTTTAAGTGGTATTTGGAAAAAGTGGAAAAAGAAACAAGTAGAAGCTTGAAATGTTTGAGATCTGACCGAGGTGGAGAGTTTATATCAAATGAGTTCAATCCATTCTACAATGATAGAGGAATAAAGAGACAGATGTTTTCACCAAGAACACCTCCACAGAATGGCATAGAAGAGAGAAGAAACATGTCAATTATGGATTGTCCTAGAACACTGATGATTGAGAAGAATGTTGCACAAAAGTACTGGAGAGAAGCTATAAGTATGGTTGTTTATACCTTAAACTGATTACAAATCAAGAAAGGTAAAAATGCTACACCTTTTGAGTTATGGCCTGGTTATTCACCTAATGTGAAGTATTTTAGAGTCTTTGGGAGTAAATGATAAATAATGAAAGACAATAGGAATGGAACATTTGATGCAAAAAGTGATGAAGCCATATTCCTAGGTTATTCTACTAAGAGAAGAGCTTATAAGTGTTTAACTTCTAACACTAACAAAGTTGTGGAAATTGAAAATGTTAGAGTTGATGAATATGTAGAAAAGAATGAGTTGGAGTGCAAGCAAGAACTTGAAGATTACAGATCTTTTGTATACATGAAAGAAGGAAAGGAAAGTAATACACCTAAACTAGATGTAGAGTCATAGATAGGTAATGTCGAGCATCAAGAGGATGTTGTCAAGCATCAGAAGGATGTTGTCAAGCATCAGGAGGATGTTGTCAAGCATTAGGAGGGTGTTGTCAAGCAATCAAAAGAAGAAGTGGATAATTTTCATGATGAACTTGAAGATCAAGAACAAGGAAAAGGGAAATTTGAACCTACATTGGCATAGTATGTAAGAAGACATCACAAGCCTGAACAAATCATTGGAGATAAAGAGTTTGGAATCATGACAAGAAGTAAGTTGAAAGATCATACATGCTTATTATGTGAGTTTGAGCCTAAAATTGTAAAATATGCTTTAGAGAATGATGATTGGATACAAGCCATGAATGAAGAAATTGATCAAATAGAAAAGAATGATACCTAGACTCTAGTGCCAAGACCAAGAGACAAGAATTTTACTGGAACAAAATGGGTATTCAAAAATAAGTTAAATGAACATGGAGAGTTCACAAGAAACAAGGAAAGACTAGTATGCAAGGGGTATGCACAAGAAGAAGGAATTGACTATGGAGGGACATTTTCCCCTGTTGCAAGATTAGAAGGAGTGAGGACTCTACTTGCATATGCTGCATATAAAGGTTTCAAAGTTTATCAAATGGAGAAAGGTATCTACATTACTCAATCTAATTATGTTAAAGAGATACTGAAAAATTTTGGTATGGAAGACTCCAGACCAGTGAGCACTCCTATGGCTACTGGATAGCAACTATCCAAAACTGATGATACTGCTGAAGTGAATCAAACCTTGTATAGATATATGATTGGAAAGCTACAATATGTTGTTCATAGTAGACCGGATATTTCCCTAGCAGTTGGGATTGTGGCAAGATTTTTTGCCAATCCTAAGGAGAATCATATGATGGCAGTGAAAAGAATCTTGAGATATCTAAAAGGAACTGAGGATTATGGATTATACTACAAGAAGGATGAAAAATTTGAACTGATAGTTTACACTGATGCAGATTGGGTTGGAAATGTTGATGACAAAAGAGCACAAGTTGTGGAGCATTCTTTCTAGGAAAGAGATTAGTCTCCTAGACAAGCAAGAAATAGAACTCCATTTCTCAATCTATAGCACAAGCTGACTATGTAGCTGCAACAATGAATTGTTCAATTCTAGTGTGGATTAAGAAATTGTTAAAAGGAATGAAGGAGGAAATCACTGAGCCAGTTGTTATTTTATGTGATAACACAAGTGATATTAATATATCAAAGAATCAAGTGATGCACACTAAGACTAAGCATATTGCTATCAAGTATCATTACTTGAGAGAGCTAGTTCAAGACAAAGAAGTGAGAATGGAATATGTGAATACAAAGGAACAATTAGCATATATATTTACAAAAGCTTTACCTAAGGATGCTCATGAATATCTTAGAGGTAAACTAGGGTTGATTTCCCTAACTGAGGTTGCCTAGTCAACTAGGAGCACTGCATCAAATGTGCTAATCAGAATATTTGATGAATTGATGGAAAAAAAAGGTCACACTTTAGGAGTTGCCTAGAGTTGTGAGAAGTGAAGCAGAGATGATAATCAATCATAAGCAAGATGACATAAGGAGAATATAGCGTACAGAACTAACATGAAGACATCTACATGTGGAAGATGGAAGTGATAGATACAGCTTTCGCATTGTTGTCAAAGAGGGAGAGATTTAGTTGAAAACACAGAGTGAGAATTTAGGAAGAAGATTCAATGAAAATTGAGAGAGAGATACAAAAAAGATTCAGAGGGAGTAGTTGAGAAAGCGGTCTGGCAAGGCAAAAGTTGTGAATCATAATGAAGCTAAGGATATTATAAAAATCTGATGCACAAAGATTTTGGATTGTTTGGTAAATCATGTGTTATTCATGTGGTGTTTCCATCGATGCCAAAGAGGGAGATTGTTGGAAACTACAATTGAAACAGTGTTATATTGTCATTGATGTCAAACCTTAACTAGTAAGACAATTTATATCTAGGAGATTACCATATCTATTGATTGATGAAGAGGATTTGGAAAAGGAGATAACAAGAGAACCTAAGGAAAGATTGAGTTATTTGATACTTCGATGGGTACTTGATTAGTCGGCACATTGATAAGATAATGTATTTTTTTATCTAAGTTATAAGAAAGAATCGAAAGGTAGGCTTAACCAAGAAAAAGTGAAGAAAACTATTTTAAGCCGAGTGATGTTAGTGTCAACTGAGTGCTATTATATGCTGAGTAAATCTAGCATTGACCAAACATCAGTAATTGTTGAGTGACGGGAAATTACCGAGAAATGATAGTGTTTGTTGAGGAAGACAGTTTGTAGTGATGACTGAGATACATAGTGATGATCGAGGAGATGAACATAGTATTGATTGAGTTTCAGTAAATTACATATGGAAAAAGAATTAAGATTCCTAGCCGACATAGTTGAATTCTTGGGATATGTAAAATGTGTTGACATTATTAATAAATTGTATGGAGCATTTAATGCATGGTAAATCATTTTCTTATGGATTCAAATAGAAGTTTGGAGATGTATATAGAAGGAAAAGATGAAGAACATAATGATGGAAGGATTCAATGAATCTGACCTAAACCTAAGATCTACGAAGGAGATCAAGAGGACAAAGACTGATCTACCTGATCAAAGAGGTATAAAGAAAAACCTAATTATGAGGTTATTATGTATGAAGAAGAGGTTGATGTTATTGACTGATAAGTCTAAGCAGAAGGTTGAAGGTGAAATTGTGATGGAGCTTAACAGATTTGTGATTGCTTGAAGAAAATTATGAGCAGATCAGAGATGGAGATGGAAATGGAGATCAATCAGTAAATCAAAATATATGTGTGAAGTGGATCTGTATTTGCAAAGTGAGTTGTATGTTTTTCAGATCAGAAACTACTATTACTTTCTAACCATTGTATCAGTCTAAATCCTTTAATCAAGGTTGACCTAATAGTCATTGTATAAATCCTTTAATCAAGGTGACATTCTAATGGAATGTTCTTAAGTTCTCTAACCAGGCCACTTTTGACAAAGTGTTTTAAATCCTTTAACAGGGTCACACCTAACAGTGTGTTTGTAAACCTGTAACCATGTTGGCTTTTCACAGAACTCACTTCAGAAGAGTGAAAATCAGTAGCAAGTTACAAAGTGGTTTTTCCCAAGTTGGGTTTCCACTATAAATCCTAGCATTATACTAGTGTGAATGTTATTATATTCTGCAAGTTAATTACTTTTGGATAGTGGACTGCATGTTATATGTTTCTGATATATGCTATAGAGACTGAGTTGAATTGTTGATTAGATCTGAGTTGTTGAAGTCCTGAAAAGTTCAATTGGTACATCTAGACCTAAGGATAACTGATTCACCCCCCCCCCCCCCCCCCCTTAGTTATTCTAAATTATTCTAACAAGTATTTCCTTCTATGAAAGCACAAAATCTTTTCCATGACTATAAAAATTTTGAGCAACGGTTAGAACAATAAAACTCCAAACCCAAGGTCATATTTGTAGTAGAGGGTTTGAGGAAGATAATTCATAATGATGAACATGGTGTTAACATCTTGTATAGTATCTCTCATACCATTGATAAAAATGTCAAGCCTATTAGAGATTGTGCTTAATAATTAGGTTTCATTCCACCTACCACTAGTGTTGAGACCTCCATTCCTACTCCTACCTCAATACATATTGTGTCTACTTGTGCTCCATGTCTCATTACCACTTCCATTCAAAAAACCAATCCTACACATGTTATCATTCCTAATCCTATTATTCCTCCTCCTTCAAGTGTTCAATGTATGTCCCCTACCATCATTTAGGCCCACTTACAATAGTGTTCTTTTTTAATATTATATTATTCCTTATATTTATCATAATACTCCAAATCTATCACACATATCTCCTACCACTCTTTCTATCAAATATACTATTAATATCTTGGATCAAACTATTTTTTCTTTACAAAAAATTACATCCTTGACTCAATCCAAGTTTAACATTCCAACTTGTGACATTGCTAACCCTTTTTCCTTAGACATCATCTATGTCGTCATCTCTTAATACATGAAAAATCCTTATTTAGAGACTTACACTGATAAGTGGTGTAGGAGAACCTAAGAGC
This sequence comes from Chamaecyparis obtusa, assembly GCA_027943335.1. NCBI lineage: Eukaryota > Viridiplantae > Streptophyta > Pinopsida > Cupressales > Cupressaceae > Chamaecyparis > Chamaecyparis obtusa. The sequence goes on along the minus strand of BSBK01000349.1, from coordinate 394,703 downwards.
CAAAGGAACACCTAAAAGGTCATTAAAATGCATTTATAGTCATATTTGAGTGTAATCAAAATATGGTTGAATATTGCCAATATAGGCAAATGTGGCCTAAAGGGCTAATGTAAGGGCTAATATGAGGGTTTGAGGGTATAAGTAGCAATTTAGATTATGGTTTTGTTTTATAAGGTTAATGAAAGACCATTTGATGTAATATAATAATATTTTAATGATAAAAGACAAGATACATGTAAGTTGTCAAGGTTGACAACATAAGAACTAGGAGGCAAACCGACCAAAGAGTTAGTTCTTAGGTAGTTTAAAGGGTGGTTATCAGTTCTAGTGGTTGAAAAGAGTCTATAAATGATGTAAAAGCCTGATAATGGCCAGAATAGTCATTGTATGAATTCTGAGATTAATAATACTTTAAGTTTCCTACATATTTGTATATTGAACAATAATAAAAGTCATCTTTTTAATGTTTATGCATGGCTAGGATGTTTTGTTTTTGAAGATTCATTTGTATAGTGTGTTAGGGAATTGAATCAACAACATTTTGGATTTTGTAGCACTCCATCTAGTTAGATATTAACAAAGATATCAGTGTTTGAAGATTAAGTATTAAAACCCTTGTTTAGAATATACAATGAACAAGTAAAATATAATAACTTCAAGTTTTATATAGAACCAAACCCCATATTGGAAAGGAGGTTGGGTAAATGCATGTACAAAAACCTCTTGGGGCTGCAAGATGCTATGCACAAAGAATCACATGAGATGGATATATGAAAGGTCTGATAAATTGTCACAGAGTTAACAATTTGGTGACAGTCCAGGGTAGGTGAGACTTTGTCCATACATAGGATTGGTATTTGTTATGAGTGTTGTGAGAAGAAGTTAGGGAATCCCAAGAGAGTTCTAAGTGTTTTAAGAGGGCTATGAGTCAAAGATATGATCAGGGATTTAATTTTCTGTAGGTGTAGAAAGAGTTATCATATGTTGATAGTAAAGGTTGTTAAACAATCTTATTATGTGGGATATGAGGCTAGATCTGTTGACAAATGTTGGAGATAGCATGGGAAAAGTCCTAGGAGTGTAAGGGTAAAAGTTCCTATGGATAAGAGAAATAGCCCAAGGGGAAGAATACAATTGTTAAGGATTAAAATATATGGGAATGTGGCATGTGGACAACAGATTTGGGTATGATTGAAGCCTTAGTAAGTGAATGTTAAGAGCTTTACGAGACTGGTGAATATAAATAATGATCCTAAGTGTGTTTAGAAGATTGAGATACTATCATATGGTACCACTAGGAGATGTATAAGAAGTCTAGGTGTTAGGAATGAATGTTGAAGCCTTCGGTAGTCATTCTGTAGTAGTGGTTGTTGCATTCATGACTATGATTGTCATTGATGTCAACACAGTGATATTCTGGAGTTTAGCAGAGAAGCAGACACAGTTTTGTTTTGCACATGTGTTATATTGCAAATTGAGTTATGCACAATTGATGGTATGTTCTTTGGTGTGTTATTAACCTATGGTTAAGAGTGCAAAAAGAAATTCATTTATTCATGGAAGTTATAAGCATTTTGGTGGAAGCAGTATTCTGGCAGTGTTCCTGAGTAGCGGTTTTTGGTAATCGGAGGATATCTCCTAATCAGGATGGAATCTGATTCTACGCAGTGAAAGGAAAGTTTGAGACTCATTTTTAGTGACATGGTTCATAGTGAAAACTTTGAGGTCACACAATTGGAAAGTTATTGTATCTGGAAGCCAACAGTTTTTATGTAATTTTGATGTAGCATGTTGAAATTATTATTTTGTATTTGCATGCTGACTCATTTGTAATTATTTGAGTGTGGTATAAAGGAAGGAATGTTTTCCTTATTGTAAGAGGGGATTTTAATAGTTGTGATATGAAATTGTGAAAGTTGTGATGCGAATATATGCATGAGGTGAAGAATAGAGCTAATTCAGTGATGAAGGAAGACTTGCAAAGTACAGAGATCTGAATTTGTGATCTTGTGTAGTAGAGAGTGTAGTTTTGGCATAGTGTGAAGGAGGTAACATATTTCATATTATTCTATTGAATAATCCTAAGATCTATTGGACAGTGAGTTCAGAGATCTTGCCTTGAAGCTGTTTGGGCAGTGGGTCCTTCTATCTTCCATAACTCCTAACAGGGTTAGAATCTTTTAACAGTGATTCAAAATATCGTAACAGAGATTCATATGTACTAAATGTATTTCATAAGACTTGTAACAGGGTCCATCCTCTAAGAAGGAACTTTCATATTAGTGCATCATTTTGTGGGCATCATTCCCACCGGGGTTTACTCTTTGATCAAGAGGTTCCCTAGTTAACATATCTTGTGTTATTGTGTCATTGTGTATGATTATTTTTCTATGGTTGGTTACTGCATTGATTATATGGTTCAAAGCTATTGAATTTGATATTGAAGTTGATAAATGGTTTAATTATCAGATAATTGATTCACCCCCCCCCCCCTCTCAGTTATCTTGGGGATCTTTGCTTTCTAACACTAGGTTCATGTGGATGGTGAATCACATTAATGCAACCAAAGTTTTAAGAGTGATCATCCTTTGGAGTGTTAGATTTTTATATTGAAGAGTAAAGTTTTAGATTTGGGAGAGTTTTACAATGTGTGGCCATGACCATTAATAGGTCTTGAATGAGTGTGTGAAGGGTGTTTGAGGGATCTATGTGTTGACCCTATGAGAAGTTGAATGAGTCTGAAGTATGATGGAAATTGATGTGTGAAGTTATATATCATTAAGAAATAGAAGATTTCATCCTTGAGTGAATGTACATGTGTTTGGGCCCATTGTTCTCTGCATCAGTAAGGTTGATCATTCTATTAGCCCATTTTTTTGTCATTGCAAAAATCCAAAGAAAATGGCCTTCATTCCTACAAAATTCTTTGAGAATTTCCATATCCTACTACAACACTATTTGTGTCAGTGAAGAAAATATATGATGTGTTGTGGTTTGCGATCTTAGTCAGGGATAGTTTTGGGTGTGTGCAAGCTCCAATCAAGATCGCATGTCTTCTGGTGTAAAAACTAGTGAGATATTGCAATTTTAAATTGTTAAAGTGTGAAGAAATAGGATTTATCCATGCAATGGTTTCAATAAAATTTGTCTAAGTCCAGAAAAACCCTACCCTTATTCTATTTCTTCATTACTTTTTTGGCCCACTTAAGTTCCCTTTTTGCATGTGACTTTATCATGTTCTTTGTTGTCGTGTATTCTAGGAATGTTGGGTGGTTAGTGATATTTTTCTAGCAACTTAGAAAATAAGGTGTTCTCTAGATCATGTGATGCTTAGCAGTTTTCATAAAAAATTCAGCAATTCAGTGCAATTGTTATCTCTTGATCTCCTAATCCTAGCGGTTAGTGAGCAAAAATTTGATGATCTGGCGAGCAGTTAAGGGTTTCCTTTGTCATTGAATCTCATAATAAAGTGGCTAAGTCATAAAACATTTAGAGAATCATTGAGGACCATTGATGGAGGATTAGATCAATGGCTAGCACTTGTTCTCATAATGGAACCAAGGTTAAGACAAATATCTAGTGATTCTGAGAATGCCTCTTTCATGCTTTCTCCAGATGGAACCAGGGTTAAGAGAAATGTTATGAGATTATGAAACTTTCCTCAGTTGCACAATCTCCAGATGGGCTCAAGTTAAGTCAAAGGTTAGAAAGGGTCTAGCATGGTGGTTAAGTCTTGCATTCAATGAACTGGTGATAATGTGTTCTTGTATTCTCCAGATCTTGGCAGTTAGGTTCTTAACATTCAGCAATCTGACGTAGCAGTTACCTCCAAGTCGCGCGATGAAATGGCTAAGTCTTCTAACATCTGGTGATTCAACGATGGTCATTGATGTAGATGAGATCAGACGGTGGTTTCTCATTCTCTAAGTATAACCCTGGTTAAGATAATTATTCAGTGATTGTGAGATAAGCTTTGTCGCTTGATATCTTAATTAAACCCTAGTTTAGAAAATTATTCTGAGATTGTGAGATATCCTTTGGTTGTGTATTCTCTAAATGGTATGTGTGGTTAAGGGCTCACTGAGGTAAAATATAATGACATTTTAGGTCAAGTTGGATCTGACAGTGGTCATGATGCCACTGGGAAAAGATGCTCGAATGTTATTGATCACGTGCTCATGACTACCATTTGATTTTATCTAATCAAAAGATAATAAGGTGGGTCCTCGTGCCAAATATTGATGATGTGTTTTCTCCTAATTGGTCATCGAGATGGTGGTGTGGTCAGATTATTTTTAATGGCTTGATTGACTATTTGTCGATTAACGAGAAACACCTGATGTGTCAAGAATTGTAGAGATCAACAGTTGTGTTTTAAACTTGATCAATTAACCATTGTGGCTAGGATTTGAATTGTTTAAGGGTTTCTATGTAGGGTTTGAAACAGTGAACTAGATGATGACAAAGCTAGATTAGATTTGATTGTGCTCTAGGATAGTTGCAGATGAGGAATTGATGAACAAGATATTAGGTATCCATCTGATCTAATTTGTTTCCTTGGGTGCCATGCCTTTTTAATGCAAAGAATTGATATTTTGATAGGGGCGGCTAGGGTTTGATGGTTGTTTCCATGATTCACATGGTTTTGAAAGATTTGGCTACAACCAGAAGTCTGTTCAAATTGTAACTACAGTTATCCTATGAGGAAAACCAAATAATTATACATAAGATTTGAACTGATTCTCCTAGGTTTTCAGGATTTTTCTATTCTTTCATTTTTGGTTGTGGTAGTTGCATGACGTAATTTTGACCTAAATGATCCCAAGCTTGTTGCAATCCTTTATAAGGATTTCCAAGATCATTTAGTAGGGGTTCCAATTCTAGTTTCTTTTCCTATTATGGTTCCATGAATGGTTCCTTTTGTAAATATTGTCCTCTTCTCTTCATATAGGGTGTTTCTTGTATCCTTTCTGGCTATTAGATAAGAATATGTTTTGTAATAATTTATCTTATGAATGAGATTACAACACTTTTATACAATTATCAAATTGTCTCCATTTTCTTCCTAAACTTTAAGGGTTAAAGTATCAAGGGTGTTTTAGTCTTTCTATTGTATGTCTGCAATAGAGTTATTTCAAAGAAATAATTGGGGTTTAGGATTCATGTTCAAATGTGTATGAGTTGGGATCTCAAAGATATGTAATACTTGTCTTTTAGTGGATGTTGATCAATGTATTACTTATTTCAGGGTCTCTTCTAAGGGGAGGATTAAAGTCCTTTGAATAGGTGATTCCATATTTTAGTACACGGGTGGATATTTCAAGTAGAATTTGATCAATGGTGTATGTTCGATGTAAGTCATCAACATTTTAGGTTGTGTTGTCTTCTTGGTTCATAGTTCTCTATTGCAATGTGTTATTTGACTCTACTTCCCATCGGATAAGGCACTAGTCTATGATAGATTTGGGATATTTCAAAGATTCTTTCCACCCAAAAATGTAAATGAAAACATTTTCCCTCTCATGTTGTTAGGAGGAGTTAGTAGTAGTATTGTTTAATTCTTAGACTTACTCTATGCAAGTGGGATATTGTAGAAGATTTGGTAAATACTGGGGTATTTGTTACCTAAGAGTCTAAAAACTATTCCATAGTCATATGCATGTAGGCTTGTTGTTTGTTTCATAAAGAAGTCATGTTTGTGCAAAAGAGGTATACGTACCTAAGTGATGTTGAGCTCAAAGTGAAGAAGGTCTTTGTACCTTATTTTGTTGGAATTTTCTTGTCCCTATTCTGCTGATAGTGCTAAGTTTTTGTTCCAAGTTATCAGTCCGACAATTTGGTCCTCAAGTTCCCACCTAGGAAAGGGGGTTGCAAGAAAATGAACCAACACATTCACTCATGTTAAAACCTTTCAAACATTGTGTAGTTATTTCTCTCATGATCATAGGTTCATGGCTAAACTATTTACAAGAACCTTTCAAGATAAAGCCTCAATTGATATTGTTCTTTGCCTCTTTAGTCCATTGATTCCTTTCAATTATTTGTTAATGATTTCATTCAATAGTTTCAAAACAATAGTTCTCATAAGATTTATTTGACTAATTTGATGCATTGTAAACAAGGGGTTAAATAAAAATTGGTTGATTTCATTGGTGGATTAAATAATTTGCAAGATCAAATTTCTTATCATGTGTCAGATGTTGATATTCTATGTATTTTCATTTCTAATTTTAAAAAATATATTAGAGATAATATATTACTTTCTAAATTCTCTTCTTTTACTCAATTGTGTGTAGTGTTCCATAATTTTCAAATTCAACTAAGTCAATTTGAGAGCACTCCTCTAATTTCTCTAGTTGATATGAGTGATATGGCATTTCAATCCATTTAAAATTTTCAAAAACCTAAGAGCTTCATCAAAATCAATATTTTATCAAAAAATGTTGATGAGCAAGTAGTAACAATATCTAAAGGTGTGGCTCTTTTTTTATTTATTTTTAGAGCTTCTCATAGTTTTACACCTCTCCCTGAATCTTTGCATAATATGATTTTAAATTTGATTAATCCTAACATTTTAAAACTTCCTTCCATTAAACCAATTTACACACCCAAACCTTTTCCTAATTGCTTTGATCACAAAGTCTTTTGTCAATGCCATTTCCAACCTGACCATAATACTAAGAAGTGTTTCTATTTGAAATCTATGATTCAAGACCTCATTGATTCTAATGCTATATCTATTGAGGGTGTTAATGATCAAGGAAACAAGCCTATAGCACCTTCCAACCAAAAAATTAAAATTTATATCTATCCTTTGCCTTCTCGCTTGACTAATACCATTAAGAATACTTAAGCTTTACCTTCTTCTTCCACCCATATTGTTTACTATGATGTTGAATGTACTAAACCCAACAATCTTGTCAACCTTATTGATTGATCTGAACCCAACTCTAAACCAAAACCTAATCTTTTCATTAAATTTCATCCTAAAGAGATGATTAAGGAACCTAATGATCCTCTTTACATCATAGCAAAGGTTAATATTCTTCTTTTTCATGGTGTCTTTATAGATCCTACTATAAATGTGAATGTTATAACTAAACAAAATCTTTACATTAGAAAATTGTAGTGAGATTTCTATGATAAATCTGATGTGATGATCCAAACTTTTAATGGTTTCACTTATCCTACCCATGGTTCCATTACTTTTGTAGTAGAATTTGGTGGTAGAACTATTATACACTAAGTTTGCACCCTTGTTTCAACCTCTCTTGGTCTTGATAACCTAGTATAACATGGGAATCATCTCCAGGTTGTGGGACCTATGCTAACTAAGATGATACCTCTAGATTCTAGGCTAGTTCCTCTTGGATAAGCACCTTAGTTTGCTTCTTGACAGAAAAGTAAACCTTTGAGGGGAAAGGGATAGAAGGAATGCTAAAAGGGAAGATGACTGAAAGAAAACTACCTACTAGGTGATACACCTAAATGATGGTTTGAATTATAGTATGGACGATGAAATCAGTGCATAAACTCAGGTCTAGGAGATCACAACTCACTGAATAGGCTTGCATCAATATTTCATAGAAGGGTCTGCAATAGAAAGAGGGTATTCAGGGAAAGAGAGAATTTCACAAGTAATAGCATTCCTAAGGATTGGACACAATCTATGACCTGCAAACAAACATTCACTTCTGTAAATAGGTATAGGAATGAGACAAATTGTCAGGGGGTTGAAGTATACCCACAAGATCATTCAAATCAAAGCATCCACAAGAATACAAAAGAATTGCAGAAAGAAAGAGGGATCAGGAACCCTAAGATATCACTGAAAACATGGTTATACTGAACTCAATAAGAGAAAATTCAGACAAGAAGGCATAGGGATAGAAAGAATGTCACAAAATACCTTTGCAATATCTAAAGTTCCAATGAAAGTTACAAACTACAGAAAGTCAGAGGGCAGAAAGAATGCCACGAATAACTCCTCAGAGAGAAAATTCTCTTTTACAATTGCCAACTCCGAGCTTCAAAAATCTCCAAAAACATTATATACATCTCCCTTTGCATGCAGGCAGGAGCCAAAACCTAATTACAGTTACATATGGTTTGACATAAAATAATCAAAAACCCTAATTCTGTCATGTCTGATCATAAATGTGTCTTTGAAAGTATCTTGACTAATCAGATCTCATATTTGTGTGTCCATCCTTGTACTATATCTACCTGTAGACAAGCCACCTTGACCTATCTACCCTTTGGGCAACTCGACCTTGCCATGAATGCTCAAATCTGGTCCAGGTTTGATTTGTATTTTGAAGTACAGGAGGCCATAGGTGGTGCCACCTTAATATTTCTTTGGCATGAGAATATCAACATGGTACCCTAAGAAATCACAGGAGATGACCACCAGATCTTTCTAAACATTCCCCCAACTACAACCATCCTAGCACTATCAATTCTAAGCTACCCAAAGCCATGCAATCAATCAACCACAATGAACCAGAAAGAAACCCTCAAGAAGATATTTTAAATTTGAAAAGCAACTGCTAGTTGACCAAGATTAAAACATAGTCGTCGATATCACTTCTTCCCGGTAGATCGAACAGCTTAGATGAACCTTGTAATAGTCAAGAGACCCTTTTAAAATTCAAGTGCTAACTCATCAGTCAGAACCAATGAGAAGTGACCACGTTAGCATGACTGGCACCTCAGTAAGTAGAAGAATCTTTGAATCTGCATCAAATGGTGGTCGCATGATCTGATGGGGTTGGAATATTCCATCAGATCATGCGATGACCGTAGATCCTCATCGACTCTGTAAATCCTCTGACAACTGAACCCACTGACAAGTGCCAACTATCCCACCCATCGACCAATCAGAAACAAGCACGTCAGCACCTTCTAGCAACACAGACCCATGACATCAATCTTCATCAGATGGTTGTCACATGATCACAAGGGCTCAGAAGATTCCTTGTGATCAAGTGACAACTGTAGATCTTCATCAACTTCCACCTCACTTAAGATACTTAGATGCACAGACAAGTCCCAGCTGTCGTCTGGCCAACCAATAGAATTTGATCACGTCAAATACCAAGGACCCACCTGACAGAGTCCTAGGAAAAGGTAAAATCAATGGCTGGCGTATGATTGCATGGGCTTGGAATATTCCATGCAATCATATGATAATCATTAGATCTTAAAGGAAAGATAGCACACTGGGCGCGCTGATAGAATTCCACATCACAGCCCACTGACCAATAAGATTCAGACACCTCAGATTACATGGCAGTGGACCCACAGACAAATTGAGTGCTACATTGGAATGGAGATCGACGGTCATCACATGATCTAAAGGGTTTAGAATATTCTTTCAAATCATGTGCTAGCCGTAGATCTAAATTGACTGCCAGCAACCAAGACTGATAATAAAAGATGATTGCTCACCGAGTTGCAGGTTGCTAAGGGCTAAACCACTGAAACTGTGAGATTCTATGAAAAGTCACCAAGTCGCCAGCAAAAAACCATAACCACTTCCGTATTCTAGCGACCTAGTGACCGGGCTTTAAAATATAAAGCACATGTGGGAAAAGGGATGACTTAAGCAGTCGAAAAGGTAACCACGAAACGGAAAGGCCGTAAAGTTTTTTGGGGCCAGCGGCTACTTTTTCAAATTCAAACTTGTATTCCAGGGGGCTAAAGGAGATTGAAGAGGCCAAAAAACAAGACACAGGGCCATGAAAATTTTAGAGGCTCAATAGGGTAAAATATGCAGACCTTGGGATGGAGTTCAAACCAGCCTATGACCAAAATTGGATGGGTAGGGAATTTTTGGGCAACATTTTGGTGATTTATGTTGGATGTCAACCTGCTAGACATGATCAGTGGCCTTGAGCAATCCATTGGGCATAGGAGTCATCACTGAAATACAAGACCCTGACAGAGAGAGACCAACAGCTGAAAGACAAAAACTATGCACGGGCACTTGGAAAGTAGGAAAACTAAATTGAAAGAAGGGAAAGAAAGCAGGAACACTAACCTAACCTAAACTAAATAGTGTAGAAAATTGGTCAAACAAAGCCATTCACTGGTTTGTTGAAATAACTACCCCTCCTCTTTAAAATACTATATTTTACATGCATAAGGATAGCAAATAGGGAATGAAGTATGCATAGTTGTGTGAAGAGTCAATGTAGTACCTTTTGAAAGACATAAACAAATTGACTCACCTCCACCAACAGATTCTTGTTTTCATTATCCATGGGTAGATAAGTGAGTTGAGCTTGTCCCTCCTGAACTGCAAGTTCACCTCCAACTTCAGCTTCATTTGAACACTCATGTTTGGACACAAATATGATTGGCTTTTTATGGATGGCCTCCATTCTTGGTAAGTACCTTAAGGGGAAACCCCTGCAAAGAGTGAACTTGGGGTTCCCTTTGTTGTTGTCAGGATGGTCAAAAAATTGTCCCTCCATGATAATCTATCGTACATTTTCCTCTTCTATAGTTGGGACACAATTAACCCCCTACTCTCCAAACTCCTCTTCAAGAACATGCAAGCCATTATCCTTTTCAGGAAGATGAGGAACATCAACAAGAGTTGAGCAGAAAGCATCAATTATCAAATCAAAATCATCTTGTTGCTCTAAGTTAGCAGCACCCATATCATCTTTATTCTCACAATTAGAGGGCTCAACTAGTGAATCTTGTGCTACCTCATCTTGCTCAATATAAGAAGGCATCTCTTCAAATAGATCAGCTAGGCTTTCACCCTCTTCACTTTCTTTCTTATCCTTATCTGAATACTCAAATCCATCTTGATGTAACAACCCTACTTGTTCCTCATGATCATCATGAAAAAGTACACCTAAAAGACAAAAATCATCTTCTTTCTAGTGGCTTGAAATGCTATGAGGTGTAGGGGGCTCTTTAGGAATTGGTTCATAGGGCCTTATTTGCTGCAGAATTGGCTCACTATCACTTAGGAAGTGAAAAATTTTAGGTGTCTCCTTTATAAGGGGAAGATGAGGTGGCTGGAAATCTAGGATAGGGTCATGAATGGGCTTAGGCAAGAAACTTGGGATCTAAACCTTGTGATTTTCTTGTCTTGGCACTTGTTGCATCCCATTCTTAGGAAGATGTGCTTGGGACGCCACTGTCTCTTGTTGTAACACTTCTAACCTTTCTCCATTAGGAAGCTCATAGTTCAAGAGGACAAGTAGAAAATCTATAGCCTCCTTCCCAAAAAATGGGTTTAGGTGACTGCCAGCTGCTTTGATGCTTTGTGTTGGGAATGTCCTCCTGATTGGATTATATCAATGGAAAGGCTTCTCTACCAAATTTTTCCTTTTACTTTCATGCTTTTCTTGATACTGTGGTCTACTTTGTTGGTAGGATTGCTCCTGAGCTTGGCATTGTTGGCTAGGACTTTGACCTTGTTGTTGATAACATGGCCTATCCTCTTGATTATGCCCTTTTAAAATGATCAAATCCTTAGTTAGAGCCTGCAGCAGGCTCATCATCTCTTGGTTTATTTCTTGTTGATCACTTCTCACCTCTTGTTGATTGCTTTTTAATTTGAGTAGCTCTTGAGAAGGGTCACCTATGGACTCCCCATAGCTAGTGCTAGCCTAAGGTTCTATTAATGTAGGTATGGGAGTAAATGGAGGCATTTGCAAAGGTATAGTGGGCTGAATATTGGGAGAGATAGGCATGGGTGGCCTTGGGGTTATCACACTAGCTTGAATTAAGAAATTTTCTACCTTTACAGCTAGGTCAAAAGCCTGAGGTAATGAAGTACCTCCTAAAGATTGAATCATGATAGATATCTCATTACTTAGGCTTCTCAAAAAATAAAGGAAAGCACAGCCTACTGAAGGCCTTACATTAATTGGAATCCTATTCCATGTCTTGAGGAATCTTCCATTAAAATCAGTCATCTATTCTCGAGGATCTCTCTTTATTATTTGGAGCTTCTCTACCAGAGATAAAGAGTCTAAATCATCCTCAAAGTATTTTCTAAGGGGCTCTCCAAGTCTATCCCATGAAGTAATGGAGCCAACTTCCAGACTTCTAAACCAAACTAGGGCCTTACCCTTAAAGGAGGTAGCCAACAACTTGGTGGCAGCATCCTCCTCTATGATGTTGTGTATACTATAGATGGTAGCCACATCTCTTATGTGCTCAAAAGTAGTAGTTTGGCCTTCACCTGTGAAATTAGGTAGACTCTTTAATGCCACCAAGGGCACATCATGGTGTTGGGAAAAATTTAATGGACTACCTTGATTAAAGGGTCCAAATGCAAATTGTCTTGCCATAAGAAGGGTCTATTTTTCCCATAAGCTCTATCAGAAATTGGGTCATTGTCTCTTAATACTAATGGAGTCACCATATATACTTGAACACTAACCTCTCTAAGTTCTATGTTATGCAATCAATATATCAGAAATAGCATAATCTTTCAAAGATAAACTTCTTTTGTGGTCCCACCGGGCGTGCCAGAATTGTTATACACTAAGTTTGCACCCTTGTTTCAAGCTCTCTTGGTTTTGATAACCTAGTATAACATGGGAATCATCTCCAGGTTGTGGGACCTATGCTAACTGAGATGAGACCTCCAGATTCTAGGCTGGTTCCTCTTAGATAATCACCTTAGTTTGCTTCTTGATAGAAAAGTAAATCTTTGAGGGGAAAGAGATAGAAGGAATGTTGAAAGGGAAGATGACTAAAACCAAACTACCTACTAGGTGATACACTGAAATGATGGTTTGAATTATAGTATGGACGATGAAATTAGTGCATAAACTTAGGTCTAGGAGATCACAACTCACTGAATAGGCTTGCATCAATATTTCATAGAAGGGTTTGCAATAGAAAGAGGCTATTCAGTGAAAGAGAGAATTTCAAAAGCAATAGCATTCCTAAGGATTGGACACAATCTATGACCTACAAAAAAACATTCACTTCTGCAAATAGGTATAGGAATGAGACAGATTGTTAGGTGTTTGAAGTATACCCACAAGATCATTCAAATCAAAGCATCCATAGGAATACACAAGAATTGCAGAAAGAAAGGGGGATCAGAAACCCTAAGATATCACTGAAAACATGCTTATACTAAAGTTAATAAGAGAAAATTTAGACAAGAAGGCATAGGGATAGAAAGAATGTCACAAAATACCTTTGCAATATCTAAAGTTCCAATGAAAGTTACAAACTGCAAAAAGTCAAAGGGCAAAAAGAATGCCACGGATAACTCCTCAAAGAGAAAATTCTCTTTTACAATTGCCAACTTTGAGCTTCAAAAATCTCCAAAAACATTATATACATCTCCCTTTGCATGCAGGCAGGAGCCAAAACCTAATTAGGGTTACATATGATTTGACATAAAATAATCAAAAATCCTAATTCTATCATGTATGATCATAAATGTGTCTTTGAAAGTATCCTGACTGATCAGGTCTCATATTTGCATGTCCATCCCTATACTATATCTGCCTGTAAAAAAGCCACCTTAACCTATCTACCCTTCTGCAACTTGGCCTTGCCATGAATGCTCAAATCTAGTCCAAGTTTGATTTGTATTTCAAAGTACAGGAGGCCATAGATGGGGCCACCTTAATATTTCTTTGGCATGAGAATATCAACATGGTACCCTGAGAAATCATAGGAGATGACCACTGGATCTTTCTCAACATTCCCCCAACTGCAACTATCCTAGAACTATCAATTTTGAGCTACCTGAAGTCACACAATCGATCAACCACAATGAACCAGCAAGAAACCCTCGAGAAGATATTTTAAATTTGAAAAGCAACAGCCAGTTGACCAAGATTAAAACATAGGCATCGATATCACTCATTCCCAATAGATTGAATGGCTTAGATCAACCTTGTAATAGTTGGGAGACCCTTTGAAAAGTCAAGTGCCAACTCATTGGTCAAAACCAATGAGAAGTGACCACGTTAGCGTGACTGGCACCTCAGCAAGTAGAAGAATCTTTGAATCTGCATTGAATGATGGTCCCATAATCTGATGGGGTTGGAATATTCCATCAGATCATGTGACCACCATAGATCCTGATTGACTCTACAAATCCACTAACAACCGGACCCACTAACAAGTGCCAACTATCCCACCCATCAACCAATCAGAAACAAGTGCATCAGCACCTTCTGGCAACACGGACCCACAACATCAATCTTCATCAAACGGTTGTCACATGATTGCAAGGGCTCAAAAGATTCCTTACGATCAAGCGACAACTATAGATCTTCATCAACTCCCACCTCACTTAAGATACTCAGACCCACTGACAAGTCTCAGCTATCATCCGGCCAACCAATAGAATTTGAGCATGTCAAAACTTGAGGACCCACCTAACAGAGCCCTGGCAAAAGGTAAAATCAATGGCTGGCGTATGATCGCATGGGCTTGGAATATTCCATGTGATCATATGAAATTCATTAGATCTTAAAGGAAAGACAACCCACTGGGCTCGCTGACAAAATTCCACATCACAGCCCATTGACCAATAAGATTCAAACACCTCAGATTACGTGGTAGTGGACCCACTGATAGATTGAGCATTGCATTGGAATGGAGATTGATGGTCATCACATGATCTGAAGGGTTCAAAATATTCTTCCAGATCATGTGCTAGCCATAGATCTAACTTGACTACTAGTAACCAAGACCACCAATAAAAGATGACCGCTCACCGAGCCGCAGGTTGCTAAGGGCTAAACCACTGGAACTATGAGATTTTGCAAACACAGTCACCAAGTCACTGGCAAAAAACCATAACCACTTTTGTATTGTACCGACATAGTGACTGGGCTTTAAAATATAAAGCACACATGGGAAAAGGGATCACTTAAGTGACTGAAAAGGTAACCGTGAAACAGAAAGGCCGTAGGGTTTTTTAGGGTTTTTTGGGGCCAACGGCTACTTTTTCAAATTCAAACTTGTATTCCAGGGGGCTAAAGGAGATTGAAGAGGCCAAAAAACAAGACACAGGGCCATGAAAATTTCAGAGGCTCAACAGGGTAAAATATGTAGACCTTGGGATGGAGTTCAAACCAGCCTATGACCAAAATTGGATGGGTAGGGAATTTTTGGGCAACAAGAACATTAGATGTCACCTTTTTTGTCATCCAAACTTCCAATTAGTTTCATGTTAGACTTGTTCTTTCCTTTCTCACATCAATGAAAGTCGTAGTCTCTCCTATTTAGAAGTGTTTGAAATTTATCTGTGATGGAGAAATAATCACAATTAATAATTGTCACTATCTCTATTTAGCACCTTGAGGAAAATTTTACCTTTACTTATTTTTTCCTTCCATGGCTCAACCAATTCTACCTTGCAAAGATAATCATTTTTATCCTATCAGAAATTTAAAATCCAAAAGATTTGTGAGCTTAGTGATCCTAAGGATGTTATATTTCCTTGTCCTAGACCTGGACTTCTTCCTACACCTTCCACACCTCCTCTATATACTTTAGTTCTACCTCCTATATCTTATAAACATTCTACAAATTCTACCTCGTAACCTAGTGTGGTTCCTTCCACTCTTCCCCCTAAATAAGAAAAGGACTTGATGTTGATTGATCCTAAACCAAACTAAATCTCAAGGAAAACTAAATGTAATCACTATGTTTGTGACAACCACTATAAACATCATGCTATATCATGAGAGAATTCTTTCCAAAATCTTTCCTCTCCTAAGAAAATGATTGATTCCTTGATTCCCTTTGACCAACCTATGCATATCCTAAGGGATGAAGCTAATTTGAAAAAAAATGAAATTGAACAAACATGATAGTTAAAATTATATATTAGATTCTATAACAATTAATTTGGATGAATAATATACTCTTGATGATGATGATGATTTCAATGTTTCTAATATAAATGATGATATTCATGCTAGTGACTTTGATGATATATATGATCTTATTAATGTTAATCATGACTTGCTAGATAGATTTGCAAAATAATTATCTCTTAGTCCAAGTGACCAACAAAGAGACCTATATTACTAGCAGGGTCCTTGTTTGGAACTCCCTATTGTTCCATTTTATGTGCCTAATGTGTCTCCTCTTACATATTTCCCACCTTCTCTAAATACTACAAATTGAGATGGGGGGCAGGCAATATGCTTGAATAGCTCCTCTTGTACAGTGTATTCTTTGTGTTTGCTTATTATAATGTGTTTTCCCCATGATGTGTTTCTTCTTATATGTTTTTTTAGATTTCTTTAGATGACCCTAGTTTCTTTGTTTTCGATTAAGGAAAAAATAGTTTTTGAAGGGAACAGTAACCCTTTACAAAAGGAGAGAAAGATAGGAAATATCAACACAACACAAAAAGAGACAGCTTGGGGAAACAACATAGAACAATAGAAACCCCCCCAACACTAGAAACTAGCAAAACAAGACTGGCACACCAAAAAAAAATAGGGCGGTGACCAACCAACACAGCTAAGACATTTTTTCCATAAATTTCATTGTGTCCTCCTTCAGCATATCAAATTGTTGGATGGACTCCCAGAGAGCCATGAGTTCCTTTGAATTGTCCGCTTTCTTTTTCTTCGTACTCACTCTAGTGCAAGAATCAGGGCCAACAGGGGTAGAACCTTTAGTATCTTCATCTTCAACAACAATGAGGTTGTTATTCCCTTCTAGCATAGAGAGAAGGGCCCTCAAGTTGTCAGTGGTTACCTTCATGCCCTCAAAGTTTTGTTTCATTATTCTGCTAAGGGTTTCTTCAATGCTCAAGATACGACTGGAGGTAGTTTGCATGCAGAAGTTGACGATAGTATTTATTTTTTGTTCAAGCTTCTCCATCATGCCTTGTCCATTAGAGCCCTCAACCATCATAGCATGAGTACTGGCAGTGTTTGTAGGCTTGGCCATCAACAGGGAAATTTTGTTTACTCTATCTTCCAGCTCAGAATACTTAATACTGACATCTTGTAATTCATCATACAACTAGGAGTATTTGCATGTCCATACCAACCCACTCTTTAAGAACTTGCATGAACCCAAAATTACCTTTACCCTTATCAGTATGGTCCTCCTGGCTATTTCCATTTTTCTTCTCTGGGTTCTTCTTGTTGGTGCCCTCTTCTTTTTTATCTTCGGCCTTCTCAAAGATAGCCCTAGAAATCATTTCTTCCATGGAGGATGAGTCTTCATAATCCATAAGAATGGGGAAAGTGTGGATAATAGGGTTGTAACACTCTTCAATATGAACAATGAAAATAGGAATAGGAGTATCAGAGCCAGCCACTACCTGAGGGATAGTGCCCATGTTATTTTTCTCCATATCAATAGCCTCCTCAGGAACATAGTTATCACCTAGGTGTTCAGTCTTCAAATCCCCAATTTTGGCACTACTAGCTTTGTCACTCTTGGTATCTGAGGAAGGCTCAGAGGCAGAATCCTAAGGGACTTGGTCCTCCTCATCATGATAATCCTTGAGGTTATGATCCTCTTCATGCACCTTTATATCTTCCTCAGTTTCCATACCTGCCTCCTTAGAGAGGAATTTGGAAGCTTCGATCATGTCATTTTTATTAGCTCCCTCCCGCAGATCAACATCTTTGTCAGTATCCATGCCAGCCTCTTCCATGAGGAATTTGGTCGCTTCTATCATCTCACCAGTAGGGTTACTTTTCTTTTTCTTCTTGGGAGTGTTACTGTCAGTCAGGAGGGATCTTTTACCCTTATTCTCCATGATCTTCCTAGGGACCAGGGAAGCATCCTAGAAGTTAGACTTGGCATACT
The DNA here is from genome assembly GCA_027943335.1 of Chamaecyparis obtusa. Classification (NCBI taxonomy): domain Eukaryota; kingdom Viridiplantae; phylum Streptophyta; class Pinopsida; order Cupressales; family Cupressaceae; genus Chamaecyparis; species Chamaecyparis obtusa. Next base: position 376,910 of record BSBK01000349.1, on the reverse strand, counting down.
CATAATGAGAAAAATGAGCTCATCGTGAAGAATAGGCTTCTCAGGTTTCTTCCTATTTTCCAAAATATTAGTAGCAAGGGATTGCAACAAAAGGTAAGGAAAAGAGATTGTCCTCTTGTAACAGATTTGATTCACCAGCATGAAATGAAAATTCTAGACTCTAGTGTACCTACCCTCAAGAGTAAAATACTGCATAAGGGCTTTGACAAGTTTAGCCCAAAGTAGTTTCATTTGACTCTGAAGAACAAAATCTCCAGATTGTTTCACAAGGAGGGCTTTCTCACCTTGAGACTTAGGGTACATTTTAGCTGCATTTTGGGCCATGATCCTACCTCTATAGTACTTTAAACTAGACATTTTAAGACCCGTAATCTCATAAATAAGCTTTTCAGTAATGCTAAAGGTGTTACCACAAAAGGTAACTTTACCATTATCCCAGCAGTCAGTGAATTCCTTGGAAATGTCCTTGTCATAGCCATGTAATTTCTCCATATAAGGCATGACACCACCTTCTTTGGTCTTTTCCTAGAATTTGGCTTCCTTCTTCCATTTGTATATAGTCGATTCCTCACATTTTAGTTTACCCCCATGATACCGAAAACTAGTTTTAGGCATAGGGAAATTGCCAAAAATGAAGACACAAACACAAAGCAAGAAAGTGTTGAGGGTTGCCACTTTAATAGGATTAAAGAAAGCAACGAGGATGCAAAATGCACACTTGTTATTATTTCTACCTAGTCCTTTATGTTGGTTCCTCAAACTGAACTTTATGCTTTCATAAGCAACCAGTACATCTATAGTTTTTAAGAATGGGTTAGATCCAAATATAAAGCTCAAAGATGACTAGACCAACTATAGGGACAAGACTTCCCTCTATGCTTTTGGCTCTGCAAAACCAAGGAGGGTGCTCCTAATCTAGTAAAACAAAACTTATTTCACTAATCACTGACTAGATTTAAATATAACTGATGGATGACAAGAAAATACAAAATGAGAACCACTCATTCATTGATTTTCCATTACCATAAGATGAGGCAGAATAGGTAGGTCACAATACTTCATAGATTTTTGATAAATTTGTATCAAATGTTTGGAGTACAGTAGAACCTTACCAAGCATTGAGTTCTATAAACTAGCTTCACTGCTGGCCGGTGCCTTATCCATTGGGTAATAGCCTCAATACAAAATTGAGATACATAGACAAATATATTGAACTTTGATGACCTTATCCTCTGAAAATGCTATCACCCTATGGTGGATTTTATCAAAGGACTCCAGAATTCACACTACTTACCGGTATCCTTATGAAAACTTCAAAGAATCAGTGCTATATCTAGAGCCTATTTAATTTGATCCTAGATCAAACCTGAAGAATATCAACACATAAGTCAAACAAAGAACACACATAGGATAGATATAAACCCTATATTTTATTCAAAATGCTATATCATCATGTATACACAAAGTGCTTTAAAATGCAAACTATCTAGATATTTAACTAAACCAACAATACTTGATATTATGAAAACTTGGCCTAATACAGTCTATTGTATCCTAGACTAAGAGAAAAGTCATCAGTCAATGTTATGAAACTAAACAGGAGACTAAAACTACATCTCCTACCTAGCCCACAGAGCACTTGGGACCAATTCTGAGAAAATTCATAGAGAAGTAGGAACCCTTACAATAATGAAAAGATTGCATATATATCCCTCAGGAAAAGACCTAAAAGATATTTCTACCATGACACCTGTTACTTCCAGAAAGATCAACTCTACAAATAACTTCTTTTCCCACTAAAATCTGACTTCGAAGACAAAAGCACTTACTGCTCTTTCCTACTTGCTCGAAATTGATTCCTAATGCTGCCAATGAAACCGTCATTTCCCTCCATTTCCAATAGTATATTATACTCATATATTCAGACAAAAATTGAACCTCTAGATCACAAATTCATGAGCAGCTTCATTCATGAACAACTTGACATATTTGAAATTTTGAATTTATGCAAAGTTCAGACTTTACCAATTTGTTTTAAATCCTTCTACACATTTAAAACTGGGTGGGCCCTACATGTACCATGTGGCACTGACCACCTCATTGCCACCTCACCATCCATTTGGAGTTACCTACAATATTGCATGGTCATCAGTGCTGCATCACTATCTTTGCCACATGTCAACATCTGGTTCGCTACAGTCTCCACCTGGGCATCCACCTACAACATTCTCACCACCTCATCAAACTACCACATTGGCCTATCACATGATTGCAAGGGTTGATTTCCCTCCTTGCGGTCATGTGACCACCGTCAGATCACCAATGCGTATGTCGAGGTAGTCAGCCTACATACTCACACTTCATCAAAATTTACCTTCACCTCATGTGGGACCTCTTGCCACATCATCATCCTTTCATCGCTAGCACTAGCCTCGATCCACATGCATGTGAGTAGGCCTCTCTCTATGTGTCCATTCTTGGACACTTAGCTATTGTGCGCTGGGCTATTTGAAGAACACTTTCCCTTGTTTCGCTTGCAATGTGGGATTAAATCCCTTTGAATTTAATAATAATTTCCTTCAAAATATTGCATAGTGAGCGCCGAGTTGGGCCCACACATTCTCTTCCTTCCTTGACTTTTTACCTTAACATGAGGTGCCATTCCTTTTAAATATCTCTAATACACAATAACTAGCAAATGTGGGACTAAACACTAATGCACATCCCACCACTCTAGAATGCTCCATGCCCGCACGCGCTCACAAGAAGTACACACAACATCCATTTGGTGTGTGCAGCTTGGAGATATGCACAACATCATTTATGGCGTATGCTGGTGCCTTAAGAATTCCATGCACCCCTTAAGGGAAGCCAACACAGGTGATGCATAGCTTTTGACTGGTGAGTATATGATTTCCTTGAAATCAATGAATAAGAAAAAAAATGAGTTGCTTCCCTGTGAGCACAATCAGTAGGGACACCTGGGTGCTTAACCCCTAGCATGTGAGTAGCAGCACCATGCTTTCTTTATCTTATGTGCTAGTCCCTCTTTAATCAATTACCACTCATCCCTTTTTTTAATTGGCATTTCTCCATGCCCTATGCATTTCCTTTAAGTTGCAAACAACATCCTTTAATGGAGCTACTCCACAAGAGGACTCACGCAACACTCCAATCTTTGGAAGCACTCACGCAAACCCTTGGAAGCACGCACGCAATGCTTTGATGAGCATTTCCTTGCCATTTTGCACTGGTCCCTTTTACATTTATGTATAATACCAACACAAATCAAATGCACACTGGTATTCTTCATTTCTTACACTGACTTTTGATTTCTTACGGTGGCATCTACTTTGGATTTTAACGCTGGCATCTGCTTTAAATCAAGCATTGGTATCTTCTAATTTATACGCTCTCTATTTAGTGTGTGAATCTATTTACTTGTATGCTTCCTCCAATTGATCAAGACATGCCACTTTTAAATTACATGCACTCTCCATTCACTCTACAAGGCTCATGAAATGTTACTTAGTGTATGAGCCTCCATTCTTAGCAGCCCCCTTTTTCTTTATGCTGCCTCCAACTTTGGTATTATTTTTGTGCTAGCACTCTCTTCATTTGTGCAAGGCACAAGGCTGGTACAACATAAATGAATAGTATGTGCAAGCCAAAGGAAAAGCATACAACACCTAAAATGGTTGTCATAGCATATTTGGCATATTTATTAAGCTTGGGGAGTAGGAATGGCATAGGTTGCCTGCTAGTCAACTATTTCAACACTCTCAAACATCCTTACTCCAATGTTTGGATCTTCCAAGTATGGTGCCTGAAAATGTTGAGTTCTCTCAAAAAGGATCTGCCCAATGCGAACTTCCTTGTGCAGTCCTATGATATATGTGGGGCACTTCCAACTCCACCAAAGTTTCCCTAACAATCTTACAAAAAGGAGATGCCTCATAAGCCCACAATTCAAGAGGGTTTTTAGGAACTCTTGAAAGAGTATATATAGATCCCTTTCCTAGACAACTAATCATTGCCAGACCTATAGTTAATGTTGTGAAAAGCCCAAGGGAGAGCATCAATGGGACCTTTCCATATCCATATTTTTTAACTAAGTACTTCATAATATCATCAGACTCATACATTGATATACCCGTGTTTGGATGCATCATGTATGGAAATTGTTGTTTTCCACCCATTTGAACAACTTTGGGATGAAAATCAAGTCCATTCTTAGGGCATAGATAGTGCATGTCCAAATCCAATATTGATACAAGTTCTCTAACCTATCTTACGACAAAGGGGGCAACCTTCAAACTCATATATCTCAATGGGTTTATCTGGACAAGGACCCAAGTTCGAAGTCTCAACAAGCTTGTGACCTACAACCTAAAGAAATGTGTACTGATTTGGTGGAATCTCTGACTCGCGTACCCAAGATGCTTTATAACTTAACATTTCGCCTTATGGAAACCACCTTTGAAAGCTTGCGCAAATCTCTTCAAAAACCATTAAAACTCCTTGTCTATGATTTCACACTTTTGTATGCTTGCCATTTGTATCTTGGTCGAATCTTTCATGCCATCACAGGTTGTCTCCAAAATAATGAGGCAGGTTGGACCCCAAGTAGGTCCGGCCTATAAAAATTTTGATTTCAAACAACCGGCCTTGAAAATGATCTAGAACAATTGGTGCTTGCAATCGGATCCAATCTGAACAAGCAGATACTTTAAAAACTTTAATTTCTATTACTTTGCCAGCCACCAAAATTTGAATAAACACCCTCAGTTGCACCTTCAAAAGACTAATCAAAACTTATCATCGGACATTGATAACTGGCAGACACAAACTTTGTAGTATAGAGATTCACCCTGTTAGACGGCCTTGCCTAAAAATGAATGAGCCAAGATATTTTAAAACTTGAAAATGCTTGTTTAGAAAAGCTCTACAAACACAAACTGAAAACACTACAAATTGCCTTTGAAAGAGATGGATAAAAAATATCAAACGACGAGCTAAAGGTGAGCCACTGAATCTAGAAGAAGACCCATATGCAAGGAATGCAAGGAATCAATCACCATCTGAAAAAATGTTTCTAACATCAAGTTACAAATTTTTGAAAGTGGCTACTTTATGAAGTCGATCCTGCCAACACTATCCAATTCACACAAATCACCTCCAGAACTAGCCTCAAAAACTCACCCACTAAAACTTTCATGAACCAAAAACTTAGGCACTAATTAACCTCAATACAAGGTACACAAATCCATAATCAACTCACCCAAAAGATCAAGTGGCAGATTATAATCAAATGCCAAAGTCAGCACATTAGAAATATTCAAGACAAACAATGAAATATGCATAAACTGGGTTTAGAAAAGGCTTCAGAAAGTGGTCAGATGGATTGGCAGAAACTTCAAAATTATCAAGAAAGTTCACTTCTAGGTATAAAGTATAGGAAAACCTTCAATTATATTTGACCTTGAACTGGGTGTGAATTAGGAAGCCTCAAAGTAGGCTACTTAGAAATCAGGACAATGCACACTGTAAAACTTAATAATCTGCAAATGAAATAGCTTTGGCAAACAGGTCAAAGGGGCACGTGGGGGGATAAAATTTGCATGAACACTCTCTCTCATGCCTAAAACATGATGCAACAACCCACATGTTATGACCAATCATAGGGAAATAAATGCACTCATTTGAAGTGGGCTTCTCAGTGAAAATCAGGATACACACTGCAGATTTTTGGAAACACCTTTAAACAGCCACTTCAAAAACTTATTAGATCTAAAATTCAGGACCTCAAACCTATTAAATATTTCAAATGATAGGTGATGAACACCCTATCCAAGTGACGCATCATGAAACTCAATAGGCTCCTTTATCCGTGCACCTGAACTAAGCATCTTTTGAAAACTTTTAAAGCACTGATCTGACATTTAGAGAAAATTTTAGGATATGGAGTCAAAAATGCAACTGTTGGATTTTTTATCTCCAACACTTTCAGTGTGTGAGGCATAATCATGAGGTTATTCCACCAAGTATCCTTTCTAATCATCATAATTACTAATTAATCTAGGATTTTGATAGATTTGGTCGTACCTTATGAGGCTAACAAATTCATTTCTTGAGCCTTGATTACCATGCCAGCAACTGACATCATCACTGCAAGCTCCCACATTCACCAGGCTATCAGCCACAGTGTTATCTTCTCTAAACACGTAGGAGACATGTGTGTGTTCAAACTTATTAAGGTACCTTTTAATCTGGTTGATGATGTGCTTCGCATTCCATGATGGATTATGACTACCTTTAATACAGTTGATTGTATCCAGCCAAAGTTTGGTGTAGTTCTGATCCTTGGCTAACTTGCAAGCATAAAGGGCCACCATAGCCTCGGCCACATGGATAGATTGGATCCCAATAGGTAGAGAAATAGCAGTAATATAGCAACCTTGGGGGTTTCTAATTATGCTCCCACAACCATAAATGCCAAGATTACCCTTCACCAAGCCGTCAAAATTAACTTTTTTCCATCCAAGAGGAGGAGAGAGCTAGACAACACCATCAGGATTTCTAGGAGAAGTCTTAGGTATGGAAGAGAAACTCTAGCTAGTAAGGACATCCTTATCGATAATGCCTTCCAGCAAATTAGGTCTTTGATCACAAGCCAGGTGGGCATTTTCTGTAATACTTCTAATAGCTTTGAAGCCAACCAACAAAGGAGTAGAAAGGTTTTTTCTGAATATTTGATTGTTTCTTTCTTTCCAAATCCTCCAAATAACATGGGGGCAGTGTAATTCCAAATCAATTTACCCAAGTTATGGGAAAAAGGAGAGAGCCATTGGGAAATGAAGTCATCGATTGTGCTAGGGAACACACAATTGATACTCCAATGTTGCATCACAATCGACCAAACCTCCCTAGAAAAAGTGTAGTGTAAGAGAAGGTGGACGGAATTTTTAGCATCTTGCATGCCGAGGAAGCATCTAGCCTTTCTTAACCAGGTTCTTTGTAGTAATCACTTTGTCCTAAACAATCAACCCGTAAAAAATGTTAATTTTGGGGATAAGGGAAGGAGTCCTAGCCCAAAAAGGCTCAGAGCCCAAATTGGAAGATAAAGAGTACACTGAAGCCACTGAGAATTTTCCACTAGGATTACAGGACCAAATGAGTTGATCATTAACATTCTCATTAATAAACTAGGGAGTTAAGTCCTGATCGACATTTTTCAGCTGGGGGTCTATGTCACCAAGTCTGATCCACTTATTATTTCTCCAGTAATCATAGATTTTTCTCCCAATTCTGCTAGAGCATATTTTAGCCATAGGGGCCAAATCATTGAGCTAGATAAGGGCTTTATGCTTGTTCCAAGGATCTTCCTAGAAGTTGATCACCCTACCATTGCCAATACTCCACCTAGAACCTTTGGTAGTAAGAGATTTAGCTTTCAGGATACTGTTCCAAATGAAGGACCCATGAACATGGAGAGGGGAGGTGAGGAAGGCATTGATGGAAGGGGTGGAAAAGAGGTACTTGGATTTGAGAATTTTATTCCACTCTTTTTCATCTTCAAAAGTTCTCCAAATTTTCTTATCTATCAAAGCTAGATTGAAGTCTTTAATTGTCTTGATACTAAGACCGCCATACTTGATAGGTTTACAAACATTCTCCCAGGCCACAAGATGAGTCCTACTTTTCTCCTCTATTCCAAACCACAAAAATATTTTCTATAAACACTCAATAGTGTCGCCAAACTTAGAAAGGATCCTGAAGAGACTCAAAGCATAAATAGGAAGGTTTTGAAGGGAGGCTTTGAGCAAGATGATCTTTCCAACTTGACTGAGAAGATCCCCTTTCTAGCCAGCTAGCTTCTAGTTGAATTTATCAACAATGCCATTCCAGAAGGATTCTGGAGGTTTCAGACCCAGAGGAAGACATAGGTTGCTAGAAGGGAAAGAGGAGATCTTACATCCAAGAATAGTCACCATTTTTTGTTGTCTATGTAGGGGAGTATTGATAAATAAAATAGAGCTTTTCTCCTAGTTGATAAGTTGGCCCGTAGCTGAGGAGTAGATATTCAGAGCTTTCTTGCAATTTCTGGCTTCTTTAATTGAAGAATATGCCATAAGAACCGTGTCATCAATAAATTGTTCATGAGAACAAGGCTGGTAGGAAGAGGAGGGGATTAGACCCTGGATAAGGCCATCATGAACCCATTTAGAGAAAATTCTTGTCAAACCCTTGTTGTTTTGTTAGCACAAAGTGATGAAGGAATTGACCTATTGTGATATTCCTCTATTTGTATCTCATTTCTTCTATATGTCGTTATATGTTATGTTGTGCATGTGTCACTATTTGTAAATGTTCCTTTGTGTTGTCTGATTGAGGATGATGCAAATAGGTAGCTACCTATGCTTTTTGGTCTCCATGATGCCAAACTAAAAAGACTCTTGTTCCTAACTCATATGTGACATTATTCTATTTTCATTATGGTTCTAACACCTTGGGGAATGATGATAGTTCATTTTGATATAATTGTGATATACATGAGTTATCATATGATCATACTAACCCCTGAGTTAGTATATTCCTTTCATTCTCTCTTTTTTCATGTGTTCATTTCTCTTGGTTTTTCCTTTCTTGGCATCATCTCATAGTGGAAACGTCTCTTGTGGGTGCTCATATGCTCTATTAAAGCTATTTCTCTCATTAAGGCATTTGCAATTTCTTTAACACAAGGGAATACACTATGCTCATTGTTTTATATTTTTCACACACACATAATGATCCAATGCAATCTCTCTTATGCATATGGATAAGGATACTATTTTTTTCTTATGCTCATCTTTTCATTATTATGCCCTTGTGCAATATGCAACTTTCCTGCACAACTCTATCAACCTCAAAAACACATTGTCTCTGCATTTAATTCTCTACCACATTCACAAAACAACGATCTCATAAACTAAACTCTACTCTTCTTAAACTTTTCTTATATATCTCCACTTACTTTCTCACAACTCTTATATTTTTTCAAAGCACATAGTATAATTATATACAAGATAGGTCATTAGAATTACAACAAGGTCAGTCATGCCAAAAGTAAATTAAAATAAAATTGCAAGTTAATCATGTCAATAGCATACTACAATAAGTTTCATGTCAAGAGTATCTAGACCAAAATATAGGTTACACATAACATGAACCCATCCTGATAAGAGATAAACATTAAATATAATATAGGTCACACATAACATGAAACTGTCTAGATAAGAGATAATCATTAAATGAAATACCCAAACCAAAAACATGAAGCACGATCCACTCTAGGAGAGAGAGAGAGAGAGAGAGAGAGAGAGAGAGAGAGAGAGAGAGAGGACCATAAACATGTTACACATATCCCAATACTAGATCCAAAATCATCAAAACAACCTCCATAAACAACTCAAATGTGTAGCATCACATTTCCCAAAGGACCATATCATTTTCTAGTTATCTTTAGACCTCCACACGCTATGGTGAGATCCAAAATCCACATCAAGCCATATCACTTGTCAATTGTCCATGCCAAAACCCATCACAACACATTTCTAGACTAGAATGCAAACTTATCATAGCTGCATCACTTGGTAACATTATTTTTGGATCACCAAGAACCATTTCCAAATCACTACAAAACACCACAACTGAGACCAATACCAAAATATAATACAACTATCATCTTTACATCTTTGAGCTTTATTTATAGAGTGGAAACCTTCTAGAAAATACATTGAACAACTGTCATCTTCAACTATTTATCTTTTATACTAAACTACTGACTTTTGGACCTAAGAATATAACCCCTAAGCATTGGAAAACATCATTCCCATGTGATCTCCAAAATACATACATGTCTTCCACTATTTATTAGTACTAACATATCCAACACAAAACTTTACTTCTTCAGGACCAACTTCCTTCTTCCAAATAAATAGGTATACCTAAAAATGCCTTCAAAAAATACTTCTAGACCACACTGTTTGAGAAAACACCTCTAGACCACACTGTTTGAGATCAATGACAACCAATCAATAATAACCAAACATATATTTCCAATAAAATGGTGTCTATGGTGGTGCTCGTGAGCTCAATGGTTACATTCAATTTTGTTGGATATTTGGATTAGTTTAGGATAAATCAATATCAACTCCTTTTCTTCCTTGGGGGAAAGAAAGTAAGGAACCTTGTTAGGTTGAGAGATAGAGGATGTAAGGCATTTTTAAGATATAGGAGGTAGGACTAAAGCATAAATAGGAGGAATGAAATTTGTGGTAAGGATTCCAGGTCCAAGACAAGGAGATGGGACATACATATAGATTTTATAAGTTCACAAATCTTTTGGGCTTTGAATTTTTGATAGGATAAGAAGAAGTGGTCTGAGAAAGGTTGAATTGGTTGAAGCATGCTAGGCAAAAATAAGTCAAGGTCAAAGTCACCATGACTTGCTAGAGATAGGTAGAGAATATGGTTAATAGTGATGATTTCTCCATTATGGGGAAATTTAAAACACTTATGGATAAGAAAAATAATAGATTTCATGGAAGTAAGCCAAGGAATTCCAAGTCTAACTTAAATTAATTAGAAGTTGGGATGAAAAAAAATGTGGCATCTAAGGATTTCTCACCAACTTAAATGGAAAAGGTAATGTAACCATGGGTAGGACAAGTAAAATCATTGAAAGTCTTAATTATTACATCTAATTTATCTTAGGATTGTTGATGGAGATGTCTTGTGTAAATATCTTCTTCAATTATAACATTCACCATGCAGTAGGACCAATAATTAATCCATGAGAGGGAATAATATTAATCTTCACAACAATGTAAAGATAACCATTCAGTGCCTTGATAGTCTCCTTAGGATCAAATTTAATGCAAGGCTTAGGTTTTGGATTGGGTTTATATTTGAATTGATCAATAAGGTTGAAAACATTATTGGCCTCGATACACATATGATTATAATTCATAGTTGTGGGTTTAGGATAGTCAACAACATTGGTTAAATAGGAAGATAAAGAATGAATAGATTTATTGATATTGGTAGAATGAGAAGGTAAGGGATTAGTATATATTTGAAAATTTTGGTTGGAAGAGGAAAAAAAATTGTTTACTTGATCATTAACACCATATATAGCATTGGAATCAATAAGGTCTTGGACAATGATTTTAAAATGGAAAAACTGTTCAGTATCATGACCAGGTTGACAATGGTATTGACAAAAGGATTTTGGATCAAAGGATTTAGATGTTTTCTTGGATAGATCAATTATGTGATTGGAATTAAGTCTTTAAAAATTATAATTAATAAACTCTCACATCATGTTGCGCAATGATTTTGAAAGAGGTCTAGAATTACAAGATGGATTGGAAATAGATGACAAAGGAACCACATCTCTAGATGATGCTACCACTTGTGCATCAATTTTATTTGATGAATTGTTGATCTTGATGAAGCCTTTAGGTTTTTAAAATTTTAAAATGGCTAGGAGGTGGCATCACTCTTATCAACTATAGCCATTGGATTGGAGGTCTCAAATTAACACACTTGAAGTTGATAATTATGAAGCATTGCACACAATTAGGTAAAGGAAGTAAATTCGTAAAGAAATATTTTATATATAATGTATTTTCTTAAATTAGACATGAAAATATGTTGAACATCAATATCAGGAACATGATAAGAAATCTCAGCATGCAAATATTTAAATCTACCAATGAAATCAGTCACTTTTTCTTTAACGCCTTATTTACAATGCATTAAATCAATCAAATAAATATTAGCACCAATGTTATTTTGAAATTGTTGAAAAAATTCATTAGAAAGTTTTTTAAAGGAGTTGATAGAGTAAGGAGGCAAAGAAAAATACCATTGTAAATTTTTATCTCTAAATGTTCTAGTAAACAGTTTATCCATGAGTTTATGATCATGAGAAAAGTCACTACACAATGTTTAAAATGTTTTCACGAGTCAGGGGATCACCTTTTTTAGTATAAGTCTCCAAAAGAGGCATTCACATGCATTAAGGAAGAATGAAATGAATGAACTCTAAGGAAAAAGGACTAGCAATATCATAAGTCAGAATATTGAATTAGATTGAGTCATGGAGATAATCTTTTATTGTAATAAGGACATGGTTTGTGCAAGACTATTGATAGTAGGTTCAATGGAGAGATTGGTATGGGACATGTGTGAAAGGTTTAGAACATTATGGTAAATGAAAGGAGTATTGGAATATAAAAATGGAACGTGATTGTAAGTGGGTATGGATGACGGTTGTGAAATAAATTGAACACTTATAGGAGGAGGAATTATAGGGTTAGGAATACTTCCAAGACTAACAAGTGTAGGACTAATATTTGAAATAGTTGTGGTCATGAGAAGTGGAGTATATGTTGGAATACAAGGTAATGAAGTAGGAATAGGAATAAAATTCTCAACACTAGTATTAGGTTTGGAGAGACCAAGTTCTTGAGCATAATCTTTGATAGGCTTAAAATATTCATGAATAAGATGGGAAATAGCACACAACAAATCAAAACCATTCTCATCATTGTGAATCAACTTCCTCATTCACTTTAATAAGGAGATGGCTTCCCTATTATAATGTTCTTGACCTAATCATTGCTCTATTTATTTATTTTTTAACTTGGGAAATATTTTGCACTTGGGTAGGATAAAATCCTAAGGTTTCATCTTTATCATGAGAAGAGTGAGAAGAGGGATTCTCAGCCATAATAGGAATTTCATTAGTAGGAATGTTTGTATTAGCAACATTCCTAGGAAACATAGAGGACTCAAGATCAAAGGAACTAATAAGTATATGACTTCTTCTCACCAGAATGTTATATGTAGGACTCGAGGTTATGAAACTCATGCACAAGATAGTGAAGTTGTTGAATAGGTCAATCTATGCTTAATCTCAAAAAGTGAACCAAAGACTCTAAAAGAGGCATGAAATGATCAAAGTTGGATGAAAGCTATGTAAGAAGAACTAGATAACATTATGAATAATTAGACTTGAAAACTATTCCCAAGACCAATAGACAAAAATATAATTGGAACAAAATGGGCACTCCAAAACAAGTCAGATGATGATGGACACATAGTAAGGAATAAGGCTATACTTGTATGTAAAGAATACTTATAGATGGATGGAATTGAATTTTAGGAGACTTATTCTCTTGTGGAAAGAATAGAGTTGATCAAAATGTTTCTAGCTTTTAGAGCACACAAGGACTTCAAGGTGTATCAAATGGATGTGAGATCTGTATTTCTAAATCGAGAACTAGAGGAATAAGTATATATAGAACAACCAAAATATTTCAAGCTCCTAGATTATCCAAACATGTTTTTCAAGTTGAAGAAGGCATTATATGGGTTGAAGATGGCTCCCAAAGCTTGGCATGCAAGACCTAATGAGTATTTGTTGAAGCAAGGATTTTAAAAAGTTACAAATGATAGTAATCTCTACTTTAAGGTTGAATCAAATTATATTTTGATTATATTTGTGTGTGTGGATGACATTATATTTGGAGGAAATGATGGCATGTCTAAGAAATTTTATGATGAAATGCAAAAAGAGTTTGAGATGTCCATGATTGGGGAAATGAATTTCTTGATGGGCTTACAAGTTAATAAGAAAATTGAAGGTGTCTTTATTTCACAATCAAAATATGTCAAATATATGTTAAAGAAGTTTTGAATGGAAAATGCTAAACTGATATGCACTCCTATGGTTACTGGTTGTAAATTAAGGATGCAAAATCTCCTATGGTAGATGAAAGTAAGTATAGATCAATGATTGGCAGATTGTTATATCTAACTTCTACTAGTGCATGTTGTGTTAGAATAATTGAGAGGGGGGTGAATCAGTTAGATCAGTTATTCTACAGTACCAAACTCCCATATGTACCTTACAAAACAATTTCAATAATTTATGCAGATCGGTAACATAAAAAATCAATCTATCTGTTCACTTTACCGAATACCAATAATCATCCAAATTGTGATTACCGACTAAATCAACTATGTAGTATGTAAAGTATGATAGAAAAAAATCATAACAAATAACACATAACACAATGATTTAACGTGGAAACCCTGCTAAGGGAAAAACCACCTGGGACCGATAACCCAAAATAATTCACTCTTCTGAAGTGAGCTCAATAAAGAGCCAACCCTATTAAAGGTTACAATGCACACTATTATGTGTGACCTAGTTAGAGGATTTATCACTAATAATTAACTTTTGACCGAAATTCACTATGGGATCAACAAGATAACACTTTACATTCAATGAATGTCATAGAATAGTACAATAAGACTATTAAGTCCACTCGGTTAAGAGATTTTCTGAATCAATGGTTAAACTGATACAGTACTGATCTGATTTAAATACAATTCAATTGCAAATATTTAGATCTATGCTATGCTCATAAAATCCTTTTATCATTAATCATTTCACTTCCTCAATATTTCTCAACTTACTTTCACTCGGTAAATAGTTCTCTAACACTCGGTAATGTCTATAGCTCGGTTCTTCCTATAACTAGTTTGATCAGGAATGCATGAATAAAATATTCATGAGAAATCTCTATAGTCTCCTTTTGTCTAGCATATTTCAACAATGAAACTCATATCTCTTAAATAGACAAGTAAACCATTTTCATATCAGCCATTAGATTTTTTCTCATAATCTCCTTCATCCATTTCATCGCTTAAACCTTCCTCGGTAGATGTGTCTTTAACACATTTCAATTTCATCCTTTAGATCATCTCTAAATTATGTCATCCATGGATCTCATAACTAACTTCATCATTAACCTTGAAATCATAACAATATCTAGCTCATCAATTTTAGTTGATTTTTCTTAGGATTTAATATTTTCATCCATACTCGGTTAATACTGAAATGTGTCGGTGATAACTAACTTAGTTATTACTGTCACTCGGTATACACTGCACTAGCTCAGTATATATAAAAGTCTTCAATTACCGACCACATTGACTTGTTCAATTTAGATCTCTTCTTCATAATAGATTAATGTAACATGCTCAAGTCAATAATATAAAGCCATAGACTCATCAATAAGTTACCCAATCTTTACTTTATCCTTATCTATCATATCCATCTTTTCCTTATGTAGATATCTCATTTCTTTATTTTTTCTTCCTTCAACAATTGTTCAAATGTTTGTAACTATCATGATAAGTACTGTCAAAACTAGTTGACACCAATGACAACATATTGACTAATTTAATCATATTACATATCACTTCAGCAGCAAGGTGATCTCTAATCACTATTCCTTCAATTCATCTAGATATTCAATCAGTTGTAGATCATCAATCTCTCCCTTTGGCATTTATGGCAACACAAGCAATATGAAAATATACCACACACATACCAAACATGTATTCTACAATTATGTAAGTAAATGTTGTAGCTCGGTAAGCTCTCCCTAGCTTGATATTTAATATGTTTAATCACTACAAAACAAAACAACATTACATGCAGACCCTCCCTACGGATTTGATCTTTTTCAGTTCTCAGATTCGTTCTCCCATATATGTTTGTTGGAAACTACAATTGAAGCAATTTTTGTATTGTCATTGATGTCAAACCTTAACTGGCAAGACTGTTGCTATCTAAGAAAGTACCATATCTATTTGATTGTTGAGAAGGATTAGGGTAGAGGTGATAACAATAGCACCTAAGGAAAGGTTGAGTTATCTTGATACTTCAATGGGTACTTGATTATGTGGCACAATGATAAGATAATGTATTTCTTATCTAAGTAAGAAGCAAGACTAAAAAAGTAGGCTTAACCGAGCAAAAGTGAAGAAGTCTAGTTTGAGCTGAGTGATGTTAGTGTCAACCGAGCTAGTATATGCCGAGTAAATTTAGTGTTGACCAAACATCAGTTTATTGTCGAGGAAGATAGTATTAGCCAAGGAAACAGTTTCAGTGGTGACCAAGCTACCCAGTGATGACCGAGGAGTTGAACACAGTATTGACCAAGCATTAGTAATTTACATTTGAGGAAGCATTCAGATTCCTAGCCGACATAGTTGAATTCTTGGATTATGTAAATCATGTTGAATTTATTTATTAAATGTATGGAAGCATTTAACGCACTGTAAACCATTTTATTCTAATTCCATAAAGAGATTATAGATGTTTCTAGAAGGATGGGTGAAGAACATAATGTTGGAAAGATTCGATGAATTTGACCTAACCCTAAGATCTACAGAGGAGATTAAGCGGCAAAAGTTAGATTGACCTGTCAAAGAGGTATTAAGGAAACCTAAGTGTGAGGTTGAAGAAGGATGTTGGAGTTGTTATTGTTATTGACTGAATAAGCATAAAAGGTTGAAGGAGAAGGAGTTGTGATTGATTGAAGGGATTTTTGAGCAGATCAGTAATGGAGATGGAAATGGATCACAGTCAGTAAGCTAGCATATATATGTAAGAACTGGATCTATTATTTGCAAAGTGAGTTGTATGTTTTCATATCAAACACTATTGTTACTTTCTAACCATTGTATCAGTTTAAATCCTTTAATCAAGATTGACCTAACAGTCATTGTATAAATCCTTTGAACAAGGTTGCATTCTAATGGAATTTACTTAAGTCCTTTAACAAGGTGCACTCCTAACAGGGTGGTTGAAATCCTTTAACCGGGTCACACCTAGCAGTGTGTTTGTAAACCTTTGACAGGGTTGGCTTTTCACAAAACTCACTTCAGAAGAGTGAAAATATCAGTAGCATGTTACAAAGTGGTTTTTCCCAAATTGGGTTTCCACTATAAATCTTGGTGTTAATGCTTGTGTGAATGTTTTGGTTTGAACATTTCTATGTTTTGCAAGTTAAATACTATTGGATAGTGGACTGCACTATTATATGTTTCTCATATGCATTCAGTAATGACCGAGTAGTTGTTTGTTGTTAGATTTGAGTTGTTGAAGAGTTTGAAACTTTATTTTATACATCTGGACCTTAGAATAACTAATTCACACCCCCCCCCCCTTTTTGTTGTTCTAAATCATATTAACAATGTTCTCAGCAATAGATATTCCAATATGAAGTTTCTCTCCCTGTTTGTGTTCTCACTAACTAATTTTTTCATACTTAGTCTCTCTCCCTTTGACAACAAAGCCAAATAAAATAAATAGCTCTTCAGCAGCCAAGTAATTCTTTGTTATTTGGTCCAGATCAAGTACCTTCATGTACTGATAAACAAATTCATGTTCCAACTTCTACAATCTTTCACAACCTTAGAGAAAACTAAAGTGTGAGCTATGTGCATCAACATGAATGATATTCTGATAAATTATAGGTTGATGCAACCTTGTGATCACATTAGTGACCAATAGACATGGGACGGACCCCTATTTTAGTCCTCAAATATTCAAATGTGTCCTTCGGTAAGGGTTTGGCAAAGATATCAACAAGTTGTTCCTTAGATGTTACAAATTCTAGTTTCACCTGCTTCTCTTGAACTTGTTCCCTTAAGTAGTGATACTTAATAGATATATGCTTTGTTTTTTAATACATCATAGGATTCTTGGAAATATTTATAGCACTAGTGTTGTCACAATATATAATCACCGGGTTAATGATTACCTCATTCATTCCTTCCAATACTTGTTTAATCCAAGCAATATTTGAACAATTTGCAGCAACAATAACATACTCTTCTTCAGTAGTAGACTGAGAAATGCATGCTTGTTTCTTGCTTATCCAAGTCACAAGCCTTTCTCCTAAAAATAACTCTCCATCAGTTGTGATCTTCTGTTCATCAATGTTTCCAGCCCAGTCTGCATCTATATAAACTCAAAGTTCAAATTTGCCTTCCATTGTGTACCATAAACCATAGTCTTCTATCTTCTTCAAATATCTCAAAATTCTTTTAACTACAACCATATGTGAATCTTTAGGATTGGTATAAAATCTTGCCACAATCCCAACTGCATGTACTATATCAAGCCTACTGTGAGCCACATACATCAGTTTTCTAATCATAGATCTATATAGTGTTTGATTGACTTCTGTAGATTCATCATCCTTTGTCAACTTACATCCAGTTACCATCAGTGTTCCTACCAGTTTTAAATCTTCCATGCCAAAAAAATTTAACACTTCTTTAATGTATTTTGATTGAGTGATGAAAATCCCATCATTCTGTTGTATAATCTGCAAACCTAGAAAGAATTTAATCTCTCCAAACATTGACATCTCAAATTCCTTTCTCATTTCATCAGTAAAAGATTTTCAAATCAGATCATGTCCACCAAAGATTATATCATCAACAAATATTTTAGCAATCAAAATATTATCATCAGATTCTCCTTTCATGTACAAATTATTTTTTTACTAGTTCTTACAAAGCCAATATTGATAAGATAAGCATGTAGTCTTTCTTACCATGCCCTCAGTGCTTGCTTCAGTCCATACAAAGCTTTGTGTAGTCTACATACCATATTCTTCTTATTTGGATCAACAAAACCTTCTGGTTGTTCTATGTAGACCTCCTCCTCAAGAATTCCATTCAAAAAAGTTGATTTTACATCCATTTGATATGCTTTGAATCCCTTATGTGCAGCATATACAAGTAGCATACATACTCCTTCAATTCTAGCAACAAGTGCAAAGGTTTCACCATAATCTATGCCTTCTTCTTGTGCATATCCCTTGCATATAAGTCTTTCCTTATTCCTAGTGACCTCACCATTTTCATTTAACTTGTTTCTAAAAATCCACTTAGTACCAATTACATTTTTTTCTTTCAGGCTGGATACTAATGTATGTGTCTTATTCTTCTCAATGTGTTCAATTTCCTCATTCATAGCCTTAATCCATTCCTCATTTTTAAGTGCATCCCTAACATTCTTAGGTTCAAACTCACAAACTAAGCATGTGCTCTATCTTAACTTACTTCGAGTCATCATGCTAGCTTGCTTATCTCCAATGATTTGATTATGTTGATGGTGTCTTCTAAAAAATCTTGCTAGCACTTGTTCTCTTCTCTGCTCGTCATTCAGTTCAAGTTCATTTTCCTGCTTGGTAGCTTCTTCCTAGTTCTCAGTTTGCATTTTCTGATTCTCGATAGCATTTTCCTAATGCTCAGTAGACTTAGCCTATGGCTTCGATAGATAATCTAGATCTTCAACATTTGTAAATCTACCATAGTCTTTCGGTTCCTTCATGCTTTCTTCATCATTCTTTTCAGCAAACTCATCAACTTTTACATTAGCACTTTGTATCATTTTATTAGTAGCCTTGTTCAAACATTTATAAGAACTCTTAGTAGAATATCCTAAAAATATTCCTTCATCACCTTTAAAATCAAATTTACCATTCCTATCATCTTTCAGAATATAACACCTACTACCAAAGATTCTAAAATAACTTACATTTGGTGTATATCCAAACCATAACTCATGAGGTGTCATGTTTGTGTCTTTCTTCAGTTGAACTCGGTTCAAGGTGTATACTGCAGTGCTAACTGCCTCTCTCCAGTACATGTTTGCAACATTTTTCTCAATCATTAATGTTCTAGCACAATCAACAATAGATCGGTTCCTCCTTTCACCAATTTCATTCTACTGTGGTGTTTTAGGTATAGAAACTTGTCTTTTGATTCCATGCTCATTATAGAAATTAGTGAATTCATCATAAATAAACTCACCACCTCTATCAAACCTTAAGTATTTCAATTCTTTTTTTATTTCTTTTTCAACTTTATCCTTATACCATTTAAACAATTTGAATGCCTCATATTTTTCTTTCAAGAACATGAATGCCATCATCCTAGAGTAGTCATCAACAAATAAAATAAAATATTTGTCACCATAGTAGCTTTGAGTTCTCATAGGACCACATAAGTTGGTGTCTACCAAATCCAAAATACATTTAGATGAATAGTCTTTACTTTTAAAACTAGATTTGGTCATCTTTCCTTTCTGACATTGATGGCCCATAACATGATCAAGTTTGGTTAGACTCGGTAATCCTCTAAATTATCTCTTTGTACTGACCTTAATCATGTTATCAAATTTTACATGACATAGCCTCTTATGCCATAACCATACATCTTCATTCTCCACCAGTAAAAAAGAAGTTTCAGCATTGTCAAGATAGAATAAATTACCTTTTGATTGTCCTCCAGTACAGACAAGCTTTCCATTTTCATCATAGATTTTCACCTTCTTGTTTTCAATTGAAACTCGGTGAGCTGAGTTATTCAATTATGCTAAAATTAAAAAAAAAAATTTAAGTCCTTTTACCTAGTATGCATTATCACATCTAATTCTATTATTCAATAAGATAGATAATTTTCATTTCACCTAACAAGGTGTATCACATCCCATTTTCACTGATCTTTCATTATAATGCTCAAGATGTTCAAACTGTTAGGAATAGTCCCAAGAGATAACTAAGAGGGGGGGGTGATTCAGTTATCTACAAGTTTCAATTCTTTATCCAATTAAGTATACTTAAACTTTAAGCATATACACAATTAAAGAAAACTTGAACACAACACCAATAATTTGGTTACGGGGAAACCCAAATAGGTAAAAACCCCGGTGGGAATTAACACCCACTAATAAACTAAACTAGTGTATAATGATCCTTGTTAGAAGATCTTACAACCCTATTAGGAGTTTATCTTTATAGTTTTTTTAGTACAGTGACCTGGTCAAAGGTCAGACCCTATTAGGAGTCTTTTATGATTGACCCTATTAGGGGTGAGGGCGCGATGTCTGAGAGATCACTGCTTAAAGGGGTGAAGGTTGCAACCTTCTAAATAATAGATACACACTATATCTGGATCTTGGTGAGCTACAAGGTAGACCTATTGTCTTGCTTAGTTCCAATGAATAGAACACTTTGTCTTTTCTGTCACATAGACCTCTTCTTGATGGCACAATACTTCACACTCTCTGCTCTAATCTTTCATCTCCATGCCATGCTTCTAGCGATCACAAATGACCAGCTATAAGTATCTTTCCTCTAAATGATATAATCAATTCAACCTATTAGAACCACCTTGAAATCATATTAGAGAAACAATAACACTCTCTAATAACATCTCAGTCAGCTCTACTAAGCACGCAACACAAATCGGGACTTGTCCAAATCAATAAGTGTAGACGCATGCTACACACTGTCAGCTCTACCAAATTAACTGATACTTTCTCCTCAAGCTGAATTACATCATCCACTCTTAACCAAATATTCTTAACTCTTCTCCAATCACTAATCTAAACATGTATATCGAAATGATAGGCGCAGATCCTGTACCAATATAATCTCTATCAGCTCTTCTAGATAAACACAAGAAACTACAACTGGTGAATAGCGACCGCATAACTTCACTTTTACTATACATCAAACTCTGCATCCATGAATGTAACAAACCTAACATTTCTCCATCACATATCCAAATTTGCAAGGCTCCATGATAACTGTATGGACAATCACTCACAAAACACTGCTTGTAACTCTGTCAGGAACACTGTTGACACAAGCTACTATATAACTGTCTGTACTAACAATTAACCTCTATGTCCATGCTACATATACTCAATTCTTACTAAATAAGTTTTCCATGCATGCTACTTACCATATGTTGTCATCAATGACAAACATACAGTTAGCACTAGCTTGCTGGCAAATCTCCAACAATCTCCCCCTTTGGTATTGATGGCAACATATGGAATGAAAAACACCTCTAATCCAAATGAACAATTCTTTTATAATATTCTCCTTTTCCTCATCAAAACTCCCCCAAGGATGAATCCTCCATTTGCTGCAATATTCTTCAACATTCTCCATTTCCTCAACTGAACTACTTCCATGACTGAATACTACTCCCCCTTGCTGCTATATATTACTCCTCCTTAATTATGTATGTACTCCCCCTTTAATAATATTTTTCATGACTATATACTACTCCCCCTTTGACATCAATGGCAAAGGGTGCTAAAAATTTAAGCACTGGTACTACTCCTGAAGTAGAGTACTCAACCATCCATTAGTCACTAAGGATTGATGCTCTCTCCACTTTCTCTAATCAAAATTAGGGAAGGGAATTACTCCCAGCTTCTCCCTAAGATACTCAAAAGTATCCTTCGGTAAAGGCTTTCTAAATATATCTTATATTTGTTCTTTTGTACTCACATAATCCAATTTGACTTCTTTCTCTGCCACTTTCTCTCTTAGGAAGTGATACTTAATCTCTATGTGTTTTGTCTTTGCATGCATCACGGGGTTTTTTGACATGTTGATAGTGCTAGTGTTATCACAATGAATAACAATAGCATAATCAATCTAAATTCCAAAATCCTTTATCATCTTCTTGATCCAAAAAATTTTAGAACAATTCAAATCTGCTACAACATACTCTGCTTTTGTTGTTGACTGAGAAATGCAATTCTACTTCTTTCTTGTCCAAGTGACTAGTCTATCACCAATAAATATTGCTCCTCCTGATGTGCTCTTTCTATCATCCACACATCCTGCCCAATCTGCATCTATATATACATGAAGCTCAACATTCTTTGAATTAGGATTCCATAGACCATAATCTACAGTGCCCTTCAAATATCTGAATATTCTCTTACTTGCCATGAGGTGACTTTGTTAAGGCTCTACTGCAAATCTTCCAAATATGCCAACTGCATTAGAAATATCAGGTCTAGATTGGGTAAGATATATGAGTTTACCAATCATAGACTTGTACAATGTTATATCTACTATTTGAGAATCATCTTCTTTTTTAAGCTTGCATCTTGTTATCATAGGTGTACCTTTCTCTCTCTACTGCACATTTAATCCCAAAAAGTATTTGATATGTCCAATCATGCTCATCTCAAACTCGCTCTGCATCTCCTTAAAAAATTTTGCACTAAGTTTGTCATTACCCAAAAGATAATGTCATCAACAAATATAGCTACAAGTAGTAACCCTTCATATGTCTCTCTTATAAATAGATTACAATCTACTAGTCCTTTCTTGAATCCAATTTTTGTTAGATATCCATCAATTCTCTCATACCAAGCTCTAGGGGCTTGCTTAAGTCCATAGAGGGCTTTCTTCAATATGCATACCATATCAAGCATGTCTGATAAGGTGAATCCTTATGCCTACTCAATGTATACTTCTTCCTTTAACTCTCCATTCAAGAATGTTGACTTAACATCCATCTGATAAACTTTGAAGTTTTTGAATGTCACATAAGCTAGAAATAACTTAATGGCTTATAATCTTCTCATAGGTGCAAATGTTTCTGAATAATCAATACCTTCTCTTTGCGCATATCCCTTACATAATAATCTTTCTTTATTTCTTAATACTATACCATCTTCATTCATCTTGTTTTTGAATATCCACTTGGTTCCAATCACATTCTTATCACTAGGTCTTGGGACTAGTTCCCAAGTATCATTCTTAATAATATGATCTAGTTCTTCTTTCATAGCATCATGTCAATCTGAAACATTACATGCATCTTCAACACTTAAAGTTTTAATTTGAGATAGTAAACATACCGCTTCATTGCCTATTGAACTCTTTTCTTTTGATCTTGTTGTGACTTCTCCACTCTAATCTCCAATGATGTCATCCTTATAGTGATATCTAGATGTAAACTTTGGAACTTTAGGTGATATTGTCTCATCTTCCTTTTGAGTTTCTTCTTCACTTGTTTCAGGGTCATTGAATAATACATCAATATTTCAAACATCTCTTCAACAACTGTCTCACTAGTGGAAGGACTAGGTTCTTCTTTAATCATAGGTGCATTATCATGATATCTTTCTTGAACCATAAACTTTTCATCAATCTTAACATGAGCACTTTCAATGATCTTCTTCAATCTCAAATTAAAACATCTATAAGCTTTTCTTTTAGTAGATTAATCAAGGAAAATACCTTCATTGCTTCTTGCATCAAACTTTCCTATTGCTTCATCCCTCTTGATGTAGCACTTGCTTCCAAAGATTTTGAAGTATTTCACTGTGGGAACATTACCAAACCATAGCTCATAAGGTGTCTTATCCGTGCCAAGTCTCAATTGTATTCTATTGATGGTATAGACTGTTGTATTGACTGTATCTCTCTAATAGGTGTGTGCAACTTTTCCTTCAATCATGATGGTGTGCATTGTATCAAGGATTATCCTATTCCTTCTCTTTGCAATCCCATTCTGCTGAGGGGTTCTAGGTGCACTCAACTATTTCTTTATGTCATGTTCTTCACAGTACTTATAGAATTTGTCAGAGGTGAATTCTCCTCCTCTATCCAATGCTTATGACTTATCTTTCAAGAATGCTTATGACTTATCAAATGCTTCATCAATCCTTTGGTTGTAAGCTCTGATGTCTTCTTTAGGTAGCATCTCTAATGCATTGTATATTTTCTTCCATGTCTTTTTGTGTGCATTTTTTTCTTGTGTATCTCCATCAAACATATCTTCTAGGTGCTTCCATATCTTGTAAGTTGTGTCTACTTTCTTTATCTCTAAAAACTCACTATCAGATAAGGCACTGATAAGGGCTTCTTTGGCTATTGCATTTTGATGGAACAAATCTTTTTTCTTGCCAGTAGCATCTTCCTTTGCAAGATCTTCTAAAGAGGGGATCTTAACTTCTTTGATAGCCACTTCAAAAACTTCAAAAGCAATGCACTACAAATGTGTCACCATTTTGTTCTTCCAATCAATATAGTTCTCTCCATCAAACTTAGGACTGTCTTTTCTAAAGAATGCCATCTAATCAACCTCAAGCTGTTAAAATTTCTCTTTGAGGCACTTGGCTCTGATACCAATTGTTAGGAATAGTCCCAAGTGATAACTGAGAGGGGGGGGTGAATCAGTTATCTACAAGTTTCAATTCTTTATCCAATTAAGTATACTTAAATTTTAAGCATAAACACAATGAAAAAACACTTGAACACAACACCAATAATTTTGTTATGGGGAAACCCAAATAGGTAAAAACCCTTGTGGGAATTAACACCCACTAATAAACTGAACTAGTGTATAATGATCCTTGTTAGAAGATCTTACAACCCTATTAGGAGTTGATCTTTACAATGCTTTTAATACAGTGACCTGGTCAAAGGTCAAACCCTGTTAGGAGTCTTTTATGATTGACCCTATTAGGGGTGAGGACACACTATCTGAGAGCTCACTGCTCAAAGGGGTGAAGGCTTCAAACTTTTGAATAACAAATACACACTATATCTGGATCTTGGTGAACTGTGAGGTAGACCTATTGTCTTGATCAGTTCCAATGAATAGCACACTCTATCTTCTCTATCAAATAGACCTCTTCTTGATGGCACAATACTTCACACTCTCTTCTCTAATCTTTCATCTCCATGCCATGCTTCTAGCGATCACAAATGACCAGCTATAAGTATCTTTCCTCTAAATGATATAATCAAGTCGGCCTATTAGAACCACCTTAAAATCATATTAGAGAAATAATAACACTCTCAAATAACATCTCGGTCATCTCTACTAAGCACGCAACAAAAATTGGGACCTGTCCAAATCAATAAGTGTAGACGCACGCTACACATTGTCGGATCTACCAAATTAACTGATACTTTCTCCTTAAGCTAAATTACATCATGCACTCTTAACCAAATATTCTTGACTCTTCTCCAATCACTAATCCAAGTACTCATACCAAAATTATAGGTGCAACTCCTGTACCAATATAATCTCTATCGGCTCTTCTGGATAAACACAAGAAACTACAACTGGTGAATAGTGACTACATGACTTCACTTATACTACACATCAAACTCTATGTCCATGAATGTAACAAAACTAACATGTCTCCATCACATATCCAAATGCATGATGCTCCATGATAACTATACAGACAATCACTCATAGAACACTGCATGTAACTCTGTCAGGAACTCTACTGACACAAGCTGCTACATAATTTTCTGTACTAACAATTAAACTTTGCATCTATGATATCATGTTGATAACATGTCCATGCTACATATACTCAATGCTTACTACATAAGTCTTCTACACATGCTACTTACCATATGTTGTCATCAATGACAAACATATAGTCAGCACTAGCTTGCTTTCAAATCTCCAACACAAACTTATCTTCATCACCAGTCATGTGATGTGTATAGCCATTATCAATGATCCAAATTCTTACTAACTTTAGAGATAAGGTTTACTTCTACATACCTTTCCTCTTCTTCTGAATCATCTTTCATTGCAACAAATACCACTTCAATTTCATCATCAATGTTAGTGTTAGTGTCATCTTCATTTTCTCCAACAAGGTAACATGTCCTTTTTCCTTTTTCTTTGTAATCTCAATTGTCTCTATTGTAGTGTTGGTTTTCTCTATTATTCCTTCTACCAAATTTTCCATCACTAGGTTGGTCATTGTCTTTATCTTACTCTTTTATATTAGGACATCTAGCAATAATATGGCCAATCTCTTTACAATTAAAACAAGCTAAAGGTAACTTTCCCTTATACCTTCCTTTATCATTTTGAATTCTCTGGGCCATAAGTGCTTCAAGCTCATCAAGCTCATCTTTGATGTCACTGTCACTTTCAGTCTTTATATTATGCTTACTGCTAGATTTACCAATCTTAAGAGATGACATAAAAGTAGACTCAACACTCGATACTGTTAATATGATTTAGAACAACAGAGAGGGGGGATGAATTAGTTGTTCTTAGGTCTTGATGTATAAGACAAACTTAAAAAATTTACTTTAAATCAGATCAAGCAACCAGAATAAACTCGGTCATCACTGATTCATCAATAGAAACATATAACAATGCAGTCCACTACCCAGTTGTATCTAACTTGTAAACCATAGAAATGTTCACACCAAAACATTCACACACAAGTATGACACTAGGATTTATAGTGGAAACCCAATATGGGAAAAACCACTTTGTAACATGCTACTATTATTTTCACTCTTCGAAAGTGAGCTCGGTTAAAGCCAACCCTGTCAAAGGTTACAATGCACACTATCAAGTGTGACTCTGTTAAAGGATTTAATCACCCTGTTAAAAGTGAGCCTGGTCAAAGGACTTACATACATTCCATTAGAATGCAACCTTGTTCAAAGGATTTAACTTATGACTATTAGATCAACCTTTGTTAAAAGGATTTTGACTATTACAATGGTTAGAAAGTACCAGCAGTGTTGATCTAAAAAACATACAACTTACTTTGCAAATATCAGATCTGATTTCATACACAAATACTAGTTTATTGACTTTGAAACTTTTCCATCTCCATCTCTGATCTTCTCAAAACTTTTCTTCAAGCGATCACCACACTTCACCTTCAACCTTTTTGCTTATACGGTCAATAAAACTTATCTTCCAATATTTTGGTTTCACCCCAATACATCAACCTTTTTCTCCATTCTCATACATCTAATCCAATGTTCAGGTTCCCTTAATACTTTCCTCAATTAGGTTAACTCATCTTTTGTCACTTAATCTCATTCGTAGATCTTAGGGTTAGGTCAGATTCATTGAATCTACCCACATTTTGTTCTTCACCTTCTTTTTTAGAAACATCTCAAATCTCATAAAGATTTACAATAAAACATTTTACAGTGCATTAAATGCTTCCATACAATCAATAAATAAAGTCAACATGTTTTACATAATCCAAGAATTCAAACAATGTCATCCCCAAAAAGAATTCTCTTCAAATATAAAATTGTTGATGCTCGGTCAATACTGTGATCATCCACTCGGTCTTCATGTAGAATGCTCGGTCGTTACTAAAACTGTTTCCTCGGCATGCACTATCTTCCTTGGCAATTTACTGATACTCAATCGACATAGGATTTTGCTCGGCATCCACTAACTCAGTTGACACTAACATAACTCGGCTTAAACATGATTTTATCCATTTTTGCTCAGTTAAGCCTACCAATTTAGTCTTCAATCTCACTAAGATAAACAATGCATTATCTAATCATTGTGCAACATAGTCAAGTACACTTTGTAGTATCAAGATAACTCAACCTTTCCCTAGGTGCTATTGTTACCAACCTTGCTTCACTCATTCACAACACTTCAATAAATATAGTACTTTCCTAAGTAGCAATAGTCTTACCAGTTAGGGTTTTGACATCAATGACGATACAACAATTGTTTCAATTACAGTTTCCAACAATCTCCCTCTTTGGCATTGATGGAAACACCATATGATATCACCTAAATAACACCTGGATTACCAACCAATCCAAAACTTATATGTCCATTAGAGAAATTTATAATATCCTTAGCTTCATTCTAATTAAGTATCTATAAATCATACTTCTATGACCATCAGCAGTAATCAGATCTCCCTCTATCCTGATCTTTCATTTCAGTTCATCTTCCTCTTATCTTTCAGTATCTTCTCCCTCAGTTTCTTCTTTGTTCTCAGTATCATGTGTTATTGTTATCATTATTAGTATCTTATCCCTCTTTGACAAAAATGCCAAAGCAGCAACATAACATACATCCAACAAATGTAGATAGTGTCTTTGCAGTTTAGTATTTCTTCCTCTTTCATCTTGCTTATGACTGATTTAGTGTTTGTGCTCTTTCTTCACAACTCTAGGGCAGTCCTAAAGTGTGACATTCTTCTACATCAATGTGTCAGATATTTTGTTGTAGCATATTTGATGCAGTGCTCCTAGCTTGACTAGGCAGCCTCAGTTAGGGGAAGGACCCCTAATTTGCTTCTCAGGTACTCATGAGCTTCTTTAGGTAAAGCTTTAGTGAATATATCTGCTATTTTTTCTTTTGTATTCACATACTCCAGTTGGACTTCTTTGTCTTGTACCAATTCTCTCAAGTAGTGATATTTGATTGCTATGTGTTTGGTCTTTGTATGCATCACTGGATTCTTAGAAATATTAATAGCACTTGTGTTGTCACAGAAAATAAGAACAGGTTCAGTGATTTCTTCCTTCATTCCTACCAACAATTGTTTTATCCAGACTAGATTTGAATAGTTTACTGCAGCAGCAACATACTCGGCATCAGCAGTAGATTGGGAAATGCAATTTTGTTTCTTGCTTGTCTAGGAAACTAATCTTTGTCCAAGAAAGAAAGCTCCACCACTTGTACTCTTCTTGTCATCTACATTTCCTACCCAATTAGCATAAGTATAAACTTTTAGCTCAAATCTATCATTCTTCTTATAATATAGCCCATAGTCAGTAGTTCCTTTCAAATATCTCATAATTCTCTTCACGGCCATCATGTGTTTCCTTAGGATTGGCAGAAAATCTTGCCACAATCCCAATAGCTAATGCAATATCTGGTCTGCTATGTACAGCATACTGCAACTTTTCAATCATGGATCTATACAAAGTCTGATTCACTTCAACAACATAATCATTTTTAGATAACTTTTGTCCAATAACCATAGGAATTCCTACTGGTCTAGCATCTTCCATCCCAAAAAATTTTAGTATTTCATTCACATACTTAGACTGTGTAATGAAAATTCCTTTCTTCATCTGATATATTTGTAAACCAACAAAGAATTTGATTTCTCCAAACATACTCATTTCAAATTTAGTTTGCATTTCATTTGAAAATTTCTTACACAAATCATCTTGTCCACCAAAAATAATGTCATCAACAAAAATTTTTGCTAACAAAATACCTTTTCCTTCTTCATCTTTCATATACAGATTGCTTGTGTCATTTGTCCTTGAAAATCCAATATGCATCAAATAGTTATGCAACCTCTCATACCATGCTTTGGGAGCTTGTTTCAATCCATATAATTCTTTGTTCAGTTTGCATACCATGTGTCTTTTGTTTGGATCAATAAAACCTTCTAGCTGTTCTATGTAAACTTCTTCTTCCAATATACCATTTAGAAATGAAGACTTGACATCCATTTGATAACCCTTGAAATTTTTATAGGCAGCATATGAAAGTAGAGTTCTTACTCCTTCTAGTCTAGCTATAGGGGCAAATGTCTCCCCATAATCTATTCCTTCTTCTTGTGTGTAGCCTTTGCATACTAGTCTAGCTTTGTTCCTAGTGATTTCACCATTTTCATTCATCTTATTTCAAAATACCCATTTTGTTCCTATAACATTCTTATTTTCAGGTCTCGGCACTAGTGTCCAAGTATCATTTTTCTCGATCTGGTCAATCTCTCCATTCATTGCTTGTATCCAATCTTCATTCTCCAATGCTTCTCTTGTTGTTTTAGGTTCAAATTCACATAGTAGGCATGTTGGATCCTTGATCTTACGTCTGGTCTAAATTCTAGTATCTTTATCTCCAATTATCTATTCAGGCTTGTGATGTCTTCTTACATATTTTGCCAAAACATGTTCAGCATTTTTCTCTTCTATTTCATCAGGTTCCCCAACAAGATTGTCAGATTCAGATTCTGAATGCTCAGCAACCTCTTCCTGATAGTCAGCAGTACCATTCTGGAGCTTAGCATGTTCTTGCTCTTTCTCAGCACTATTTTCCTGACACTTGGCATTACCTATCTATCACTCGGTATTGCTTACTTGAGACTTAGCATTAGGTGCAAGTCTATTACTTGCCTCTTCTTCCTGTTCAATGTACACAAAAGATTTGTAATATTCTGGTTCTCTTTTACTATCAGCTTCATTTCTTTCTACATACTCATCAATTCTTACATTCACACTTTCCACAATTTTGTCAGTGTTAGAGTTCAAACACTTATAAGCCTTACTTTTCATGGAATACCCTAGGAATATGCCTTCTTCACTTTTAGCATCAAACTTTCCATTCCTAGTATCTTTTAGTATATAGCATTTGCTTCCAAAGATTCTAAAGTATTTAACATTCGGTGCATGTCCATACCATAATTCATAAGGTGTCAGATGTGTACCTTTTTTGATTTGTACCTGATTAAGAGTGTAAACAATAGTGCTTATAGCTTCTTTCTAGTATTTCTAAGGCACATTCTTTTCAATCATCAATGTCCTTGCACAGTCCAAGATAGATATGTTTCTTCTTTCTACTATACCATTCTATGGAGGAGTTCTAGGTGTAGACATCTTTCTTCTAATACCTCTTTC
This sequence comes from Chamaecyparis obtusa, assembly GCA_027943335.1. Classification (NCBI taxonomy): domain Eukaryota; kingdom Viridiplantae; phylum Streptophyta; class Pinopsida; order Cupressales; family Cupressaceae; genus Chamaecyparis; species Chamaecyparis obtusa. Next base: position 345,759 of record BSBK01000349.1, on the reverse strand, counting down.
ATTACAAAATAGATTAAATTCATTTGATGTAAATTCTCCACCTCGGTCAAATCTAAGACATTTCAAGTTCCTACTTGTCTCCTCAACTTTAGCCAAGTACCACTTAAAGAATTGAAAAGCATCAGATTTCTCTCTTAAAAACATTACATGCATCATCCTGGTATGATCATCAACAAGCAAGATAAAGTATCTAGCACCACAGTAACTTTGTATACCCATAGGTCCACAAAGGTCAGTATGAACCAAATCTAAAATGTTTTCAGAAGTAAAGGATTTGCTCTTGAAACTTGACTTTGTCATTTTTCCTAACTGACATTCCTTGCACATTATATTCTTAGGTTTCTTTAGTTTAGGTAGACCTCTTATGCCATAACCAAATATCATCAAGTTGTGCAATTAAACATGTTTCTTTAGATAGGTCAAGATAGAACAAATTACCTCTAGTCTGCTCTCCACTTCCAATCAGTTCACCAGTGGCATCAAATATTTTAGCTTTCTTGTGATGAAATTCTACTCGGTAACTAGTTTTGTTCAGTTGAGCAACACTTAACAAGTTATAATTAAGGCCATCAACCCAATAAACATTTTCACAAGATATCTTATCAGTCAGTTTAATCAAACCTTTTCCTCTAATAGGACATGGTGCAGCATTACCAAATGTTACACTTTTACCTCTGTAATGATATAAAGTTTCAAACTTATCCTTATCACCAGTCATGTGATGTGAATAACCAATGTCAATAATCCATTTATCATTCTTGTTCACATAGGAAATCAATGCAATTTTCTCATCCTCATCAGATTCATCTTTCATTGCAACATAGACAACTTCAATTTCAACATTATCACCATCAGTGTCAGTTCCTTCTTCAGCAATATAACAAGATTTCTTACCTTTTCCCTTGTAGTATTTGTTCCTTCGGTAGCTTCTGTCATCTCTTATGTCTTTGTGTTTGCTTTTCCTTTCATCATCTTTATCCTTCCTATTAGGACATCTAGAAGCTATATGACCGACCTTATTACATGCAAAACATATGATAGGGAGTTTACCTTTATACTTTCCTTTTCCTCTTCTTAGTCTTCTATCCATAAGAGCTTCTAGATCTTCAAGTTCTTCATCAGAAGTGTCACTGTCACTTTCACTTTCACTTTCATTTTCACTTTCACTTGTGCATCTTTATTTTTCCTTCTTAGGTTTGCTCAAAACTAATTGTGACTTAAAAGCAGATTCAACATTTCCAATACTTCCAACAGTGAAATTATCATAATTAGAGAGTTCAAAAGCAGTCAGCTTACCAATCAAACCTTCCAAAGTGAGTCCATTTGCAGAGTTACATCTAGATTCCTGAATAGCTAAGATCTTGATAGCATATATAGGATGCAGAGTTCTTAGTACTTTTCCAATAATGGTTTCCTCATCAATAGTTCCATTGGCTCCCCTAATAGCATTTACAACTTCTTTTATTCTACCATAATATTTTGCAATGTTTTCACCTTCTTGTATTCTCATTTCATCAAACTTACCTCTGAGACTCTCAGCTTTTGCTTTTAGTACAAATAAGTCACCACCATAGATATTTGCAAGAGTGTCCCACATCTCCTTAGTAGTTGTACAATCCTTAATGTCTTCAAATTTTGGATAGCTTAGGGCAGATGCAATTTCCAGCATTGTCTGATTATGTTCTTTCTTAGCTCTCATTTCTTCGGTAGTCATAGGTGCAGCAGGTGAGACATAGTCATTTTCAATATAGTACTTTTTAGAATCACCAATACTAGCTAGGTGTAGCTTCATCAAGCTTTTCCATGTAGGGAAGTTCTCCTTATTCAGCTTCAGTACCTCCTTCTTATACATCTTGATCATTTGCTTCAAGTCCCTTTAAAATTGATTTCTGCATACACCAATAAGCAACACAGCTCTGATACCAATTGTTAATATGATTTAGAAAAATAGAGAGGGGGGGTGAATCAGTTGTTCTCAGGTCCTGATGTATAATACAAACTTAAAAACTTTACTTTAAATCAGATCAAGCAACCAAAACAAACTCGGTCATCACTGATTCATTAATAGAAACATATAACAATGCAGTCCACTAGCCAGCTGTATCTAACTTGTAAACCATAGAAATGTTCACACCAAAACATTCACACACAAGTATGACACCAGGATTTATAGTGGAAACCCAATATGGGAAAAACCACTTTGTAACATGCTACTATTATTTTCACTCTTCTAAAGTGAGCTCGGTTAAAGCCAACCATGTCAAAGGTTACAATGCACACTATCAAGTGTGACCCGGTTAAAGGATTTAATCACCCTATTAAAAGTGAGCCTAGTTAAAGGACTTACATACATTCCATTAGAATGCAACCTTGTTCAAAGGATTTAACTTATGACTATTAGATCAACCTCTATTAAAAGGATTTTGACTATTACAATGGTTAGAAAGTAGTAGCAGTGTTGATCTGAAAAACATACAACTTACTTTGAAAACATTAGATCCAATTCCATACACAAATACTGGTTTACTGACTTTGAAACTTTTCCATCTCCATCTCTGATCTGCTCAAAACTTTTCTTCAAGTGATCACCACACTTCACCTTTAACCTTTTTTCTTATACAATCAATAAAACTTATCTTCCAGTATTTCAGTTTCACCCCAATACATCAACCTTTTTGTCCACTCTCATACATCTAATCCAATGTTCAAGTTCCCTTAATACTTTCCTCAATTAGGTTAACTCATCTTTTTCTGCTTAATCTCATTCGTAGATCTTAGGGTTAGGTTAGATTCATTGAATCTACCCACATTTTGTTCTTCACCTTCTTTTTTAGAAACATCTCAAATCTCATAAAGATTTACAATAAAACATTTTACAGTGCATTAAATGCTTCCATACAATCAATAAATAAAGTCAACACATTTTACATAATCCAAGAATTCAAACAATGTCATCCCCAAAAAGAATTCTCTTCAAATATAAAATTGCTAATGCTTGGTCAATACTGTGATCATCCACTCGATCTTCATGTAGAATGCTCAGTCGTTACTAAAACTATTTCCTCGGCATGCACTGTCTTCCTCAACAATTTACTGATACTCGGTCGACATAGGATTTTTCTCAGCATCCACTAACTTAGTTGACACTAACATAACTTGGCTTAAACATGATTTTATCCATTTTTGCTCGGTTAAGCCTACCAGTTTAGTCTTCAATCTCACTAAGATAAACAATGCATTATCTCATCATTGTGCAACATAGTCAAGTACACTTTGTAGTATCAAGATAACTCAACCTTTCCCTAAGTGCTATTGTTACCAACCTTGCTTCACTCATTCACAACACTTCAATAAATATAGTACTTTCCTAAGTAGCAACAGTCTTACCAGTTAAGGTTTTGACATCAATGAAAATACAACAATTGTTTCAATTACAGTTTCCAATAGGTACAACACTATTGTCATAATTATTGAGCTCAAAAGTAGTTAAATTTCCAATCATACTATCAAGAGTAAGAGTGCTATTAGTTGTAGACATTATTTCATGAATAGAAGATATTCCAATTGCATAGAAGATATTCTAGGATGTTTATCTTTCTCTCATATTCTGGTGTCAAAGTAGTCATCAACTTATCCATTATGTCTTCTTCAGAGATTTCTCCACCATTGTTTTTTATTCCTACAACTGCTTCATTAATCCTTTGATTGTAGGCGCTAATGTTCTCTTCAGGTAGCATCTCCAATGCATTGTACTTTTTCTTCCATGTCTTTCTATATGCATTCTTGGCTTGGACATCTCCTTCAAACATGTCTTCTAGATACTTCCATATCTTGTAGGCTTTATCTACTTTCTTGATCTTTGAAAACTCACTGTCAGACAATGCGCTGATATGGGCTTCTTTGGCAATAGCATTTTGAGTGAACATCTCCTTTTGCTTAAGAGTTTCATTTTCCTTTGCAAGATATTCTATAGAGGGAATCTGAACTTCTATGGTAGCTACTTCAAAATATCAAAGGCAATGCACTACAAGTGTGTCATCAATTTGCTCTTCCAATCTAGATAGTTCTCTCCATCAAACTTAGGACTTTCTTTTCTAAATAATGCCATTTGATCAACCTCAAGTTGTTAAGCTTTCTCTCTGAGGCACTTGGCTCTGATACCAATTGTTAGGAGTAGTCCCAAGAGATAACTTTGGGGGGGGGGGGGGGGGGGGTGAATCATTTTTATACAAGATTCAATTCTTTATCCAATTAAGTATAGAAGAACATCAAGCATAAATACAATATGAGAACTCTTAACAAAACACCACAATTTTGGTTACGGGGAAACCCAAATGGGTAAAAACCTTGGTGGGAATTAGCACCTACTATGAACTACACTAGAGTATAATGATCCTTGTTAGAAGATCTTACAACTCTGTCAGGAGTTGATCTTTACAATGCATTAAGTATAGTGACCTAGTCAAAGGTCAAACCTTGTTAGGAGTCTTTTACAATTAACCCTATTAGGGGTAAGGACACACTATTCGGGAGCACACTTCTCAAAGGGGTGAAGGCTGCAACCTTATGTTTTATAGATACACACTATATCTGGATCTTGGTTAACTACGTGTTAGACCTGTTGTCTAGATCAGTTCCAATGAATAGCATATACTCACTTATTTTTCACATAGACCTTCTATTAATGGCTCAATACTTCGCACCTTCTGCTCTGCTTTGTTCTTTCAACTATCTGCCATACTTAGCAATCACAAATGACTGCCTATAAATATCTTCCTCTAAATGATATAATCAAGTCATTCTGTTAAAACCATCTTGAAATCATATTAGAGAAACAATACAACTCTCCAATAACATCTCAGCTGGCTATACTAAGCACGCAACACAAAATAAGATTGCCCAACTCAATATGAGTAGACATGTCGCTTCACATTGTCGGCTCCACCAAATTAATTGATACTTTCTTCTCATGCTGAATTACGTCATGCGCTCTTAACCAAAAATTCTTAACTCTTCTCCAAACATTAATCCAATCACACATATCAAAATGATAGGCACAACTACTACAACAATAAAAATAATGTTGGCTCCATCTAATAAACTCAGGAAACTGTAACTGACTACTGGAAACTTCATAACTCAACCTGTACTACATATCTGACTCTGCGTCCATGAACATATCATCATACATTTGTCTACAACATAAATATAAATGTGCAAGGCTTCATTACAACCATATTGTAAATCACATACAGAACTCTTCCTGGGACCTGTCAGGAACACTCACTAATATAGACAACAATATTACTGTCTTCACTTAGAATCAACCTCTACATCTATGATATCATGCTCATAACATATCTAGGAGACATATACTCAAGGCTCTCTCCATCAGGCTTCCATGCATGCTTCTTACCATATGTTGTCATCAATGAAAAACATATAGTCAGAACTCTGGCTTGCTAGAAAACCTCCAATATATCCCACATTTGCTTTGTTGTAGTGCAATCCTTGACATCCTCGAATTTAGCATCAGATAGAGCAGCAACAATCTCTATCATAGTAATATTATGTTCATGTTTTTCTCTCAATTGATCAAGAGTCAAAGGTCTAACATTCAATTGTAAGTAGCCATTGTCAAGTAAAGGTATAGTGGATTCTCTGATTCCACATATGTGAAGCCTCATCTGGCTTTTTCATGTGGTGAAGTTATCTTTGTTCAACTTAGGAACTTTCCTCTTATACATCTTGTGATCTTTTTTCTCAAGTCCTTAAAAATTTCTTCCAAGAAACCAATATGCTCTGATACCAATTGTTAGAATAACTAAGGGGGGGGGTGAATCAGTTAGATAAGTTATCCTACATACCCAAACTCCCAGATGTACCTTACAAAACAATTTCAATAATTTATGCAAATCAGTAACATAAAATATCAATCTGTCTGTTCACTTTACCGAATACCAGTGATTATCCAAACTGTGATTACCGAATAAATCAACTATGAAGTATGTAAAGTATGATAGAAAAAAATTCATAACAAATAACACATAAAACAATGATTTAACATGGAAACCCTGCTAAGAGAAAAACCACATGGGACCGGTAACCCAAAATAATTCACTCTTCTGAAGTGAGCTCGGTAAAGAGCCAACCCTGTCAAAGGTTACAATGCACATTGTTAGGTGTGACTTGGTTAGAGGATTTATCACTAACAATTAACTTTTGACCAGCATTCACTATGGGTTAAATAAGATAACACTTTGTACATTCAATGAATGTCATAGGATATTACAATAAGACTATTAAGTCCACTTGGTTAAGAGATTTTCTGAATCAATGGTCAAACTGATACAGTACGGATCTGATTCAAATACAACTCAATTGCTAATATTCATATCTATGCTATGCTCATAAAATCCTTTGATCATTAATCAATTCACTTCCTCAATATTTCTCAACTTACTTTCACTCGGTAAATAGTTCTCTGACGCTCGATAATATATGCAGCTTGGTTCTTTCTGTAACCAATTTGATTAGGAATGCATGACTAAAATCTTCATGCAAAATCTCTGCAGTCTCCTTTTTTCTAGTGTATTTCAAAAATGAAACTCATATCTCTTAAATAGAAAAGTAAACTATTTTCATATCAACCAGTATATTTTTGCCTCATAATCTCCTTCATCCATTTTTTTGCTTAAACCTTCTTCGGCAAATGTTTCTTTAACATATTTCAATTCCATCCTTTAGATCATCTTTGAATTATGTCAGCCATGGATCTCATAGCTAACTTCATCATTAACCTTAAAATCATAACAATATCCAGCTCATCAATTTTAGTCGATTGTTTTTAGTATTTAATATTTTCATCCATACTCGGTTAATACTAAAATGCATCAGTGATAACTAACTCGATTATTACTGTCACTTGATATACACTACATTGGCTCGGTGTATACAGAAGTCTTCAATTACCGACCACATTGACTTGTTCAATTCAGATCTCTTCTTCATAATAGATTAATGTAACATGCTCAAGTCAATAATATAAAATCCATAGACTCATCAATAAGTTACCCAATGTTTACCTTATCCTTATCTGTCATATCCATCTTTTCCTTATGTAGATATCTCATTTCTTCATCTTTTATTCCTTCAACAGATGTTCAGATTTTTGTAACTATCATGATAAGTACTGTCAAAACTAGTTGACATCAATGACAACATATTGACTGATTTAATCATCTTATATATCACTTTAGTAGCTTGGTGATCTCTAATCACTATTCCTTCAGTTCATCTAGATATTCAATCAATTGTAGATCATCATGTTGTTTATATTATAGCCATATTTCAACAAGATCCTAGAGAAACTCATGTTTTTGCAGTAAAAATATTTTTTAGATGCTTGAAAGGAGCATTTTATTTTGGTCTATGATATCCTAGAAAATTATTCTTCAACTTTTATGGCTTGCAGTGATGTTGATTAGGATGGATATGTGGATGATATAAAAATTACAAGTGGGGGTGCATTTTTCCTTGGACCTAGGTCACTTGGTTGAGTAAGGAAAAATATTTAGTGTCTCTATCTATTGTTGAAGTAGAATATATTGTTGGCACTTCATGTTACATGTAGATACTTTGGATGAAACATAATTTAAATGATAATGGAATAATGTTCGAAGATCCTATTTTTATCTTATGGAAATGCCAGTACAATAAACATTTCAAAGAATCTAGTATTACATTCAAGGATGAAACACATTTCTATCTAGTACCACTTTCTAAGGGAAATTTTTTTGGGTAATGAAGTAAAGCTTGAGTATGTACCTACAAAAGAACAAATTGTTGATATTTTCATGAAGGCGCAAGCTCTAAGTATACTTTTGAATATCTCTAGGAGAAGCTAGGAGTAGTTTCCCCTCCTTATTAGAGAAAAATGCATATGGTTATACATTAGGCTAGTGAACTTCAAGCATATCTTTGATTTGGACTAATGATTGTGGCTGCCTCTTAGGGGGATCTAAGAGTTGTTGTGAGCTGAATTGTATTCCTTAGGTGGAGCTAAGAAGAATGAGTAATTGATCTACATCTTTGGCATTTTCCATTGATCTCAAAGGGAGAGAGTGAACTTGTGTTTGAAGAATGCCCCAAAGGAGAGAGTAATTTCTTTTTATTGATATGTTCCCATCATCTCTGAATTATGTCAATCATGGATCTCATAACTAACTTCATCATTAACCTTAAAATCATAACAATATCTAGCTCATCAATTTTAGTCGGTTGTTCTTAGTATTTAATGTTTTCATCCATACTCGGTTAATACTAAAATGCGTTGGTGATAACTATTGGAAGTATAAGAGGGAAAGTAATACTGAGAGGGGGGGGTGAATTAGATATTACCTACTTTTATCATTTTGATCTGATAAAGCTTTATGCATGACAAAAACAAAACTTGATCATAGTAAGCAACAAAACATATAAAGCAGCATACATGAAATTACTCATAACACCATGATTTTGGTAACCCAGAAACCCTTGAAAGGTAAAACTGGGGTGGGGATGACACCCACAAATCTTCACTACTGTAGTAATAAGTTTTTCTTGTTAAGGCTTACAAAATGTGATCAAATCATGATCTACCCTGTGAAAGGTTTTCTCTGTTAAAAGCTAAAAGACTTGTATAGTCTACCTTGTTAAAGGATTTATAAACTTACAATAAAGTAAGCACTCAGTAAAGAGATTTACAAAAAGTCTGTTAAGACTACTCAATTAAGAGATTTACCCTGATACACTAGTCAAAATGTCTCAGTACCTGATCTTTCAGTTTGCACTAATATGCATATTATAGATCTCCTCTTTACTTTATATTTAGATCTCTTCTATTTGATCTTTTCTTGATTTTGTCCTTTCACTGCTTAGCTCGGTCACTAAACTCTGTCTGAATACTTCTCTATTCTGAATATACTTCTTTGATCATTTTCCCATACTAATTCAATCTTATCTCTCTGATTCACATACTTATCTCTGATCTAGATCTTTCCCTTATATAGCAACAAAAACATTTTACCGTTTCAAGATCTACGGTTCAAATTTATTTCTATTGCCGCCTAAACTATATAATTTTCTGATTAGCCCAAGGTTTTACATAGGGATCAATGATAATAATATGGATGTGTAATTACCTCTGTAATTACCTCAATAGACAAAATACAAAACATTATTATAACCAAAAATAGTTTACCTTGATCATTGTGCCATTCCAAACTTGTATGTCAATTCTGGCTAACTCGGCAAAAGTTATTCCTGGCAATTGGCATTAACTGTACTTGGCATTAGTTGAACTTCTTTGTCACTCAGTAATCATTGATATATGTAACTTGGCAATAACTATACTCTCGGCATATTACAAACATATAGTGACCATGACTTTACTCAACAGTACTACTACTCAGTAAGTATACAATACAAAACTCAGCCTTTACAAAATGACTCGATTGCAGTGATGACCGATCATCATTGCCTAGGTAAATGACTAAGTGTGAAACACTAATGGTCAACAAAAACTATAGAGATCTACAATCTCCCCCTTTGACATTAGTTGCAAAAACACTTTGTCATGACATTGGTATACACAATTTACAAAAATATGTTTGTACTCACCTAATACTCCCCCTACAATATATATACACATTCAAAATTTTGTTACCCCTCCCTATTCTGTCCTTGTCCAGACTCATGTCATGATGATTCCCCCTTGTTTTTTACACAAATAATCTCTTCATCAGTAGGTAGCTCACAAATTTTCTCCAAAAAAGGTTTATGCAACACCGTGATCATGTAGAGTGCATCAGTCCAAGCAGTTGAAGCAAGGTTCAAAACTTTTGTCCCACTTCTAAATCAATAGCTTAACTAATAAGGCTCTCAGCTTCTTCATAGCCTTGGTCGGCACTACCTTGGGTTGAGCAGATTTTCACTTTGCAGATGCAGGAGTCTTCTTAGGAGTCTCGGTAGTAGTTCTTCTAGTCCGAGGCCTTAGTGACGGTGTCACTAACACTTTTCATTTTAACACTCTTCTCTTTGGCGAGGACTCAGCAATTATTGGTTTCTTCTCTTCTTCTTCTTCTTTCTCACTACTACTAGTTGCACTTGGTTCATCTTCTCCCAATCCTTGGGTCAACTCTAATGGTGTATCCTTCTTAGATTCTTTAACATACTCTTCTAGATTTTTCACTATTTTCTTTCTTTTCCTCTCAGTGGTGGCAGCCAATAATCCCAAAGAAATCTTGGATTTGGCCTCTTCAAATGTTCCAAAGTAAGGTGCCTTTGTATCAATTTCCTCAGCTAAGAGGGTTGTGATTGTTGCAATAGCTTCATCTATGTTGAGTTCATAGGCTAATGGAATTAACCATGAAACCCTAGGTAGGACTGCCTGTGCATAGGTAAAGTCTGTGTCTACCAGAAAACATATATCTTTGTTGTATTTCTCAATCAAAGACATAGGGACTCTAGTCCTATTCCTCATCTTCTTCTTAAACTCAATGAAATAATTATCCATAATCCCTTCAAAATCATCACCAATCCGGTTTATAAAATCATTTATTTGAACTGTGATGGGCTTCTTTTTATCCCATGTTACATCACCATGTGTAGGAAAACACTTCTTGACATAAAAGAATATACAAATCAGCAGGGAACCGAACTTACACATAGAGTTCTTCATCATCCAGATGGAGTTCAAATTCTCAGCAAGTTGAGTCAGCTGGAGCTCAGTAAGGTCATATGTGTGCCCTTTCTTAATTATCTTCCATGCCTGGTCCACTCCCATATAGGGGATGTTGTCCAACCGACTGGATTGATAAAACTTGTGCGAGATGACTCTAACAGCAAAGTCAATTTTTGGATCAGTAATGGTGGAAATTGTCATGCTGCGTTTGTTCCAAACTACCTAGGTGTTTTCTTGAATATCCTCTTTTCCTGCACATTTCATCATTCTCTTTTCGTCAATTATAGGGTAACCAGTGACCTTGTGTATCATTTCCTTTGTGATCTTCACCAGTCCATCTTCCAACCATAACTGCATGTCATGTACTCAACCCAAAATGATCTTGATCCACTCCACTTTGAAATTTTGTAAGATATTTAGGGCATGCACTAACCCTTGATTGGCAACAACCTTATGTTCCGGCTTCAGCACTCCATTGACACATAGTTTGTCATATGCTTCCCTAATCTCATAATCACCAATTTCTCCAATTTTGCACATATAGCAAGACCTAACATCATTCATCAGTAACACATTCCTTGGAATAGAAGATAGGGATCCATTCAAATCTCCTCTGACAGCACTTTTTGACATTGTCTTGAATACCCTCGATTTGCGAACTTCATTCCTTACAAGTTGCACATTGAAAACTTCCATCCCTTGTTTCTTGACTGGTGCAGATGAAGATGATGCCATTTTAAACTATAATTTTTGAAAAGAAAATATTTGCTCAGTAAAGTACCTTTTTGTCGATAACCCTGTAGATGAATTTTGCCGATGACATGCTAAGAGAATTCGGAATCACTTTGCTTAATCTGGTTGCTCAAACTCTGAATCGCTCTTTGAAATTGTGAATAGCCTGGTGAAATAAAATTAACAATAACTTTTCGCTTTATAGAATCTAAAAAAATAGGATTAGGGCCTCATAAATGCTCCATACAAATTTAGGTAGATTATAGTTGTCTCAGCAAACTCACAAGTTCGGTCGATATAACCATTGCGATACAGCTCAGCTTACATAGCATTTCAGCCATAGCAGGTGCTTGACATACATTGATAGCTCAGTCGTTGACACTAATGCTCGGCATGAAAAGTGAAATTTTCTATTTTGCTCACATATGTCCTAGTGCATCTTTATCTATGTTGATGTGGACTTTTGCTCACTTCTATGTTAGTAACTGATGAAAGATAAGGCTTTGCAAGACTTAGTTCCAAACATACCTTTCAAGCTTAATTAGAAGAAGTGTGATCACCTGATCCATTGGATTGGGTGATCGCCGATGTACTATCTTCGCTTGAGTTTTCTTGTTCTTTCTTCCTCCATGTCTTTTCCATCTGACTCTTCAGTTTCTCATGGATACCTTCATTCTAATTATTATCATTGCTCGGCATAGGTGATCTGCAATCTTTCTTTAAATGACTGACCTTGTTACATTTATAATAGACCATGCTTCCATTCATCCAGCTTTTAGATTTACCTCTAAACTGAGTCTTCATGCAATTTTCTCCGATGTGTCCATACTTTCCACAATAATGGCAATTATACCAGGTGTTGTAATCCCAATTGTAATAGTTGTGCTTTGTGACTGGCTTTGTTTGCTCATTTGATGACCACCTTGGTCTAGATCTGCATTCAAATGCTTTGTGCCCATATTTCTGATAATTGAAACAACTTCCTTGAAACTTGAGTGAGGTTGTTGAATTGCTGGCCTTAGATCTACATTCATGTGCTTGATGTCCATGCTTCTTGCAATTAAATCAATGTCCATTAAACTTAGGCTTAGAATCAGACTTACCATATTTACTTCTACATATATTGGCTATATGTCCTAGCTTTCCACAGTGATGACATGTGGGCTTTGTGTTCTTTGTTTTAGCCATCTTCTATTCTCCATTCATTGATGATTCTCCTTCTTCAGTAGATGAATGTTCATTCAATCCAAGTCCAGATCTATCACCGGATCTTCTAGGTGATCTTAACAGCTCTTCAAAATATTTTGCAACTTCATTGGGTTTGTTCATCCTTTCATTGATCTCTTTTTCAATTCTCAAATTATGTTTCAACTGATCATTCTCATATCTTAGTTGATTGCTTTCCATATCTTTTATGCCCAATTCCTAATTAACCATCAATAGTTGATTTACCATGTCTAGTTGATTATTAGTCAACCTTTGCATGTCACTTGTTCTTTCATCTAGTTTGATTGCAATTTGTCTTTTGTCTTCCTCAGCCATTGTCTTATCATCTTCAGCTTTCTTTTTTTGTTCCACTAATTCACAAAGTCTGATAGATTGAATTTCTTGTTCTCTCCTTAGAGTTCTGATGTCATCATTTAGTATGGTATTTTTCTCCAATAGTTCTTTTATAGATTTATCACTCTCGGCAGAGTTACCATTGTCAAATAGTCCAGAGATGTCTTCCTCTTTGTATTGTGACTCATTTTGTTAAATTGCAATCTCTCTTCTCTTGCTCAAAGATTTCTTCAATTCTCCTCTGGTTGCTTCCAATTGCTACAATGCCAGTTGTACTTCAATCTTTTGATTCTCTATGATCTTTCCCAATTTATAAGCTTCCATTTTAAGATCCTTTTCCTCAAGTGGTTAGACTTCCTTAAGAGAAACCTTGTTGCTCTGATACCAATTGTTGGAAGTATAAGTGGGAAAGTAATAATGAGAGGGGGGGTTAATCAGATATTACCTACTTTTATCATTTTGATCTGATAAAGCTTTATGCATGACAAAAACAAAACTTGATCATAGTAAGCAACAAAACATATAAAGCAGCATACATGAAATTACTCATAACACCATGATTTTGGTAACCCAGAAACCCTTGAAAGGTAAAACTGGGGTGGGGATGACACCCACAAATCTTCACTACTATAGTAATAAGTTTTTCTTGTTAAGGCTTACAAAATTTGATCAAATAATGATCTACCCTATGAAAGGTCTGCTCTGTTAAAAGCTAAAAGACTTGTATAGTCTACCTTGTTAAAGGATTTATAAACTTACAATAAAGTAAGCACTTGGTAAAGAGATTTACAAAAAGTTTGCTAAGACTACTCGGTTAAGAGATTTACCCTGATACACTGGTCAAAATGTCTCAGTAATTGATCTTTCAGTTTGCACTAATATGCAGATTACAGATCTCCTTTTTACTTTATATTTAGATCTCTTCTATTTGATCTTTTCTTGATTATGTCCTTTCACAGCTTAGCTCGGTCACTGAACTCTGTCTGAATACTTCACTATTCTAAATATACTTCTTTGATCATTTTCTCATACTAATTCAATCTTATCTCTCTGATTCACACACTTATCTCTGATCTAGATCTTGCCCTTATATAGCAACAAAAATGTTTTACCATTTCAAGATCTATGGTTCAGATTTATTTCTATTGCCGCCTAAACTATACAATTTTCTGATTGGCCCTAGGTTTTACATAGGGATCAATGATAATAATATGGATGTGTAATTACCTCAATAGACAAAATACAAAACATTATTATCACCAAAAATGGTTTACCTCGATCATTGTGCCATTCCAAACTTGTATGTCAATTCTGGCTAACTTGGCAAAAGTTATTCTTGGCACTTGGCATTAACTGTACTCGGCATCAGTTGAACTTCTCTATCACTCGCTAATCATTGATATATGTAACTCGGCAATAACTATACTCTCGGCATATTACAAACATATAGTGACCATGACTTTACTCGGTAGTACTACTGCTCGGTAAGTATACAATACAAAACTTGGCCTTTACAAAATGACTTGGTCGCAGTGATGACCAACCATCATTGCCTAGGTAAATGACTAAGTGTGAAACACTAATGGTCAACAAAAACTATAGAGATCTACAGATAACTAACTCAATTATTACTGTGACTCGGTATACATTGCATTGGCTTGGTGTATATAGAAGTCTTCAATTACCGACCATGTTGACTTGTTCAATTCAGATCTCTTCTTCATAATAGATTAATGTAACATGCTCAAGTCAATAATATAAAATCCATAGACTCATCAATAAGTTACCCAATGTTTACCTTGTCCTTATCTCTCATATCCATCTTTTCCTTATGTAGATATCTCATTTCTTCATCTTTTATTCCTTCAACAGATGTTTAGATGTTTGTAACTATCATGATAAGTACTGTCAAAACTAGTTGACATCAATGACAATATATTGATTGATTTAATCATCTTACATATCACTTCAATAACTTGGTGATCTCTAATCACTATTCCTTTAGTTCATCTAGATATTTAATCAATTGTAGATCATCATGTTGTTTGTATTATAGCCATATTTCAACAAGATCCTAGAGAAACTCATGTTTTTGCAGTAAAAATATTTTTTAGATGCTTGAAAGGAGTATTTTATTTTGGTCTATGATATCCTAGAAAATTATTCTTCAACTTTTATGGCTTGCACTGATGTTGATTAGGATGGATGTGTGGATGATAGAAAAATTAAAAGTGGAGCTGCATTTTTCCTTGGACCTAGGTCACTTGGTCGAGTAAGGAACAATATTTAGTGTCTCTATCTATTGTTGAAGTACAATATATTGTTGGCACTTCATGTTACACATAGATACTTTGGATGAAACATACTTTAAATGATATTGGAATAATGTTTGAAGATCCTATTTTTATCTTATGTGGCAATACCAGTGCAATAAACATTTCAAAGGATCTAGTATTACATTCAAGGATGAAACACATTTCTATCTAGTACCACTTTCTAAGGGAAATTGTTTTGGGTAATGGAGTAAAGCTTGAGTATGTACCTACAAAAGAAAAAATTGTTGATATTTTCATGAAGGTGCAAGCTCTAAGTATACTTTTGAATATCTCTAGGAGAAGCTAGGAGTAGTTTCCCCTCCTTATTAGAGAAAAATGCATATGGTTATACATTAGGCTAGTGAACTTCAAGCATATCTTTGATTTGGACTAATGATTGTGGCTGCCTCTTAGGGGGATATGAGTTGTTGTGAGCTGAATTGTATGCCTTAGGGGGAGCTGAGAAGAATGGGTAATTGATCTACATCTTTGACATTTTCCATTGATCTCAAAGGGGGAGAGTGAACTTGTGTTTGAAGAATGTCCCAAGGGAGGGAGTATTTCTTGTTATTGATATGTTCCCATCAATGACAAAGGGGGAGATTATCCTAGTATTGAGTAAAATGAGTGATTTTGGATAGATAGTGATTTAGTATGGTTATTTTTGTATGGTTTTCATTAATGTCAACGCGTTGTTGCACTAATGTCAACATGTTTTTTGTGCATTAGTTATGAGGATTTTTCTCCAAATATTATTTATGTTGAAAATATGTTGGTGAGATTTTGATATGTTGTTAAGTGCAATTTTGATTTGTTGGATTCAAGTTTTTTCAGTTTGAAGAGGAGTGTAGTGAATTTGATATTTTCCTGAGTATGAATGTGACTAACAGTATTCTACTTGTGAAATGTGTGCTTCACATTTCTCCACGTAATGGTTTCTTATTGTGTATTTTTGGAAATAATCTATTAATGTAATTATCTTAGTTCATTTCAATTGACATGAGATTTTTGGATTTGGATACATGGTTTCAAAGTTCAATGGGGTTTCTACTCTAGGTTTGGCCATCCTTGGGTGTTTACACTTCATTTATTTGTCTTGGTGTATGCAATAAGATATGTAATGTGTATGGTGCTATTTTTTTGTCTCAATTAAGGTGTGTTGTGGTCCACTTCACTTTCCTTCCAACTATGAGAATGTTTAGTGTTGACCTAATTCAAATCTTGTTCAGTCCTTGCCTGATTGATAGTTGGAGACTTCGCAAATATAAACTTGGTATAAATAAAGGATGAGTCATTGAAAGATAGTGTGGCATATCAAAATATTCATTTATTTGTGTTAAAGTTGTGCATGCATGTGCGGTGAGGATGTATGAAATTGGATCTATCTCCCTGATTGCATAAGTTAAGTGTCAATTGTGGTGCAGGGCAATGTGAAATTCAATGTGTTAGCTACCAGAGGTAGCAAGCCAAAGGTGACTACAAATATTTTAGTTATTTTTTGGTTTTATGTTAGTGGTGGATACATTCTCTCTTATCCTTCTTCATTTGGGCATTGAGCCCTTGGGCAGTAGGCCTTCTTCAGGAAGTGAGCCTCTGGAAGTGAGAATTTCTTGTAATCCACCTTAACTGGTGTTCATATATTTGAGAATAATCTTATCTTTGGTTTTTCCCTTTATAGGGTTTTTCACGTAAATATGGTTTTTCATGTATTTATGGTTGATGTTATTTTCATGTTCATATCTTTTAATGATTAAAATTTTACAATAAGTTTGGTGGAACTGATTAAAGGTTTTTAAAGTTATAATTTGTGGACAATTGATTCACCCCTTCTTAGTTGCCTTGCACATTCAACACCTAATTAGTGGTTTGAGAGGTTTTAGAGGATATAAATGGAAGGATAAATCATTTTTAATGGTGTGTGCATTGAATAAATGGTGAATTATTTAGTATGAAGTGTTCAAAATTAGTATGATGGAGTATTTGTGCAAAAAGGGGACTTCCATATCAATGCAAGTCAGATGCATTTATAATTATGGTTTATAATCATATTGTTCACTATGAAATTAATGCATCTTGTTGTCAAATATTTTATCTCTTTGTTTGTCTATAAAACCTTGTATCTTGCCCATCAAGTCCATTAGGGAGCATTGAGATTCCTTATGTAGTTTGCCTCAAAAAAATATTGCAATACTTGTTTCATATATTGTGAGTTGATTCTCACCATTTTTTTTTCCCTCATTGGGTTTTCCATGTAAAAAAAATTAGTGTCTTTGTGCTAAATTTTGTGATGCATGTCCTTCTTCCAAGTTATTCATGTAGTTATGGTTTGATGTTATAAATTTTTTTGATTAATTTAAGTTTTAGTATATGTTGATTCATGCATCTCCCTAGTGTTCTAATGTGTTCAAAAATGCATACCAAGGAAAGACATAAATAGAACCCAAAATACATTATCATGTCTTCCCATGTTGGCAAAAACTATAAGGGATTGACACAAATAATCTAGGTCACCCAAACACCTACTTTATCTTCCAAACATTCAATCTACTAAAAAAAGTACCAAAAATATTAGGAGCCATTAATTAGAGCACAAAGGGCCATCTTATTAAATTCAATATTATTCTAGGACCTTCCATTCACACTATCATGTCGAATTAAGTTGACGCGAACATATTGATATTGAAAACCTAACACCATATACAGGATAGTCAACCCGTCTTGATATATAACAATTAGATACATATGTGATACTCTTAAATATCTAAAACTTGAAGAGAATAAATATAGAGACAATATAATAAAGCTCTCCAAACTATGATAACAAACATTGATGTGCAAAGAAATTTGTAGAATTTTGTCTTCTCCTCTAAAACCCTCTATACTATTTAGAAACAATTCAGAGCATGGTTGTCTCTATATTTCTGTGTAGGATGAATTATGACTTGAAAGTTTTTATATATCATATTTTTAGCTCTGTGCACTTAACTCCCAAACCATGAGACCATATCTTTAAAAGTAGAGAAATGTGGTACAATTCCCTATGAAAGAGACACCAAAACTAGCACAACACGCCTAATCTACTCCATTTTACATCCAACCATGAACTTGAAAATAGATCACTTGATAAAAATACATTTTTCATGAACATTAGATAACACATTTGATTAGCACACATTTGAAATCCAACCGTGAACATTTTATTCACAATTTTTACATCCTACCATGAACATTAGATTAACATATTTGATCAACACATTTTCCATCCGACCATGAGCACATTTTGACATCAAATCATGATCACATTTTAACATCCAACCATGAATAATTCATAAACATAGGTTGATGTCATTGAGAACATATTGTGACACAACATGAACAATCTCCCTTAAAACAAGATCCTCATTTTTATCATCGATGACAACACATATACTACTCCATATTTGCAATAATCATATCATAGGTTGACATTTTGACACAACATCTTCATCTACACGAAATGATAATTTTGTCATATAAATATATATTAGTGATTGATATTAATGACAACATATTGTAACAACCATAAGTTATAATTTAACTATAAACTAGAAACATAACTTTAATGTAGCTACCCAACAAGAAGCTTGAAAAATAGCTTTGAGGTTACAATCCAAAATAATAGACATTTGGAAGTGGACATACTTGCTATAAGTTGGCACTCAACTATACATATGATATTAATTATATCATCATTATTATAAATAAAATACTTGATTGGATTAAAGTCTAGGATATACCCAAATAAATTACAAGACTTCGTCATTGTCAAGGATAGAGGTCAAGGGATAGACAAAAATATGAGGGGTTGCCAATAAGTGAAGTAGGATGTACATGACCTCCCTTATAGAGACTACTGGAAGAAGATTACATAGAAAGATAGTGATTTTAAGGACAATGGTTAAGGAGAAAAGGGGAAAGTGAAGAATACCAAGGATTTAATTATGGAAGAGGAAGGAATTAGTGAATGAGAACATCTAGTTCATTCCCATAAGAGATGATAAGATAAGGGGATTATTGGGGAGGAAATCATTATTTTCCCATGGTTGATTAGGTGATAAGTTATGAAAGAATAGAACATTGTGGCCATGCTTCCAAGAGATGAGAAATATAAGAGACCATAAGAGGAAAAATAACTACATGTCCATAACTGATACCAAGAAATAGTGTAACCACGATAGAAAGTGTATGGTAGATTAGGAATAAGAACTAAGAAATAAAAATGACATAATACTTATAGGATAAAAGTACAAGTGTAAACACAAAATCATAATAAAGAGAATAGATGATTTTCAAATATGAGGAATATTTACACAACTAAAACCTAATTAGTCTATACAAATAAAATCATTTTACATGAATCTAGAGAAAACATTGTGAGCAGAGGGTTGATTCATAATTTAGAACCCCAATATTTTCATTTAGAAGAAAAAGCGACTTGGTACCAATGCTAAAATTTTAAATCAAAATAGAGCCAAATCGTGAGGAAAAATAATTTATACACTTTAAAAAAATAATGAATCTTTACCATAGCTAATACACTCTTGGTTTGTAAAACGTGGAACTTCCGAGTTAACTATTGATAGGTTATTTTACCTTTCATCTCCTACATAATTCACAATGTGGAGAAAGCCTTATTTTGGGAAGACTCTTTGATTGGGTACAATCCTACCATCAACACAATTGAACCTAAGGAAATTATTTTCTACCATTAACAAAATTGGGGTAAAAAGGTGAAAGAATATTTTACTTTGGAAAACAATCCACCAAAAGACAGGCAAACACCTTGATCATGTTGTCCCTTTCTGGCACCTCAAAAAAAAAAAAATTCAAATGAATTGAAAATGGGGAAAGTCTTCTGTTATGCTAGAAAATATGAAATATCTTGGATGACTTCCAAATTAGATAACTCTTTTACTTAAATAACTATATAGGGTTTTAACACATAGCCCTCGCCAAGAAGCTTGACCTTTAAATAGTTAACTATGGTGGCTCACGTCTACCTAAGGCAAGGACCTTCACCTAGATCACCCTTAATTTTTTAAAAAAAACTATTAAGAGATTAGAAAATTTGGTCATTTCTCCCACTTTAAAATGTGTTCTACATTTTTTTATTATAGAAGATATGATCACATTATTTTAAATTGCAACTTTAATTACACATTCTAAATGAGGATTTATAGGGAATTAAATTTGATCAATCCTTTACCCACTCTTTTTAATGTGTAATCTCCCACAAAAAATGATATATATTTAAAGATAAAATGTGATCCTATTCCTACAAATAATATGTAGTAATTTATTTCATTCTTGATTGGAGTTGATATGGATAAGTTGAATATGCATGATTATATCTTTAAAATCTACTCATGTGTCACCATGTTGGTGGAAGATGGTACCAAAATCAAATTAGGTACATGATCAATCAATCAATAATATGAAAAACTAAGATTAAGTGGTAATTAATGAAACATAAGATCCAAAGACCTGAAGGTTCAACAATAAAATTGCAATCACTGTCATCATGGAGGAGAGAAAAACACTCAAAAGTGTCCTACAAATCTATGATACGAGATTTTCAAAACAAACTGAACAATCAAATTATCATCCCCAAAAGTTGAGGCTAAACTAATATGATGGTACTATTAAGAATGATTGATGTTAGCCTCAATTAATGATCTACATAATAAATCAATAAATGTGAAGGATCAACAACATTATCTGAATATAGAGAAGGAGCAATTATATATTTGTATGCAACATTAAATGATGGATGAGATAAAATCGCAACCAAATGTAAGGTAACATTATCTAAGACATGGCGCCATAAATCATTCCCATGTTGTTTTCTCTAATAGTATGTGCAACTGTAAATTTTGTACATGATTCATTTCTCAAATTTTGAAAAGTTAAAATTTACAAAGATAGAAACTTTCAATGGCAAAGAACAAAGGAAGAGACATGCAGTTAATTGGGAGTTGGGTTGCAAGAGAAACAAAGTTGGTGTATTAGGGCTTAAAGATATTAAGTTGCAAGAAATTTCCCTACCTGGAAAATGGATCGCAAAAGCACTGAATGGAAATAAACCTTGGAAGATACTTCTGAGGAATAACATTGGATATACTATCTTAAAATATTCTAAGACTTGAAGAGGTTTATTAATCTCAAACCTTCTTACTTGTAGACACCCTATTAAATTGATATGATCCAATTTATTTCAAAGCTTATGGAAAGCATGAAAAATGACTAAGAATTTGATTACTAATAATGAATTTTTCCTCAACAATAGGAAAGTATTTGGCACCAAGTCTATTTGGTGGAATATGGACCACAACGGTGAATTGATTTCCCTTATCCAAGGGTTATTTGCAAGAAAGTGGAGTCACCTTGGTGTTAAGTGTTTAAATGATATTGTAAAAGATGAATTATTAGTTGATTGGACTTCCCTTAGAAATAATAAGCAATTACCTCCCTCAAACTAGAGGACTTATTTTGTGCTAAGAGAAGTTTATAAGAGGTTTAATTTTCCTATCAATTGTGCTATTAGTGCAGAATATTTTTTTGATTTCAAATGGATAAATGGATCACAACTTGAAAATAATTAAAACTCATGATATTTATAAGAAATTAACCAGTAATCTTGATATTATTTAATTCATTTTAATAATTGTTGGAACTTGCAGATCAGTAACTGTTAGAAAGTAAAGACCACCAAGATAACTGAGAGGGGGGGTGAATCAGTTATCTGATAATTAAACCATTTATCAACTTCAACAGCTTTAAACCATATAATCAATGCAATAACCAACCATAGAAAGATAATCATACACAATGACACAATAACACAAGATATGTTAAGTAGGGAACCTCTTGATCAAAGAGTAAACCTCGGTGGGAATGATGCACTAATATGAAAGTTCCTTGTTAGAGGATGGACCCTGTTAGGAGTCTTATGAAATACATTCAGTACATATGAATCCCTGTTAGGAGATTTTGAATCCCTATTAAAAGATTCTAACCCTGTTAGGAGTTATGGAAGACAGAAGGACCCACTGCCCAAACAGCTTCAAGTTAAGATCTCTGAACTCACTGTCCAACAGATCTTAGGATTATTCAATAGAATAATATCAAATATGTTACCTGCTTCACATTGTGCCAAAATTGCACTCTCTGCTACACAAGATCACTAATCCAGATCTCTGTACTTCACAAGTCTTCCTTCATCACTGAATTAGCTCTTTTCTTCACTTCATGCATACATTCGCATCCCAATATCATAATTCCATATCACAACCATCACACATCCATTTAAAACAAGGGAAAAATTCCTTCCTTTATACCAAACTCAAATAATTACAAATGAGTCGACATGCAAATACAAAATAATAATTTCAACACGCTACACCAAAATTACATAAAATTGTCGGCTTCCAGATATTGTAACTTTCCACTCATGTGACCTCAAAGTTTGCACTATGAACCACGTCACCACCAATGAGTCTCAAACTTCCCTTTAACTATGCAGAATCAAATTCCATCCTGATTAGGAGATATCCTCCGATTACCAAAAACCGCTACTCAGGAACACTGCCAGAATACTGCTTCCACCAAAATGCTTATAACTTTCATGAATAAATGAATTTCTTGTTGTGCTCTTAACCATAGGATAATAACACACCAAAGAACATAACATCAATGTCGCATAACTCAATCTACAATATAACATGTGCGCAAAACAAAATTGTGCCTTCTTCTCTGCTAATCTCCAGAATAACACTGTGTTGACATCAATGATAATCATAGCCATGAATGCAACAACCACTGCTACAAAATGACTGCCAAAGCTTTAGCATTCATTCCTAATAGTAACAAATAATGGTAGTAAATATTCAATAATTTGTGGTCTAAACATATTGAGCCTTAAAATAATTATTTTAGGTATTTTTTATTGCTACAAAGGCTCCCATACAAGAAGCATAATTGTGATTCTGGTAACTAATCCATTTACAAAAAACTTGAGTTGATCATGCATATCTTTCTTGAATATTTTTTTGCAATGGAGATTTGGAACAACTTTTTTAATGGTTTGTATAACAAGAACCTTGATAATCAAGAAGCATGGATTGAAATTATTATAAGATGTGTTAGAGACATTGGTAAATTACTTAATATATCTTAGTTTTCATGATCAACTGAAATCTTATGGTATATTTGGAAAGCAAGGAATAATGAGGTTTTTAACCAAAATAGGAGGCTTATCGAGTCTTATAAGAAACTTACTATTCTTCATGTTGGCTTGTAGGTGATAGTAATAATGAAAATCTTTAATATGAAATTCCTCAAACTGCTTGGGGATGGACCTGTCACAATAAACAAGAAGGAGGTGAGGTACAAGCATACATCGACTTAAAACAATATTGCTAATTCCACCTTCCTCAAGGAGTTGATGGACTATAATCACCAAAAGTATAATGATGTGGTAGAACCTAGCAAAGAAACCAAAAAATAGAGGAAATTAGATCCAATGAGGATGTTTTCCCCTTCATCAGGATACTAAGAGTGCAAAAAGTACAATGAAAGCATGATCAATGATAATAGCTAGTTTGGTTATATGTTGGAATAGATATGTTAGTACTTGTCTTAGATACTTATTTTAAGTTTATTGTTGTCTATACTTAGTGTTAACTCAGATATGGTTATCTTTTTTAGTGTAAATTTCATGATGTATCTATGTGGCTAGTTGTTGATCTTATTCACAATCATTATGTTATGTGGTTGGTGCTCTACCAAAAAGCTATGTGACTGGTCTACTTGACAACCATTTAATATTGCAACTTTCTCTATACTTAATATGAAAAAACAATTAGAACTTCTCAAATATGATCAATACTAAAAATGAATCCCCTTCAGTTGGATGAGTTGGCGCGATCAATCGGATGAGTAAGTGATAGACTATGGTTTCTTTGTCTATTACTGAAGCTAATTATATAATATATATACTAGTGTTTGTAAGGAACCCATTTAGCTTAAAAGACTATGTTCTAGTATTGGAACAAATTGAGCAGTGGCAATTTATTGTTACAATCGGAGAGTGAACTACCTAGCCAAGAACCTAACATTTCATGCTAGGACCAAGCACATTGATGTTAAATATTATGTTTTAGAGATATGGTTTAGGATGGTCCAATTAAGTTGGTTAAGGTATAAACTTTGATCAATGTTGTATATTTGTGAACTAAGGCTATGAGCATAGAAAATTTTAGATATCGTTTGGAGTCTATGGGCCTCATGGCCCCTAGCAATTGAACTATAGTTTAAATACTCCCTTTGATCTTGCAAGGTGTTCAACAAATAGGATATTGTTAAGAAAGCATGTGTCAACCTTGCATTTAAAAATGGTTACTATTTATAGAAAGTTTGCATTTGAGCATAAATTTTCATTAAATAAGCATGTTGATTATTATTTTTTGCAAGATCATATCTAGTTTTGAAGATATCAAAGTATTTATTTTTAAGTTACTGAAACAAGATTGTGAATTCATTTTTGAAGTATTTAGAGGCCCCAAAATTGCCCAAAAGTGTTTGTAACCAGCATAGTTGGTAATAGCTTTATAAAGCACATTGCGAGGTTTGTGACACTTCAAACAATTTTTTAATTGGATGCCTGATTCAAAACTTATGACCTCTGAAAGTTGAGTTTCATAAAATAAGAAATGTAAAAATGTGTTGAACACATAAATGAGTTGTAAAATGGAGTTACATGTGTTGATGTGTGTTTTGCATCTTTAGTTGGAGATAAGATGAGTGTCTCTTTATAAGTGGTTTTTGTAATATTATTTGATGGTTTCATGTATTGTATCTCCTCTATATTAGGTGTGTGAAATGGAGGGTATGTGGATAAGTCTTATAGGTAGTTAGTTACCACCAAATCTTTGGTTGGTGATACTCCTATGAGAAGCTTTCTCTACAAGTATATTGTAGTTTTCTATTCATTTTTGAATAATATATTGGGTAGCTTTTAGAGTGTGGGGATTTTCTCCTGAAGGGGTTTTTCTCATTTAAATCATTGTATTGTGGTATGCATGTTATTTATGTTACTTTTGTCTATAATTGTTTGAAAAGATCTGAGAAATTTTTACATGACCTTCCTCTCAAGGTTAATGTAGAAAGTTGTTTTGCTACCTTAATTTCTTTTTAAAAAGGTATTTATCATGGAAATGAATATGCCATGGTATATTAATCTTATTTTTATTTCTTTGTAATGGTGTGGTTAATTTAATTTTTCAACATATGTCCTCTCATACATTAGTGTTGGAATCTTACTATTATGTTACCTTAATTTATTTACAAAAAGGGTATTTCTCATGGAAATAAACGTGTCATGGTATATTACTATTATTTCTATTTCTTTTTTATGGTGTGATTAATTTAATTT
Source organism: Chamaecyparis obtusa (assembly GCA_027943335.1). Lineage (NCBI taxonomy): Eukaryota > Viridiplantae > Streptophyta > Pinopsida > Cupressales > Cupressaceae > Chamaecyparis > Chamaecyparis obtusa. Next base: position 319,958 of record BSBK01000349.1, on the reverse strand, counting down.
TTTGGCATATGTCCTCTCATATATTAGTGTTGGATTCTTACTTTGTACCCTTAAATCCTTTCAAGTAGTTGAATTAAATAACATGTTTATATTTTTATCAATGGTTAGGTGATATTTGACTATTTGCATGATTATGACTTATGACCAGTTTTGATTTACCTATTAACTAAGAAAATAACTTATGAAGCTTTATTTATAAGAATGTTATTGAAGTTTTTGTATTGATAAAATAATTATTAAGATAAATACTATAATTTATTTAATTAACTCTAAAAATCCAAATTAATCTCTTCATTCCTATTAATCGAATCACTATTTTCCAACTAGATAAAAACAAAATTAGGAGGTAAAGAGGGAAATAATAGTTTTTCTTAGTTTGAATTCTCTAAAATTTGAACTTCATTTCAATGCTATAGAAGGGTGAGAGAGAATATTAAAGAATACATTAAAAACATATAGAGGGTTAGCTCTCAATTCTAACATTTATATGTTCAAGATGATTATTGCAAAGGGATAACATTATTTCTATGGTGGTCTAATAATTTGGAGATGTTAGGAGCCTATTATACTTGTCAAAAGAGTTGCAATGAGTTCATTTGGATATGATAAAAGTTTGTACTTTTGATTTAATTTAGTGATATGAAGAGCTTATGGGTGTTCAATTTTTATAATCATGTATCCCGCATTTATTGGACACATTTTTAATTATTTTCCATGTTTGTTTGTATAGTTGAATGTTCTAGACAAATGCTAAACATATTCTAGGCAGTTTCAACTTAATAGGAACATGTGTATAGTTGACACTTTAAGAAATGTGTATTACTCATGTTTGTGATTGTTTTAGAGACATTTTCTAAAAATTTAGAGATAAAATGGTATCAAATATCAAGTTTTCTATTCTCACACAATGATTGATTGATATTGCTCATGAATAGGTCAAAGAGAAGTGATGATTTAGTTCATTTTGAGCTAGGCTGGGTAAAAGTTAATAGATCAATGCATTGAGATCTGTCAAAATAGACATAAACAAATAAATATATGACGATGAAAAATAAGATAATGTTTATTTTTTAGACATTTGGATTATAAATATCAAAATAGAAAATTTCTTTATAATTTTAATGTAAGATACTTTAAAAAAAATTCAATGCTTTGCATTATATAGGTTAATAAGTTTGACTTAAAAATTGTGTAGCTAGACCTTGATATAAAAACTATAATTTGAGTTGGACTAATGAATAAGCTAATCCAATTAACAAAAAATTAATAATAATATCAAACGATTGTAGCTTCTAAGTAGGATGATAGTATGTTCCTTAATTACACCATCAACCCATATTGAAGGAGTGTAGTTCAATTTATTGAGTTTAGTACTTGTATAATAGAAAATGGTGAGCAATTATAAAGTGTAAATTACTCACCAAATTTGTGTCTACATGGGAATGCAAAACCCTCACAAAGTGAATCTGATTAGTACAACCAAAAGGAGGATGGGTGTCAATGTAATATATATTCTTAATGGGGTTTGTATATTCCTTAGTCAAGATTTTGATCTAATCTGATAAAGTAAATACAAGGGAAAAGAAGGTAGAATAAGTGCACTTGGAAACAAGATGGAGAGAGTAGGACTTTGAATCTGAATGTAACTATCGTCTAAATCTCAAATCTTGTTGTCACTTTAGATCTAGAAGACTGAGACCTAAATATTTCTGCCCAAATATTTTACTGAAAAATGGAAGGGACAAGTCTACTTTTAGGGTACAAGTTTACTTTTATGGTACAAGTTGACTAGTTGACTTGTTCCTAGAAAAAATTGATGAAACTTTCCCAGATTCTACAACAACACTTATACTTCCTAGATCCAGAATTGCAGCTATGCAGCTTGTTCCTGTATAGAGAAAGATGGGGAAGAAGTTTGAAGAAAGGGGTTTACCTTAGTCAAATCCATGTTTAGGAATCAACCTTGAAATGAAATGAAATAAAATCAAAAGTGTATTATCATGTACCAAAGGCTAGATCTAGACAATGAAGTATATCATATCTCGTAGATGCAATTACCTCTTTAAATGTGATCAAGTATATCGATGCAATAGATTTGACTAAACACAAAAACCTAAAAGGAAATCATGAAAAGATAAAATCTTATAAATTAGATGTTGTAATCTACCACAATGTATGATTGGGGAAGATAGAGAAGAAGAAAGCTTGATAGATGAATGTGGATCTCCTTGCTTGATAGAAAACACCTTTGTTTGGCCTCCAATGGGGAAAGAATCTATATCTATGGAAAAAACTCCTTGATTGCATGAGATAAATGAAGTCTTAGATGCTTGATGGATCTTGATGACTTCCTTGAACTTGAATTCTTGAATTCTTGGTTTCTTGATAGCTTGCACATGAATGATGGGTGACTTTATTGAATAATAATGGAATAGCATATTTGTGGATGGATAAATGAGGGGAGAAGATGTCCTTTTATGATTTACTCCCTCCATTCAGGATTCAAATTTTGTCAAGGCCAACCAAAAATATGAATCTTGGAGGAAAACCCTAACATCGGGCTCCAAAAAAAATTTGGGCCCAGAACTTGAGGGACAAGTTGGGTACTTGACTTGTACCCAGGGACAAGTCGACTATTTGACTTATCCCAGGAAAAATTGGCTCAAATTTCACAGGGATGTCGAGGAACCTAAAAAGGAGTGGCAAGAGAAAATGCAGGTTGTTAGGTCAAAGAAGATCCCAAAAACAAAAAATAAATGAATAGGTCCTAGATGAGGAAATAAATTATGGGATTGGATGGAAAATTGGAAATCATGCCTAAAGGAGAGATCCAACCTCGAGTTGAATCAAGATTGAGGAAGGAGGAGGACCCATATTTTGATTAAGTATGCATTTAAGTACAATATGAGGTCTTTCCATAGAGAACAGACTAAAGTAGGCACAAAATGGTCCTAAGATGAGCATAAGTTAGGGTACTTAATTTTTAGGATGATACATTTAGCCCCCACTTTAGCAGGAGTATGTGAAGAGTTCACGTTCATGGTAAAGGAAGAGCTAAAAGAGAACAAGAATGATGAAATAGGGATGATCATGGGTGAATTGCAAGAGAGATAAGACAACACCAAGTTCAAGGACATAAGCCCCCAAATAAAGGATCTTAACTCCACATCCATACAAGGTCATGAAAACAAATGAAAAACAACAACAAAAGACATAATAAATAAAATGGATTAGTACTAAAAATGAGACTCCAAATCAACTAGTGAAATATATCTTGATAAAAAATGTCTCGTCCACTAATATCTGTTAGGAATAAGGTGTCTCAACCTTGGATAATTCCTATTCTTATTATTTGTTTTGTAAAATGTATTTCTTGCAAATAATGTTGATGTGTCGGCATCTTGAATTATGTGTAAGGAGATCATGGCTAAAACAATTATGATGGATTCCTATGACACGTAAGAGCTATGTCAGGAAGATTCAATGATAGGTGAAGACATGTGGCAATTGATAAATTTGAGTACTGTACACTCTTCCCCAATGGTGGGGTTCGGGGCATTGCCCCGAAAATTTTTTTGGGGTTCCTATTTTCTTGGAGAATGGTAAAACCCTAATACAGTTATCTTTGGGAGTAGCCCTAAAAAGTGAAGCACATGATATAAGCTTTTTTAGGGTTGTGAAGAGGAATGATGTGAGTGTATGGTTGGAACATTTTTATGTTGTCGTGTTTTGTCTTCAAGGTTTTGGAAATCTTTTGAAATAACTTGCATTGCAAGTGTATTGTAAGTTGTAATAGTTTTGATCAATACATTGTGCAGGTTTTGGAGTGCTGGGGTTTTTACCGAAAGGTTTCCCCAGGGTATATCATTTTTTCATTCTCTATTTTTCTGTATGCATGGTATGTGGTTGCAATATCTTTGTTAAATTAGTTAATGAATCTGAAATTGTAAGGATTTATAAGAATTTGCACAATACTCTCCTATAGAGATTAGCGTGGGAAGCTGTTTCCACACCTGAGTTTCCTTACAATATCATGTATGGAAATCTATTGCAAGAGCATAAGTGATCACACAGAAAGGAAAAGGGCATCACAAAAGATGATACAAACTCCATGATCTAACCCACTAGCATAGCCATGAGAGCATGGAAGGAAGAGAGAGGCCATGAATTTTATATGCTAGCAAGTTGTGTTATGATAGGTGATCCATGAGAGGAGAAGAGAGAAAGGGACATGAGTAGAAAGGCTAGAAATTTGTGTTATTCTTAGTTACACTTGTCTCAAAGAGAGAGAGACATAGAGAGAGAGAGAGAGAGCATAATTGATGGTCTAGCAAGTTGTGTTATGCTAGTCAATTCTACCTTGAGAATTTGTGCATGAGGGAGGCTTTAAAAAAGTTTTGTGCACAACGACAGCTTAAAAATATTTTGCGCACAAGGGCCACTTTAAAAAAAAATTTCACACATGGGTGGCTTAAAAATATTTTTGTGCACAGGGCATCTTAGGGACCAGTCTTATGGAAAACACTATCTCCATGTGGATCCATAAAAAATATTAGGCCTAAAGAAAGTATTGTCTCCTTAGGGATCAAATAAAAAAACAAAAAAATTGCATATACTGTACAAAGGAGGCCTCATGTCTACCCCCTCCTTATGATGGAAACATAGGTGAAATCATAAGGAAAGAGAATCAAGGATGCCTACTTCCAACAACAACAAGATATCCTTTAAAAAATAATGTATTCCTTAAACTTAGCAAAGAGGGATGACTCTTGTGAGCTAAGAAAATAGATAATTGTGAAAGGATATTCCGCTTATGGGAAGAGACCTTTGAAATGAAGAGATCTTGTCTGCAATAAATCTAACTTTAAGAGGAGTTATTGAACAAAGATAACATCTTCAAGATAGATGTAGAAATAACAATAATGCACCCTTTTAACCCCCAATTTCTAGGTGAAAAGTAATTATTGATGAAGGATGACGTACTTTGAAATGAAAAGTAAGAGAGTTTTCTTATGATGAACATAGTTTTACCAATAAATAAGAGGTTGTGATCAAGGATGCACACCTCTTGCATAAGAGAGAGGCCTGAATCAGAACAAAAAATTCTTTATAGGAAAAGAATGTCACATGATAAAAAGAAATGTCATTATACTAAGGAAAGTAGATCCTTATGAAAAGAAAGAGGAAACAATCATGAAACCTTTCCCCCCAAGTGTGAAGGTGAGATAAAAATGTGATGTATCCCTAATGATAGTTACTTCATAATAGACATGAAATTCCAAGACAAATAAGTTGCAAACTAGATAAAAATCCCAATGTAAAACATAAATATTTATGCTATGAAAGGCATCACATTATAGAGTAATCAAGTCATCAAGGAAAGAGATATGAATGATATGGTATGGAAGATTATTTTTTGATAGACATGCATGTTCAGGCATGAAAAATATTGTTAAGAAAATATGGAAGTATCTTGTCTAAAAAAAAGCATCTTATACAAAAAAGGATGTATTATTAGGAAATAATGCAAATCCATGAAGTGTTAGAATAACAGTGTTCCAATCAACTAAGCGGGGGGGGGGGGGGGGGGTAAATCAGTAGATGCTAATATAGAATACTTAAACTTTAACTTCAAACTTATTTCTTATAACAAAACACTGAACTAAAAAAGTGAATGCAGCAATAACATACATATAGACATCAAGACTTGTTCTTGAGGAAAACCATGTTAAGGGAAAAACATTAGTGGGCATGGTACCCACAAATATCTACACCATAGGTATAATAACCTTGTTAAGAGTTCTGAACTTGTTAGATTACTAAGAGGGGGGTGAATCAGTTAAGTCCAATTATCCTACAGTCCCAAATACTCCCAGATGTATATAACAATGACACAAGGCAGGATGCATGAGGGGCCAAACAGTGGCACACCCTGATGATCCAAGCCTGCTCAACACATGTGGAAGCCAACAAACACAACAATGAGAGAGAGAATGCAGAAACTTTCATATATTATCATCAAATAGAATCATACAGGCCGAGTTTTAAGGCCTTCCTGGTTACGGCCTGATATTAAAATGAATCTCAGAAGTCCTCAAACATGTGAGGATCTGTTACAAATCTCCAAACTAATGTCTACTATCTTCTATCCAAAAACTGACTCCAAAACTACAACCAAACACCTACATTTATACAAGAAGCTACCGAGCTGAGTCGGCCTTTAGATCCATAATCAATGAAAGGAATGGTCAGATCTAGGACCACATAGTTCCCAATGATGGATTCCAACATTAAATCCATGATCCAATATAAATGCACAAGTCGGCCACAATAGGAAACAAAACTAAACCTGTCGGTAAGCAAGATAACCGAGCAGCAAACAGGCAATACTAAGTTCCAGTGAAATAAATGACCGCCCAGGAGATAATCGACCACACTCAGTAACCAAAGGAAACTGACCAACTCGGTAAAAGCAGGAACCGAGCAACATAGACAAACTCCAAATTGTTTTTGGTGACACAGGATTGCCAAGGACCCAAGATGCTCCTGCATCAGACACCTGGGGTTATTTTGAAATGATTCTCCAAATCATTTGGTAGGTCTGGTCCAAGTTGCATCTAACTCAGACTGTGAAATCCATGAACTGTCTTCCATCGGTCTATTCTTCCACTTAACTAGATATTCCATATATTGTCTTCCTCTTGTACTTTTTCCAACTCTTTCCTTCAAAATCTGTTCAACTTCATCATTCTGCTTCTTAGGATATTCTATCAGTATTTCCACTTCTTCATCAGGTTCATGATACTCATACAAATTAGCAATGTTTAAAATAGGTGATATGTCCATGTCATTAGGCAACTCAATTTCATATGCATTTCCACTATCAAATTTCTTTAAAATCTTGCAAGGTCCACACTTCTTCATCTTCAGCTTCCCATATGTTCCAACAAGAAATCGGCCTTTCTTCACATGAATCATCACTTCATCATCAACATCAAAAGTTTTATGTCTCCTTGATCTATCAACTCTGACTTTGTATTTCTGATTATTGTCTTCCAACTTCAGCTTCACATCTTCATGCAATGTTTTCATGTACTCAGCAAACTTTACTCCTTCAACACTTTTCTTATTCTCATCAGCAATGTCTCTCAAATTAGATATTCCTCTCGGTTGTGTGTCATTCAAAATCTCAAATGGTGTCTTTCCAATACTCCTATTCATTGAATTATTATATGCAAACTCTACTTGTGCCAACACAGAATCCCAATTACTCAGTGTGTCTCCAACTAAACATCTCAAAAGATTTCCCAAACTTCTATTCAAAACTTCAGTCTATCCATCGGTTTGTGGGTGAAATGTAGAACTATATTTCAACTCAGTGCCAAATTTCTTCCAAAGTGTTTTCCAAAAGTATTCAACAACCTTACTATCTCGGTCAGAGATAATACTCCTCGGTAATCCATGCAATCTAAAAATTTCCTTAAAGAAAAGATCTGCTACATGTACTACATCTAATGTCTTTCTACATGCTATAAAATGTGTCATCTTAGAAAATCTATCCACAATAACAAATATTGAATCATTACATCTTACTGTCTTCGGTAAGCCAAGAACAAAGTTCATAGTGATGTCAATCCAAGGTTTCTCAAGAACAGCAATCGGTGTATACAATCCGATATTCTGAATTACTCCTTTTGCAACTTGACAAATTCCACAACTTTTCACAAATTTTTGAGCATCTCTATACAACTGTGGCCAATAGTATTTATCCTTAAGTAAATTCCATGTTTTATCAATGCCAAAATGTCCAGCCAAACCACTACTATGTTTATCCTTTATTAAATTAGTTCTCATTACTCCTCTTAGTATACACAACTGAATACCTTTAAACAACATACCTTCCTGAATAAAATATTCATCCCATTTAGTATCTTGTTGATCTTGAATAGGTGCTCTACACTTTCTCCATGGCTCAGAAAAATTAGGGTCAAATTCATAAGAATCTCTCATCTCATCAAAACCAAGAACTTCAATTTTCATCTCGGTCATCAAAGATCTTCTTCTACTCAATGCATCAGCAACACGGTTAGTGACTCCACTCTTATGCTTTATCACAAATGTGTAACTTTGCAAATACTCAACCCATTTCATATGTCTCTGATTCAACTTATTCTGACTACCCAAATATTGTAAAGCCTTATGATTAGTATACAACACAAATTCACTCGGTATCAAATAATGTCTCCATTTCTTCAGTGCTTGAACAATAGCATAAAATTATTGATCATACATAGAATATTTCCTTCTAGCATCATTCAAATTTTTATTAAAGAAAGCAACAGGTTTACCTTCTTGACTCAACACAGCTCCAATTGCACTTCCACTTGCATCACATTCTACTTGAAATACCTTATTGAAATTAGGTAATGCCAAAATAGGTAATTTAGCAACCTTCTACTTCAGAGTCTCGAAACTTTTGTCAGCTCCATGTGTCCACTTGAATTCACTTTTGTCTCCTCTCATAGTCTTAGTCGTAGCATTACAAATTGAACTGAAATTCCTTATGAACTTTTGGTAAAAACTTGCCAAACCATGAAATGATCTTACCTCACTAGCATTCACAGGTGTAGTCCAATTCAAAATATCTTCAACCTTTTCAAGATCCATCTTCAAACCATCAGCTGAAATAACAAATCCCAAATACACAATCTCCTCTTTCATGAATGAACACTTTTTCAAATTTATTAGCAACTTTTCTTCTTTCAATCTCTACAAAAATTGTCTAACATGCAACAAATGTTCTTCTCTAGTCTTACTAAATATCATAATATCCTACCTAATAATTTCTTCAAAACCTCATTCATAAACCTCATAAAATTACTCAGTGCATTAGTTGAACCAAAAGGCATAACCAACCACTCATACAAACCTTCTTTTGTCTTAAAAGTAGTCTTCCTCTCATCACCTTCTCTGATTCTAATCTAATGATACCCACTTTTCAAATCAATCTTTGTGAAATATTTTACTTCAGTCAAACTGTCCATTATATTATCCATTCTTGGTATAGGAAACCTATACTTCACTGTTATCTTGTTGATTGCTCTGGAATCAGTACACATTCTCCATTCTACATTCTTCTTCAGTGCCAATACAATAAGTACTGCACAAGGGCTCAAACTTTCTCTAATCAAACCTTTCTCCAACAACTCTTGAATCTGTCGGTTCAATTCCTGATTCTCGGTAGGTGTCAATCGATGAGTTGCCTTATTTGATAGACTAGCTTCAAGGATTAGATCCATACAATGATCAATGCTTCTTTTCTATGGAAAACCATCAAGCATATTATCAAAAATGATATCACTATACTTAGTGAGTAACTTATCAATCTCCTCAAGGACATTATCCTTTGTTTTCTTACTCGGCTTATTAGGAATCACAACAAAACATACATCATTATTCTTCAAAGAGTTAACAAACTTTCTTCCTTCCATCAAACAAACTTTCATAGATGTGAAAACATTACTAACAGGTTCTTCCATCAATGGTAACAAGATTTTTTTCTTTCCATCAACCACAATAGTATACTTATGCAATCTCCCATCATATATAGCATGTCTATCATAATGCCAAGGTCTACCCAACAAAATATGACAACAATCCATAGGCATGATATCACATAACACCCTATCATAGTACTTTTCAATCTTCAAATTCACATAACATTATTCACTTACTAGGAGTGTATGCTCATCTTTGATCCATGAAATCTGATAGGACTTCGAATGTACCAACCTTTCCAACTGCAATTTTGTGACCATCTCTTCAGATGCCAGGTTCTCCAAGCTACCACTGTCAATGATTACCTTCCAAACTTTATTAGAAACTCTACATCTGGTCTTGAACAAAATTTTCCTTATCGAATCTTCCTTCTTGCTTTCATTCCATAGTGCTCTCCTTACCATCAAGTTATTTTCTTTTTCAAGTTCATTCAGTGACTCTTCTTGCACCAATTTCAGTTAGAACCATTTCTGCCAAACAACTCAAGAGGTGCTTGCATATGGGATGCAAACTATTTGTTGTTTCTATCAATGATTTTGATGAACTAGTCTCTTCTAGTACCAACTCAGATCATCCAGTTTTGAAGGAATTTTCAGATATCTTTGTTATAGAGATTCTGAGAATTCCTCCTAAAAGAGAAATTGATTTCAAGATTGATCTTTTGCCCAGTACTGAGCCTATTTCTAAGACTCCTTACCGTATGACCACTCAAGAATTAGTAGAACTAAAGGTTCAACTTGAGGAATTGCTTGAAAAAGGGCTCATAAGACCTAGTGTCTCACCTTGGGGAGCACCTGTAATCTTCGTCAAAAAGAAGGATGGTTCTTTAAGGCTGTGCATAGACTTCAGGCAGCTGAATAAAGTGACCATCAGGAATAGATATCCCTTGCCATGCATCGATGACTTGTTTGATCAAGTGAAGGGTGCTAGGGTGTTTTCCAAAATTGATCTCAAATCTAGATACCATCAACTAAGGATTCAAGAAGCTGATATCCACAAGACAGCTTTTCATACCAGATACGAGCATTATGAATTCATAGTAGTGCCTTTTGGATTGACTAATGCACCATCAATTTTCATGAGCCTAATGCATGGTGTATTCAGAACCTTCCTTGACAAGTTTGTCATGGTGTTTTTAGATGACATCCTTATGTATTCAGATTCCTTTGTAGAGCATGAGCAGCATTTGAGACTAGTTTTTGAATGTCTCCGCAGGAACCAGCTTTTTGCCAATCTCGAGAAGTGTGAGTTTTTCAAAATTGAGATTTTCTATCTTGGTCATACCATCATAGGAGAGGGAATAGCTATGGATCTAGCCAAGATTAGGGCAATTATTGAGTGGCCAGTGCCTACCAATGTCTTGAAAGTGTGAAGCTTTATGGGATTAGCTATCTACTATAGAAGATTTGTAGCTAATTTCTCTCGAATAGCTCATCCCATCACATCTCTTCAAAGAAAGGGAAAGCAATTCTTTTGGATAGAGGAGTGTGAAGCAGCATTTCAACATCTCAAGGGATGCTTAACTAGTGCACCAGTGCTAGCAGTACCTGATCCATCCAAGGCATTTGTTGTTTGCACGGATGCTTCATTGGATGGAATAGGAGCAATGTTGATGTAGGATGGTAGAGTCATTGCTTATGAATCTAGGAAATTGAAGGATCATGAAGTCAACTATTCTACGCATGATTTGGAGCTTGCAGTTGTAATGCATGCATTGACCAAATGGAGACATTTCTTACTGGGTCAACATTTTGAGCTGCATACAGATCATAGAAGTCTTCAGTATTTATTCACACAACCCAATCTTAATGCTTGTCAACATAGATGGATGGAGTTTTTGTGTGAATATGATTTTGTAGTGAAATACGTGCTGGGTAAGGAAAACAAAGTGGTTGATGCACTTAGCAGAAGATGTCACGAACTTTCTTCATTAACCCTCACAGTGGATCTTAAGGATAGAATACTTTAGAACTTGTCTTCAAATCCTTGGTTCTTGGATGTCAAAGTAGTTATTGATAGTGGTAGTATGTTAGAGGGTCATTTTGAGGGCTACTCTATCAGCACTGATGGACTCATGAGGTACCGAGGCAGTGTTTATGTGCCAGAGATTAGGGATCTTCGGGATCTAGTTATGATTGAAGCACATAAGGCACCATATTCAGTGCACCCTGGTGTGAAGAAGATGCATGCTGATCTCAAACAGTACTATTACTAGCTAGGCATGAAGAGGGATATTACAGACTTTGTGGCTAGATGTTTGGAATGTCAGAGAGTGAAGGCAGAGCATCAACATCTAGCAGGTTTGTTGCAGTCTCACAGTGTACCAGAATGGAAATGGGATACTATATCCATTGACTTCATAGTGGGATTACCACTTACAACCAGGCATTATGATGCAATTATAATTGTAGTTGATCGGTTAACTAAAGTTGCCCACTTCATTCCAGTAAGGTCTTCTTACAATGCTGCATCTATAGCATGGATATACATGGAGCAAGTTGTCCAGTTGCATGGTATTCCTAAGAAGGTCATATCTGATAGGGATCCAATCTTTACATCTTCACTTTGGAGATCTATGCAGCAAGAATTGGGTACTCAGCTGAACTTCAGTTCAGTATATCATCCCGAGACTGACGGATGGACTGAGCGTGTCAACCAGATATTGGAAGACATGATTAGGATGTATGTTATGGATAGACAGAGCAAGTGGGAAGAGTATCTTCACCTTGTAGAGTTCGCGTACAACAATGGATATCACAGCTCAATTGGCATGGCCCCTTTTCAGGCCCCGTATGGGAGACCATGCAGAACACCCTTGAGCTGGGATAATCTTGAGGACAGAATTATTCTAGGTCTTGAGATGCTTCAAGACTTGGAGCAACAGGTAAAATGTGTCAGAGAGCATCTTTCCACAGCACAGAACAGGCAGAAGAAATATGTTGATCAGCATAGGATTGAGCATCAGTTTGAGGTTGGGGATAAGGTATTTCTTTGGGTTAGGCCTCGGAAGAGTCCTATTAGGTATGGTAAGGGATCCAAACTATCTCCATAGTTTGTGGGACCATCTAAGATCTTGGAACGTATTGGTCCAATTACTTATAGACTTGCCTTACCTCCCAATCTTTCACGAATCCATGATGTATTACATGTATCTGTGTTGAGGAAGTATATTCCTGACATTGTTCACATTTTAAATTGGAATGACTTACAGGTGGTAGATGGTCAATTGATGTTGGAACCAGTGCAGATTATCCAGCAAAGAGAACTAAACCTCAGAGGTCACAAGGTCGAGCAGGTAAAAGTATTATGGGATCTCAGTGATGACACATCCGTTACATGGGAAGATGCAGGGGAAATGAAAGCAGTGCATCCTCACTTGTTTGTAGGTTTCCAGGAGTAAGCCTAGGTTGATGGGGGAGGGTGTCATGCCCCTATCTGCTCCTAGCTTGGTTTCTAATTTTGTAGCTTCATATAGTTCTTTTAGTGTGAATTCATGTTTTGGTTTGGATTTATTTATGTCCAGACTCTTCTAGTTGTGATTTGGATTATAGCTTTGTCTAGATTTCGATCTATATCTCTGACAGTATATGGACATTTAAATTGGCAGGTAGTTGTTAATCTTTTGTTAGATTATAGTGTTGGATTTATTTGATTTAATAAAAATAGTTGCAGATTTTGACTTTTCTGAGCTATCGATTTTCTCTGTTACTTTTAGATACTTTGGAAATTTGTGTTATTATAGGAGATGATTATTTATAAGCTAAAAAAAAAAACTCATTCCTTAAATGGGGAGAGGAATTCCTATGCTACAATTAAGATTTCATTAATGGAATTTTGATGTTAAGTTAGTCTGTATATGTTAAGGAAAATATTATTAATTATATAGTTAATATAAGTTGTTGAAATAATTTTATTATGATGATGTTAATTGTTAAAATGGAAATGAAATTAAAAGAGAAATAAGTTAGTAGAATTGTTAGAATGAATCAATTAGTGGTAAGTTATTTATTAAAAGTTAGAAAGAGGTGTTAGTATTACACTAACATTCTATGTTGTTATGGTAAGATAGGCTTAGGGGTTAGTAATTTCTCTAACCTAGGCCATGGCTTTGAAGCACTTCCTAAGTCATTCGTATCACATGACCTAATATGGTTTGACCTACTAACCTCACTCTGCTTAAAACATTTGTTTTGCAATGTTTGAATGTGTATTGAAATTATGAATGTTATAACAATGTGCGATTTAATTTTTAAGCATGTGTCTTTGGGAGTTCTTGGTTAGTACTAGTACTGCAGTGACAACTGTCAAACTTTTGAGTGGAAGTGGCAATAAAGGATAAGTTGGTAGTTAATGCAGCTACGGCATGCATACTGGAATTGATTACTTTAGTTTGTTGTCTACCATTTGTATTGGCAAGGGTTTTCAGTTGTGAGGAAATGTGTTTTGATACCTGGAATGGTTGCGAGAATGGGGTTATTCTGTTCAGCTTGGAGGGAAAAATGGTTGCATATCTGTACATTAGTAATGGGATTTTCCATTATGTATATCACAGTTTCATTTCTTATCTTCGAGCTTATAGTTTGGAAACACTATTTGGTTTTCGTGCTTGTGAACCGAGCTCTGTCACGGTGTGCTCTGTTCTATTGTTGTGCAAAGGTTGTTTCTAGAGTAGCTCACCAGTTCGAGAGTGTGGATTGTGGATTCCATTGTGCAAGTTTTGAACACCCTCACTCTTTGTTTTAGGCAGAGGCATTTTCTTCCTTATCTCTTGTTTCTTTTCAAGTTTAGCACAAGAGAATATATGGGTTGTAATGTTTCACTGCTCTATTCATTTTATGAGGAATTAATTGATATGTGTATTGCAAATGTTTTTCTTTATTATGATCGTCACAGTCTCTTTGGTCTCTGTGATTTACCTGCTTAAGTCTGTCAAGTTTTTGGGGAAAAGAAATTTGGGAATCAGTGCTGGAAGATTTTATTACTGTTGTGTTGTGTATTCAGTTTTGTAGGATTAAAATTAGGGGGTCTATTCATTTGCATGTTACAAGACTGTGATTTGTTGAGCTCTGGAGTTTTGTGGTTTTAGTTTCGATTGTGGTTTGTGTCATAGTTATGGGAGATTAGTGATGTATTGATTATCTTGAGTCCTCTTAGTATTTGGTAAATTTCTGGTTTGGATAATGGCAGTTTGTTGGTCTTTTGGTCTTTAGGTCGAGCTCTGAGTCATTGGAAATGGAAATTCTGTTAAGTCATTATTGGGGTTTGTACGGTGTTATTTCTCTGTACAGGAGCCTGTTGAGTTGAGTTTTGGTTTATACCACAGAATTTATGTTGAGCATAAGCTGCGTATCGGTCTCAAGTGTTGGTTATTTATATAGCCATCAGCAGTTTATATTCTATAGGAAGAGGTGGACTAGATTCTGGTCATTAAATTCTATAGTTTCTTGTCAGAGGATAAGCTTGGGTTTGTCAGTAAATTTTCATTAGGAATTATGCTTTTATGATGAACGTTCTATAGCAGAATGTGGGAATATAGTTTATCTTTTTGCAGGATTTTGGAACTCTCAGTTATTATAGAAGTTTATAGTGGAAGTCACTGTGGTCACATTGTTTTCCTTCAAAGACTTGGTTGATGGTTGTGGTCTGTAGACCATTCAAATAGCTACTGTAGCAGTTGATTTTCTGTCTGTGGAATGGACTTGTGAGAATATGTATGTAGGCTGATTTGGATTATGAGATTTTTGAGTTTGTTGATTTAATAACCTCTAAGTTATTGTTTGGAATTTGAAACATAGTATCATTTGGTATAACAACAGTAAATGACAATAAATGTTTCGAATGAGTTATCTAATTTTGTATTATTCTGATAGGATTATAAATACATTAATATAGTGTTCTGAATTCTATATATTTTACAAGGGTACATATATATATACTTGTAGGAATGTATATATATATGTATATACACATATCATGAGTGTATATATATGTGTGTACACCTACAAGTATATACATATGTGACTTTGTAACTAAGATGACAAAATTGAAACAAGTGCATTTTTATATGGATGGTCAATATGAAGATCATGTGTAATTCTGCATTAAACATTAGTATATGAAATTTGATTTTGACCTTCCATGGTTTTTCAAATAAACTCTGTTAGTTATAATGTGTCAGATTAATGGAATTGATTTTTAAGTATTAGTTGTATTGGTCAGTTGATAATAAAATTGGATACTTCAATCATCAGATATAATATTGCAATAGATGTTAGGAATTGGGTATTATTATTGTCTAAGTTTTACTAATGATAGTATTGGAAATTCTTGCTTAAGTTATTCCTTTAGTTAATGAAAGGAAGATGCTTTACTATGGTTGTTCTGAAAGAGGATTCATGGGTGTATGTGGATATTTTAAATTGTTGATTCAGTATTAAAGATTTAAGTTATTAAGTAAACATTATTAGTTGAATTTGATAATTCAGGTTTTATTATGGTTTAACTAGTATTGATAGTATGAAGTGTTTTGAGATAATGCAAGTGTGATCCTTAGTATGGGAAACTAACTTTTGTCTGGAGCCTTAAGGTGAAAGAAAATCTGTCAGTTATTTGACTAAGTGATAATTTAATAATTCATGGGCTATGGGTTTCATTTAAAAAGATAAAATATGTTGCCCTGATTACTTGCACTTGTTGGTGAAGTAAGGGTATGGATTTACCTTATTGCTTGTAAAGAATAAGACTGGCATAATGAATTCTTCGAGTTTCCTATATGGTTACTGATCATTGATTCTTATGTAGATACCCAAAGCTAGTGGATCATCACCTTGTCATTTTCTTTGCAAGTTTATTTCTGTTGAAAATGAAATGAAGTACTTGTTTATTTATGTTGAATAGAAATGAAATGCTTCTTGTTTATAATGAAATATATCTATTTTTATATGTATGGTTCAGCTTATTATGTTAAGATTCTAACCTGTATGATGCAGATGCTTTGGAGGTATTCCACCATCTTAGTCTTTTTTACTAAGCCCTGTTTGTTTGTGGTTGTTTTCTAATTGGTGTTTTCAGGATTCTAGATGAGGAAAACAATGTTTTTGGGGGAATGGTTAGCTGTTATAAAGATATACGAAAAATAGATCATTACCTGGTTACTTATTATCAGAGCAGTGCTTAGGATAGATAAGGGCAATTAGAAACAATCTTGAACTCTTGGAAAATATGTATTAAATATTGAGTATATTGTTATACTCTCATGTATTCAATTGTCCTTGGATATTAAATAACTGAATTAAGTCAGTTGAGTTGTATTTTGGTTCTAATTTGTATCTTGTAAATAATTAAAAAAGTTGTGCTTTTCTGGTTAAGTCATTTGGTTCACTTTTGGTTTATCATTTATATAGATTATTCTTATGGGGTGTTACAATCTATCGATTCTTTCCACATCATCTTCATCATGTCTAGATCTAATATCTAATCTATAGAATTCCTCAGTATACTCCTTTACCGAGCTATCTTTCTATCTCAAACTTTGTATTCACCGAACTAGGTTAATCTGATAATCACAGGGTAAGAACTTTCCTCTCAATTTATTTACCATCTTATTCCATACCTTGATTTTGTCTTTGCCTTTCCTTTTCCTATCCAATTGCAGATGTTCCCACCATAAGGATGCATGAATTTTCAACTTTTTGCTTGCAATCTTCACCTTCTTATCCTTGGAATGTTTTCATATTAAAAATACTTTTCCATCTCGGTGATCCAGTCCACCAATTCATCAAAATCCAGCTTTCCACCATACTCAGGAGGATTGAAATGTGGTTTTGACTTCAGACTTGTCAAATCCTTCAAAAATATTTCTTCACCTTGATCCATAATAGATGCAGTTTCTGCATTCACTTGTTCTTCTTCAATTTCATCATCACTAACATCTTCAAGATGTCTGCCTCTTCTTTGGGCTATTTCAATAGCTTCTAACCTAGCAGCAATCTACCTTACCATATCTGCCAATCCTGGATCTTCATCTCACCTCCCACGAACCATATTGACAACCCTCTACAATTGTAGGTCAGATCACAATCTGCTACCCCATAATAATTCAACTAGGGCTTCAAGAGGAACCTACAAACCTAGATCCGTGGAACTAGATCAAGATCTCACCTCTCTCTGATACCACCTGATGCAAGGCAAGATGCATGAGGAGCCAAATAATGGCACACCCTGATGATCCAAGCCTGCTCAACACATGTGGAAGCCAACAAACACAACAGTGAGAGAGAGAATGCAGAAACTTTCATATATTATCATCAAATAGAGTCATACATGTCGGGTTGTAAGGCCTTCCTGGTTATGGCCTGATATTAAA
Organism: Chamaecyparis obtusa; assembly: GCA_027943335.1. Classification (NCBI taxonomy): domain Eukaryota; kingdom Viridiplantae; phylum Streptophyta; class Pinopsida; order Cupressales; family Cupressaceae; genus Chamaecyparis; species Chamaecyparis obtusa. Next base: position 302,035 of record BSBK01000349.1, on the reverse strand, counting down.
ATGAATCTCAAAAGTCCTCAAACATGTGAGGATCTATTACAAATATCCAAACTAATGTCTACTATCTTCTATCCAAAAATTGACTCCAAAATAATAGCCAAACACCTACATTTATACAAGAAGTACCGATCTAAGTCAGCCTTCAAATCCACAATCAATGGAAGGAATGGTCAAATCTAGGACCACATGCTTCCCAATGATGGATTCCAACATTAAATCCATGATCCAATATAAATGTATAAGTCAGCCACAATAGGAAACAAAACTAAACCCATTAGTAAGCAAGATAACCGAGCAGTAGATAGGCAATGTCGAGCGCCAGTGAAATAACCGACCACCCAGGAGATAACCAACCACACTCGGTAACCAAAGGAAACTGACCAACTCGGTTAAAGAAGGAACCGAGCAACATAGAGAAACTCCAAATTGTTTTTGGTGACACAAGATTGCCAAGGACCCAAGATGCTCCTACATCAAACAAAACTTTCAAATCAATTAATCAACTCAGTAAAATATCAACTATGCATTTCTATTCATATATCGATTACTAGTAAATTAAATATTGTGTTTACCGATCAATCCAATTATAGTAATGTGTAGTGTAAAATAACAATTCAACACATCCATACATGTATAACATATATTTTTAATGTGGAAACCTTGTTAGGGGAAAACTCACCTGGGATCGGTAACCCAAAATAATTCACTCTTTTGAAGTGAGCTTGGTTAAGAGCCAACCTTGTTAAAGGTTACAAAACACACTATGAGGTATGACCTAGTTAGAGGATTTATCACTAACAATTCTCTCTTAACCAAAAATTCACTATGGGGTCAACAAGAAAACAATCAAAATTCATTGAATGTCATATTAAAATATAAAGAATGTTAAGTCCCACTCGGTTAAGAGAATTATATATAACAATGGTTAAACTGATACAGTAATGATCTGATTCAAATATAACTTTGATTTACATATTTTTATTTCTATGCTAAGCTCAAAAATACCTTTGACCAATAATCAATTCAATATCTTCATTTCCTCCAACTCTTTTATGCTCGGTAATTGCTTTCTCTGTCGCTTAGTGTTGTCTGCAGATTTGCTCGGTTCTATCTTCAACCAGTTTGATCAGTGTTGCATGAAATCAATCCTTCCACGTGAATTTTCTTGTAGCATACTCAATAATGAATCTCATGTCTATTTATATAGACATCATAAACCACTTTATTTCCATCCATAGATTTTAACTCTTAATCTTCACCATAGATTTTGTCACTTTAACCTTCCTCAACAATTATGTCAATAATACATTTCAATCTCCTTCATCTGATCATCCTTGAATTTTGTTAGTCATTTGATCATTTTAATAAATATTATCATTTACCTCAAAATCATAAATAATTGTCCAACTCATCATATTTAGTTGGCAATCATAAGTTCCATTTATTTCTTTCACTCAGTCAATACTAGAATGCGTTGGTGATAACTAGCTCGATTAACACTATACTCGGTATACACTACATTTGTTTGGTTTATACTGAATTGTTCATTTACCAACCACATAAACTTGTCCATTCTTGATCTTCAATACATAATATATTTATGTAATATAATCAAGTCACTAACATAATGTCATAGAATCATCTATAAGTTATCCAGTGAGTACCATATCCATATATTTCTCATCAATCTCATCTTCATGTAGATATCTCATTCCTTATATCTCATTCTTCTCTCCCTTTAGATAAATATTTCATTGAATCTTCTCTCCCTTTGACAGCAATTCCAAAAGAAAATAAATAGCTCTTTAATAGCCAAAATATTATCTCTGGTGTTCAATTCAGATCAAGTACCTTTCATGTACTATTATGTAGTTTTAGTTTGTCTTTCATGTTTTAGCTTTCATAACCTCAAGAAACCTAAAGTGTGAACATCATGTATCAACATCATTTGATATTCTGATAAAGTATAGCTTGATGTAACCTCCTAATCACCTTAGTGACCGATAGATAGGGGATGGGCCCCTAGTCTAGTCCTCAAGGACTCAAATGTATCCTTAGGTAAGGGTTTAGTGAATATATCAACAAGTTTCTCTTGTGATTTCACATACTCTAGTTTCACTTGCTTTTCTTGTACTTATTCTCTCAAGTAGTGATACTTTATAGATATATGTTTTTTCTTTCCATGCATCGCCAGATTCTTAGAAATGTTTTGACTACGTAAAAATAGGTTTTGAAAGGACCCGAAACCTTTTACATCAAGATTACAAAATAAGCATTAAAGTACCAATAGAAATAGTGCATCATCACCAAAAAGAGACATAAAAAATGAACAAGTCCTTAATAGAAAGATAGAGAAAAAAGGACAGTAGAAAGACAGCAGGATAGCAACCAGCTGGCTAAATACACTTCATAAGATCAGTCGCCTATTCAGCTAGCATCTGCATGTTAGTAGAGGAAACTTTGAGTTCCTCAATATTTTGTTTTATTGTCCTCCAGCTTTTTGAAACTTGATCTAGTTCTCTTGCTAGGTCCATGATCCTCCTTGACCTCAATGAGCATCTGCTCCCCTTTCCCCTATTCCATTTTGTCCACCAGAATCTTGACATGCTCAGTCAAAGCCTTAAGAATGGAAAAAATCTACTCCGTAATATTCCCAACAGTCTTCTCCAGCTTCTCAACACTATTTTTCAATATGTTGATTCTCTATTTAACCACCCCTCCATCTTCAATTTTCTCCTCCATAGAAATGATTTTGTCATTAAAGGCAGAAAGCCCCTCAACCCTACCAACAGTCTCCTTCATCTCATCAATACAATAACCCATGGTATTCTCCCCCAAATTCATTTTTCCTAGAATCCCAATCTCTTTTTGAAGCTGATGGATATAGGATTTCATAGAAGTGATGTCATTTTTTATGGTGTTGAGATTAATGAGGAACACAAGACACCCCAGATTTTCAAAATCCTTATTCGCACCTGCCATCTCCTCCTTGGAGCTCTCCACCCTATCCCTATTATTAGCCTAACCATCCTTCTCAATATTAACCACATCCTAGGCTACATCCTACAAAATATTATCATCAACCAGAACATTTTTCTCTACCCCAATACTTTCCTACATGATAGGGTCCTTTTCCACCCGCTTTTCCTATTTATCCTTGCTATTCTCCTGTAAGGTAGAGCCATCATTAGAGGAAATGACAACCCTCTTATCCCTCTTCTTAGTCCTATTTTTGGCTTTGGTACGCTTCCCTATAGACTCCATTTTGTTTTTACCCTTCCTCTTCACACTATCCTCCCTACTCTCCTCTTCCTCCATGTCCATGTTAGTAACTGAATCCTCCATCTTGATTTTCTTATTTTTTTATTTTGGACAAGGATTCCTAATACTTGAGGTGATTGCCAGTTTTCTCAGAGTCACCCTCATCATCTTCGGTATCCTCCATAAAGGGTTCCTCCAATTCTTTTCCATCAATATCATCATCTTCGATGGCCTTCTAATTCAGTTGAGACCTCTTGACAATATATTCTTAGATTCTTAGAAATGTTTATTGCACTAGTGTTATCACAATATATTATTATCACTGAGTCAGTGATCTCTTCATTCATACCTTCCAAAATTTGTTTTATCCATGCAATGTTCAAACAATTAGTAGTAGAAGCAACATATTCTAATTTTTTAGTGGACTGAGAGATGCATCCTTGTTTCTTACTTATCCAAGTAACTAGTCTTTCTCCCAAAAAGAATGCTCCACCAGTAGTGCTCCTTCTATCATCAATGTTTCCAACCCAATCCGCATCTGTATAGACTTTTAGTTCAAAATTACATTCTTTCATGTACCACAAACCATAGTTTTCAGTGTTCTTCAAGTATCTCAAAATTCTTTTTACAAATGTCATATGTGATTCTTTAGGATTAGCAGAAAATCTTGCTACAATTCCAACAACATGTGCAATATATGGTCTACTATGCACAACATACATCAACTTACCAATTATTGATCTGTATAATGTCTAATTTACCTCGGTTGACAAGTCATCTTTTGTCAATTTGCATCCAGTGACCATGGGTGTACCAACTGGTTTTGAATCCTCCATACCGAATGTCTTCAATAATTATTTTATGTACTTTGATTGAGTAATGTATATGCCTTCATTTTGTTGTAAAATTTGCAAGCCAAGAAAAAATTTAATGTCTCCAAACATTCACATTTCAAATTCTTTTCTCATTTCATTAGAAAATGATTTGCATATATTATCATGTCCTCCAAATATGATATCATTAACAAAAATTTCAGTAATAAGAATATTATCATCAGTTTCACCTTTCAAGTATAAATTGTTGTTATCACTTGTTCTAACAAATCCAATACTAATAAGGTAGGAATGTAGTCTTTCATACCATGCTCTCAATACTTTTTTCAATCCATATAGTGCTTCCTGAAACTTACATACCATGTTATTCTGATTACGATCAACAAAACCTTTAGGTTGTTCAATGTATACCTCTTCTTCAAGTATTCCATTCAAAAATGCAGATTTAATATCCATCTGATAAACTTTAAATCCTTTGTAAGTAGCATAAGCAAGAAATATTCCAACTCCTTCAAGTATAGCAACTGGTACAAAAGTCTCACCATAGTCAATACCTTCTTCTTGTGCATACCCTTTGCATACAAGTCTTGCCTTATTCCTAGTGACATCTCCATTTTCATTCAACTTGTTTTTGAATATCCATTTGGTTCCAATTACATTCTTATCTTTCAGTCTCGATACCAATGTCCATGTTTTTTTTTTCTGTATCTGCTCAATTTCTTCATTCATGACCTTAATCCATTCATCATTTTCAAGTGCATCTCTAACACTTTTAGGTTCAAATTCACAAACTAAGCATGTGTTATTTCTCAACTTACTTTGTGTCATCATGCCAGCTTTCTTATCTCCAATAATTTGATTTTGTGGATAATGTTTCCTTACGTATCTTCCAAGTATAGTTTTGGTTCTTTGTTCTTCATTGTTTTCTCTACTCGGTGTATGATCATGAACTTTATCGGTAACAATTTTTTGATTCTTGGTTTGTATAGACTGATTCTCAGTATCATTACCCTGATTCTTGGTAACACCAGACTATTGCTCGGGTAGAGTGTCAAGTTTCTCAATATAAGTAAATCTACCATAATCTTTTGGTTCCTTTTTTCTTTCTTCATCATTATTCTCAAAAAATGCATCAACTATCACATTTTCAATTTCAATCATCTTGTTAGTAGCCTTAATCAAACATTTGTAAGCTTTGATCTTAGTAGAGTATCCTAATAATATTCCTTCATCACCTTTTGAATCAAATTTCTCATTTCTATCATCTTTCAGAATGTAACATCTACTTCCAAATATTCTAAAAAAACTTACATTAGGTGTGTATCCATACCATAATTCATAGGGTGTCTTGTTTGAATCTTTCTTTAGTTTAACTCGGTTCAATGTGTATATAGCAGTACTAATAGCTTCTCTCCAATATATATGTGCAACATCATTTTCAATCATTAGTATTCTAGCACAATCAACAATAGATCTATTTCTCCTTTTAGCAATCCCATTTTTTTGGGGTGTCCTTGGTGTAGAAACATGTCTCTTATTTCCATGCTCATTACAAAAATTAGTGAACTCATCAGAAATAAACTCACCACCTCTATCTGATTTCAAGCATTTTAATTCTTTACCACTTTCTTTTTCCACCTTAGATTTAAACCATTTAAACATCTTAAAAGCTTCAGATTTTTCTTTCAAAAACATGACATTCATCATTCTAGAGTAGTCATTAACAAACAAGGTAAAATGTATGTCTCCATAATAACTTGAAGTTCTCATGGGACCACACAAGTCAGTATGAACAAAATCCAAAATAGCATTAGATGAATAGTTTTTTTCTCTTAAAATTATATTTTAATATTTTTCCCATTTGACATTGTTTGCACATGACATGGTCAGGTTTAGATAAGCTCAGTAAGCCTCTAACTCTCCTTTTCTTACTGATCTTAACCATGTTGTAAAAATTCACATGACATAACATTTTGTGCTATAACCACACATCTTCAGTTCTATCCATCAAAGAAGAAGCTTTAGCATTATCAAGATAAAATAAATTACCTTTAGATTGTTCACTAGTACCAACCAACTTTCCATTCTCATTATAGATTTTCACCTTTCTGTTCTCAAATACAACTCAGTGACCTATGTTATTTAGTTGTGCTACACTCAATTGATTATAATTAAGTCCCTTCATCCAATATGCATTCTCACATCTGATCTTATTGTTTAACAATATAGACCCTTTTCCCTTTACTAGACAAGGTGTATCATTTCCCATTTTAACAAATCCATCATTATAATGTTCAAGGTATTCAAATTTCTCTTCATCACCAGTCATATGATGTGTACAGCTGCTATCAATAATCTAAGTATCATTCTTGCTAACTTTAGAAATAAGTGTTAATTCAACATACCTTTCTTCTTCTTTTGGATCTTCTTTCAAAGCTATGAATACCACCTTAATGTCTTCATCAGTATTGGTGTCAGTGTCATCATCATCATCTTCAACAAGGTACCATGCCTTCTTGCCTTTGTCTTTGTAATCTCAGTTACTTCTTCTATCATATTGTCAGTTGCCTCTGTGTTCTCGGTTATCTCTTCTGTCAGACTTCCTTTCATTAGATCTTTCATTACTTTTCTCATCTTCTATCCTATTAGGACATATAGTTGCAATATGACCAATCTATTTACAGTTAAAGCATACCAAAGGTAGTTTTCCTCTATATCTTCCTTTACCTTTCTGTAGTCTTCTAGCCATTAATGCTTCAAGCTCATCAAGTTCATCCTCATCACTTTCACTATCACTCTCATTTCTTATCATGTGTTTGCTAATTGATTTACTAATATTTAGAAATGACATAAATGTAGACTCAATAGTAGGAATAACACTATTATCAAAGTTATTCAACTCATATGAAATCAGTCTAACAATTAGACTATCAAGTGTAATATGATTACTAGGAGTTGATCTAATCTCATGAATTGTAGAAACTCTAATAACATAAAAAAAGTGACAAGGTTATGAGTATTTTACTTACAACAATGTCTTCTTCAATAATACCTTCTACTCCTCAGATAGCATTCACAATCTCCTTGACTCAGTTGTTGTACTATGATATGTTTTCTCCTTCTTTCATTTTCATGTCATCAAACTTTCCTCTAAGACTTTTAGCTTTATGATGTGGGATCATCTCTGGTTCTTGGCAATCATGTATCACCAAAAACAAGTTAGAGTTTTTAGATATGCTCAGTAGCTACTTTTGGGATCTCGATGATATTTTCTTATTTCCACCAATGGGGCTCAATTGCTACTCGGTTCCTTCATTCACCAAGTTGACTTGGTTGGTTCACTAATTTATTTCCCTATCACGCGGTAATCATGTTCACCGAGTGGTTTATTTTGGAATACTATTGAGTCTAACTTGTGCATTTAATTTTGGTCACAGAGTTAATGGTTATATCGATCATCAGGAAGCGTGTGGACCTATATCTGGTTGTTTCCTTCTCCAATGATGGATCTGAAGGCTAACTTATTTCGATAGCCTCTTGTATAAATAAAGTAATATATTGTAGTTGTAGGATTAGTGGGGAGATCAGTCTTAGTAGTTTTTAGAAGATAGCGGATAGGATTGGAAAGTTGAATCCTTGCATGTATGAGGACTAATTGAATTCTAATTGTGTTGGCCATAATCGGGAAGGCCTTACAACCCGGCATGTATGAAATCAATTGAAGAATAATATATGAATTTTCTACATTCTCTCTCTCCTTGCTTGTGTAATTACTTCTATGTGATGTGTCCACAAGGAGGTTGGTGATTTTGGTGTGCCTTTGGCCCCTCAACCTACCCTACCTTGCGTTGGGTGGTATCAGAGAAACGTTAGATCTGGATCTAAATTTGTGAATTTAGGTTGAGGGTTCCTTCTTGTAAACCCTAGTTGATATTTATTGTGGGGTAGTAGATTTTGATCTGAACTACAATTGCAGAGGGTTTCAAGATGGTTTGTGGGAGGCGAGATGTAGATCCAGGATTGGTAGATATGTTAAGAAAAATTATTGCTAGGTTAGAAGCTGTTGAGACAGCCCAATGCTGAGGAAGACATCTTGAAGATATTAGTGATGAAGAAGATGAAGATGAAAAAGGTGAAGCAGAACCTACACCTGTGATGGATCAAGGTGAAGAAAGAATTTTGAATGAATTGAAAAATTTGAAATGTACACCACATCTCAATCCTACTAAATATAGTGGAAAGTTGGATTCAAATGAACTAAGTGATTGGATAACTAAGATGGAGAAGTATTTTGAATATGAAAATGTTCTTGAGGAAAAGAAGGTGAAAATTGCAAGTACAAAGTTGAAAATTGATGCATCCTTATGGTGGGATCATCTACAATTAGATAGAAAGAGGAAAGAAAAAGACAAAATCAAGGTGTGGAATAAGATGGTGAACAAGTTGAAAGGCAAGTTTCTACCTTGTGATTATCAGATTAACCTAGTTAGGAGAATGTAAAGTTTGAGGTAGAAAGATAGCTCAGTAAAATAATATAATGAGGAATTTTATAGACTAGACATCAAATCTAGATATGTTGAGGATGAAGTGGAAAGAATTGCTACATACCTGAATGGGTTATGAGTTTCTATTCAAGAGGAAATCGGTTTGGTTAAATTGGAAAGTATTGAAGAAGCTTATCAATTTTCCCTAAAAGCTTAGGAGAAATTGAATAAAAGGCATGAGAAAAGACAAAGAGGAAGAGGTGGTAGATTCCCTAGAGGAAGAGGTAGATCTTATGGTGAAAACAATAGATCTGATAAAGACAAAACAAATCAGGATAAAGGCAAGACTGATTGGAAAGGTGAAAGTTCTTCTAAAGGAAGAAGCAGTAACAACCAAGGTGGTTATAATAGAGGTGGATTCCAAGGAACTTGTTATAATTGTGGAGAAGAAGGACATAGGTCATTTGAGTGTGCACATGAAAGCAAGAAGGTCAGTAATAGTAGAAATACTTTGGTGCAAGAAGAATCACCGAATGAACCAGAGAAGGAAATGAACTTGATGGTCAGAAGATCACTATGGAGTGAAAGTAATAAGGAAGATCCGATAAGGAAAAGTTTGTTCATGACTAGATGCAGAGTTGGTGATGAAGTGTGGAAGGTAATCATTAATAGTGGAAGCTCAGAGAATCTGGCATCTGAGGAAATAGTTACAAATTTGCAATTGGAAAGATTGAAACACCTGAAGCCTTATCAAATTTCATGGATTGAGGATGAGCATACACTATTGGTAAGTGAACAATGTTATGTGAATTTGAAAATTGGCAAATACTATGATAAGGTATTGTGTGATATCATGCCTATGGAATATTGTCATATTTTGTTAGGTAGACCTCAGCAATATGATAGACATGCTATATATGATGGAAGATTGCATAAATATATTATTTGGGCTTATGGGAGAAGACAAATCTCATTACCTTTGATTGAAGAATCTACTAGTAATGTTTGTACATCTATGAAAGTTTATCTGATCGAAGGAAGAAATTTTTTTAAGGATTTAAAGAAGAATGATGTATGTTTTGTTGTGATTCCTAACAAACCAAGTGAGAAAATAGTGGATAGTGTTCCTAAAGAGATTGATAAGATACTCATTGAGTATAGAGAGGTCATTTATGATAATGTACCTGATGATTTACCACTGAAGAGAAGCATTGATCATTGTATGGATCTGATTCCTAGAGCTAGTTTACCGAACAAGGCACCACATTAGTTAACACCTACCGAGAATCAAGAACTTAACCGATAAATCCAAGAATTATTGTAGAAAGGTTTGATTCGAGAAAGTTTGAGTCCATGTGTAGTACTAGTTGTATTGGCACCTAAGAAGAATGGAGAGTGGTGAATGTGTACTGATTCTAGAGAAATCAACAAGATAACAGTGAAATATCAGTTTCCTATACAGAAGATGGATGATATAATGGATAGCCTGAGTGGAGAAAAGTATTTTACTAAAATTGATTTGAAAAGTGGATATCATCATATCATAATTAGAGAAGGTGATGAATGGAAGACTACTTTCAAGACAAGAGAAGTTGTATGAATGGTTGGTTATGCCTTTTGGTTTAACTAATGCATCGAGTACTTTTATGAGATTGATGAATGAGGTTTTGAAGAAATTATTAGGTAAATTTGTGATTTTATACCTAGATGACATTCTGATATTCAATAAGACCAGAGAAGAACATTTTTTGCACATTAAATAGGTATTGCAAAGATTGAAAGAAGAAAAGTTGATGATTAATTTGAAAAAGTGTTCCTTCATGAAAGAAGAGATTGTATATTTGGAATTTGTGATTTTAGCTGATGATTTGAAAATGGATCCTAAAAAGGTTGAAGCTATTTTGAATTGGCCTACCCTTGAAAATTCTAGTGAGGTAAGATCATTTCATGTCTTAACAAGTTTTTACCAAAATTTCATCAGAAATTTCAGTTCAATTTGTAATCTTATGACTGAGACTATGACAGGAGATAAAAGAGAATTCAAGTAGACACATGGTTATTGAATTACCTATGTTAGCTTTACCCGATTTTAATAATGTATTTCAATTTGAGTGTGATGCAAGTGGCAGTGCAATAGGAGCTATGTTTACTCAAGAAGGTAAACTTGTTGCTTTCTTTAGTGAGAAATTGAATGATGCAAAAAGAAAATATTTTGTGTATAATCAAGAGTTCTATGCTATTGTTCAAGTACTAAAGAAATAGAGACATTATTTGATACCAAGTGAATTTGTGTTGTATACTGATCATAAGGCTTTACAATACTTAGGTAGTCATAATAATTTGAATCAAAGACATATGAAATGGGTTGAATATTTGCAGAGTTATACATTTTTTATAAAACATAAGAGTGGAGTCACTAACTAATTTGTTGATGCATTGAGTAGAAGAAGATCTTTGATGACCGAGATGAGAATTGAAGTTCTTAGTTTTGATGACATGAAATATTTGTATAAAATTGACCCTAATTTTTTTGAGTCATGGAGAAAGTGCAGAGCACCTATTCAAGATCAACTGAGTACTAAATGGGAAGAATATTTCAATCAAGAAGGTATGTTGTTTAAAGGTATTCAGTTGTGTATACCGAGAGGATCAATGAGAATGAATTTGATAAAGGAGAAACATAGTAGTGGTTTGGTTGGACATTTTAGCATTGATAAAACATTGAATTTGCTTAAGGAAAAGTACTTTTGGCCATAGTTGCATAAGAATGTTCTAAATTTGTGATAAGTTTTGGAGTTTGTCAAGTTGCAAAGGGAGTAAGTTGAAATACTGGATTGTATACACTAATTTTTGTCCTTGAGAAACCTTGGATTGATATCAGTATGGATTTTGTTCTTGGCTTACTGAAGATAGTAAGAGGTAATGATTCTATATTGGTTGTTGTGGATAGATTTTCTAAAATGGCACATTTTATACCATGTAGAAAAACATCATATGTAGTACATATAACAAATCTTTTCTTTAAGGAAATTGTTAGATTGCATGGATTACCAAGGAGTATCATCTCTAACCAATACAGTAAGTTTATTGGATACTTTTGGAAGACTCTTTGTAAAAAGTTGGGTACCGAGTTTAGATATAGTTCTACATTTCATCCACAGACTAATGGACAAATAGAGGTTGTAAATAGAATTTTCGGTAATTTGTTAAGATGCTTACTTGGAGATAAACTGAGTAATTGGGATTATGTGTTGGCACAAGAATAATTTGCATACAATAATTTAGTGAATAGGAGTACTAGGAAAATACCTTTTGAGATTATTAATAGCATACAACTGAGAGGTATATTAGACTTGAAGAACATTGTTGGTGAAGAAAAGAGAAGTGTTGAAGGAGAAGAATTTGTTGAATTCATGAAGACATTGCATGAGCAAGTGAAATAGAAGTTGGAACATAGTAATATGAAATACAAAGACAAAGCAAATAGATCAAGAAGACATAAGAATGTTGCAGTTGGAGATAAATTAATGGTTCATCTAAAGAAAGGAAAATTTCCTGTTGGAACCTATGGAAAATTTAAAATGAAGAAATTTGGTCCCTGTAAGATATTGAGAAAGTTTGACAGTGGAAATGATTATGAGATTGAATTACCTGATGACATGGATATATCACCTATATTGAACATTGATGACTTGAATGAGTATCATGAATCTGATCAAAAAATGATAGTACTAGATGATTATCATAAGAAGTAGATAGAAGAATTCGAGAAGATTGTAGAACAAAGAGTTGGCAGAAGCACAAGAGGAAAAGAGAACATGGAATAATTGGTAAAGTGGAAGAACAAACCAATTGGAGAGTTTTTGGATTTCACAATCTAAGTTGGATTCATCTCAGTTTGTACCTACTGCATGATTCAAAGAATCATCTCAAAATAACCCCAGGTGTCTAATGTAGGAGCATCTCAGGTTCTTGGCAATCCGGTATCACCAAAAACAAGTTAGAGTTGTTAGATATGCTCGATAGCTTTTTTTGGGCTCTCGGTGATGTTTTCCAGTTTCCATCAACGAGGCTCGGTTGGTACTCAGTTCCTTCATTCACTGATTTGACTTGGTTGGTTCACCCAGTTATTTCCTTATTGCTTGGTAATCATGTTCACTGAGTAGTTTATTTTGGATTTCTATTGAGACCAACTTGTGCATTAAATTTTGGTCGTAGAGTTAATGGTTATATTGATCATTGGAAAGTGTGTGGACCTAGATCTGGTTGTTTCCTTCTCCAATGATGGATCTGAAGGCTGACTTGTTTTGGTAGCCTCTTGTATAAATAAAGTAATATGTTGTAGTTGTAGGATTAGTGGGGAGATCAGTCTTAGCAGTTTTTAGAAGATAGAGGATAGGATTGGAAAGTTGAATTCTCACATGTATGAGGACTATTGTAATTGAATTCAAATTGTGTTGACCATAACCAAGAAGGCTTTATAGCCTGGAATGTATGAAATCAATTGAAGAATAATAAATGAATTTTATGCATTCTCTCTCTCCCTACTTGTATAATTGCATCTATGTGATGTGTCTGCAAGGAGGTTGGTGATTTGGGTGTTCCTTTGGTCCCTCATCCTACCATTCCTTATGTCACTTTAGCCCTTAACACATTAACATCACCTCCATGAACTAGTGTAAGCTTGTCCCACATCTATTTAGTAGAAGTACATATCTTGACATCTTCAAATTCAGCATCTGATAAGGAAGCAGTAAGCTCTATCATTGTATTATTGTGTTCATGTCTTTCTCTCATCTGATCAACAATCAAAGGTCCAGTAGGCAATATGAACTCATTATCCAAGTAGTATAATGAAAACTCTCTAATTCCTAATAGGTACAATCTCATTCTACTTTTCCATGTCAAGAAGTTGTCTTTTTTCAACTTTGGCACCTCTCTCTTATACATCTTGTGATCTTTAGCTTAAGTCCTTCAAAAATTTCTTCCAACCACTCTATGCTCTGATACCAATTGTTAAATAACTAAGAGGGGGGTGAATCAGTTAAGTCCAGTTATCCTACAGTCCCAAATACTCCCAGATGTATATAAAAAAACTTTCAAATCAATTAATCAATCGGTAAAATATCAATTGAGCCTTTCTCTTCATATACTGATTACCAGTAAATTACATATCGTGTTTACTGATCAATATAGTTATAGTAATGTGTAGAGTAAAATAATAATTCAACACATCTATACACATATAACACATATATTTTTAACATGGAAACCTTGTAGGGGAAAAACCACTTGGGACTGGTAACCCAAAATAATTCACTCTTTTAAAGTGAGCTTAGTTAAGAGCCAACCCTGTTAAAGGTTACAAAACACATTGTAAGGTGTGACTTGGTTAGAGGATTTATCACTAATAGTTCTCTCTTGACCAAACATTCACTATGGGGTCAACAAGAAAATAATCAAAATTCATTGAATGTCATATTGAAATATAAAGACTATTTTTTATTAAGGAAAATAGGTTTTAATGGGGCCTTGAAACCCTTATAGAATTAAAAGTTTAAAAAAGATATAGCATTAAAAGTATACATCAACAAAGTAGCCATAGCAAAATAACAAACAGTCACAGTCCACCAGCAAGCAAAAGATAAAACCAGAAAATAGAACCAGGGACAGAAATAGAAAAATAGGACAGGCTCAAAGCCAAGAGAGAGGCTTAGGAAAACTCTCTGAGGATCTTTGCCGAATGAATATCAAGCTTAGATGCCTTATCCACCACCTCCTTAAGGTTAGATAGATCTTTATCAGGTTCCTAGGTGTCCTCGGGCCATCCTTTAGAGATTTATCTTTGCCACTATTGGGAAACTCCTCCTTGCTACCCCTGTGTTCCTCTATTTTATTGATCAGCACCTTTATGTTGTCGTTAGAAGCTTTGAGAATGTTGTAGCTTTGTTTAATGATTTTTTGCAAGGTTCCCTCCACGCTCTGAACTATTTTCTTCACTTCATCCATTTTGTTTTCCATATCATTCTTCTCCTCAGTAAGCCTGATCTTGCTACTGCTATCCTCTCTCTCCAGTCTACCCACCCTGAATTTTAACTCCTAGATTTCATGGTAGGTCCATTTAGTAGTTCTATAGCTATCAATAACACTATTTTTAGCATTGTTGAGCACATCCATCTAAGGGTTTTCTTTTGTGATGTTGCTCAAAATAACCAGGGCAGGGTCAATAAGGTCCTCCATTTGAATTTTTCCCTCCTTATCCTCCTTAACCAAAATTTTCATCATTTCCCTCTTTAGACCCATCCTAATATAAACATTATGAAAATTTCTCCAGACCACATTCTTGTATTTGTCCATGATCTTGCAAGTATACTGGTCAGTCCCATGATCATCGCAGTCCTGCTCGTGGTCATCCTCTCTCCCCTGACTCTCCTCTTCCTCTTCACTATCCTTCCCCTCCTCTTGTCTTTCCTCCTTATTTTCTTCTTCAATGTTCTTCCTTTTTTTTGCTTCTTGACAGAATTGACATCAGGATCGTCTTCTCTATCTGTAGGCATCTTAATTATAATGTTTCTCTTTCCTTTCTTCTTCTCCTTAATTTCCTCCTCCTCACTGAACATATCTTCCTCCTCATCAGCACTTTTGCCCTCTATTTCCATACCCTCCTCCTCCTCATCATAATCTCTATCAAAAGACATCTCAATTCTCTACTTAGGTTTGGGTTTCTCCTTTTTCTCCAATTTCTCTTTTTTAATCTTCTTTTTCCCCTTTTTAGTCTAAGGGGTGGCCTCTGCATCTGTGTCTGAATACATATCTTGGCTTTCCTTAGCATCAAAAGGGATATACTCTTCTTCTCCTGAATCTAAGTCCTTGTCTAAACCCTCCTTCCCCACTTTCCCCTACTTAATTTCTTTTCCTATAGTCCTAGCCTTGAAAAATTCATAAATCAACAACAAGAGCCCCACTTGGTTAAGAGATTTATTTGTAACAATGGTTAAACTGATAGAGTAATGATCTAATTCAAATACAACTTTGATTTGCATATTTTTAAATCTATGCTAAGCTCAAAAATACCTTAGATCAGTAATCAATTCAATATATTCATTTCCTCCAACTCTTTTATGCTCAGTAATTACTTTCTTTGTCACTTGGTGTTGTCTGCAAATTTTCTCGATGTTGTCTTCAACCACTTTGATCAGTGTTGCATTAAATCAATCCTTTCATGCAAATTATCCTATAGCATACTCAATAATGAATCGCATGTCTCTTTATATAGACATCATGAACAATTTTCTTTCCATTTATAGATTTTGCCTCTTAATCTTCACTGTAGATTTTGTCGATTTAACCTTCCTCGACAGTTGTGTCAATAATATGTTTCATTCTCCTACATCTGATCATCCTTGAATTTTGTTAGTCATTTGATCATCATAAAAAACATTATTATTTACCTCAAAATCATAAATAATTATCCATCTCATTATCTTTAGTCAACAGTCATAAATTCTATTTATTTCTTTCACTCAGTCAATACCAAAATGTGTCGGTGATAGCTAGCTCATTTAACACTATACTCAGTATACACTACACTTGCTTGGTCGGTATACACTACACTTTCTTAGTTTATACTGAATTCTTCATTTACCGACCACATAAACTTGTTCAATCTTGATCTTCAATATATAATAGATTCATGTAATACAATCAAGTCACTAACATAATTCTATAAACTCATCAATAAGTTACACAAAGAGTACCATATCCATATCTTTCTCATCCATCTCATCTTCATGTAGACATCTCATTCCTTTACCATTTTCCTTTCTTAAGATGTTTGTAACCATCATGATAAGTATAGTCAAAACTAGTTGACATCAATGACAATACATTAATTGATATATTGTCTTACATATAATTTAGTAGCTCAGTGATCATCAATCATTTTCTTTCAATTATCCATTACATTTTCAAAATTTCTTTCAAGATATTCAATCAATTATAGCTTATTAACCCTATTAGGAGCCAAGTATTACAATAGGTAGGTCCTGATTAAAGGATAAACCCTGTTAGGAGCCTTTTACAATGTGATCCCAATTAAGGAATCAACCTTGTTAGGATTCGAGCCTTGTTAAAGGCAATTACCCTATTAGGAGTGTACAATACATCAATCTAATCAGAATATTTGAGAGTTAAATCCACCCTCAAGTTCTCCAAACCTCACAACTTCAAAACTGAGATAATTATGTTCTAAAACTACTTTCAGTCTTCATCTACTACCAAGAAAGCTCCACCTTGTGCCCAAGTGTGCAACTACTATTCTTAAAATAGTATCCAATGCATCCTTAAGCTTGCATTCACCTCTTCATCTCACATGTGTAGTTCTCAGACATTTTACAAGGATTTCAATCCTTATATACAAGTTAAAATAACTAAATCTGGGTCGACCTTTATAGGATAAATCCTATTTACAAAATACATAGTGAACCCATGCAAAGATGCACATGAAACCTCTTACAATGTTACAACATAATCATTTAGATCCATTGATTAATCTCACATATCATATTACTTGAAACACGTTCCAAGTCGACCTCCAAATAGGTCTTTACCAATGCACACACCATAGATGACATTACCTGTAGTATTATGACTCCATATGATCACAATAATATCTCAATCTAGTGTCCAACATGAACCTATGTTTGTACATCATAACTCAAATGACCATGAGTGATATCCTTAAATTTCTGCAATCAATTATGTGAGAATCATAGTTTCTATCTCCAAAGAAATAGTTGCCAGTAAACTATTCAAAACTCTATCTATTGAACTGATAAGAATGTGCAATCATGGATGTTGATCCAAGACATCATTAGGAGTCTTCCTCTAAGTGTGCATGTTCAGATTCATTGTACAATGTGTACAATTCACTACAATGTGTTCTGGAAGCTCCTAAACAACCAATCAATAGCATATTTTGCCATCAATGACAAACTCTGTCATGAAATCAACACATAACCAGTGTAGCATGCCTCCATCATTACTAGGATACTCCCCCATAGGAATACCATCAACATTAATGCTAACAATCCCCACCTTTGGCATTGATGGTTGTATGCACCCAAAAATGGTCGCCTAGACTTTGGGCCCCATTTATTTGATTTATCAATCCTGAATCATTTTTATCAATAATCAATATTTTCAACAATATCAATTTCTTGATCAAAGTCTTAATTCGATCATATATTGGATTTTTATCCTTGGGCTAATCATTTATCCTAAGTCTTTATTTAATTAAAAGGAATATTTCCTCCCCTTTCAATTAAATAAAAAAGCCCCACTTTCCTCTTATCCTAAGTTGCACAAATAAAACATTATTCCTATTTTATAAAAAGGGGAAAAGCACTTTTTGTCTCACATGAGGCTCAAAAGTCAACACTTCACTCTCATTGGAGGATACTTGTGCACATGGATTGCTCCTCTTTCAAGCTCCACCGCTGATTAAGACCTTTTGCCTCTTAATCTCCATGGTCCATTTCACCTCATTTCTTATAAAAGGAGAGCTCTCTCCTTCATTTGCATATCCTTGTTTTATGCTATTGTTATGCTGCAGGTTTTCTAGGTACATTTGGAGCTTTTTGAAGACATTGAAGACTTGTTGCTTTCATCATTTTAGTTGCATTTCATAATAGTTTTGCTTTCATAGTTACATTCATGGCATCATAGATTAGATTTCCTTTTATGCAATAGAATAAGCTCACATAGCTTAAATAGGAGGCATTGTAATCCATTGCTATTTCCTTTCATAGCTTAGTTTGCACTTCATTTGATAGATTAGTCTTGCACATTCATACTAGTTGCATTTGCATTTCATTCCCATTTAGATTCTTGGAGATATTGGCATTATTGCCCTTGTCTTCATTGTGAATCTCTCATTGTGTGGTTGACTAGCAAGGTCACTTTCTTGTAGCTCTAGCTGAGAGCAAAACTCATAGTCCCTTGCCACTCCATGCATAGAGAGCTATGAGCCGCTTTGTGAGGCCTCACTCTTGAGTAACCTTGCATGTAATGGTTCATAGAAGTGCATATTTTAGTGTGTACATTTCTGGCGCCCACCGTGGGGCAGAGTAGATTAGCTTTGTCCCTTTAATTTTGCATTTTTCGTCATTTTCGGATTAATTTTCAGAAAAATCTGCGTCTCTGGTTTTCTGTCTCAGATTATCGCGCGACATTTCTCAGAAATATCGCGCGATATACTTCCTGTCTTGGCGCGATAGTTCGCGCGGAAAAAGTATCGCACACCTATATTGAAGTCTATCGCCTGGCATCGGGCGAAGTATCGCCTGGCATCGTGCGAAGTATCGCTCGACTGGGGAAGTATCGCCTGGCATCGTGCGAAGTATCGCTCGACTGGGGAAGTATCGCCTGGCTATAGGAAGAAGTATCGCACGATACTGGTGAAGCCTGAGGTATATCGCCTGATCTAACAGTGAACTATTTTGTATCTTGCAAGTTTTGGGTTCTTAGCTATCTTTTTGAAATTTTCTAAAATTTCCAGCATTTTCAAATCCGTGCCACTCTGGAAAACGGGTGCCCATTTTTTTTGAAATTTTGTAAATGGTATCAAAAGTTTAAGTGTGATATATCGTTGGAAAGGTCTTTCCGAGCCTAATCCAACCATGATGGTTTCATTTTCAGATTTTATCATTTGATTAGATATTTTTGCAGATTATCTAATTTTTCATATACTAATCATTGGTAGATTTTGGATTTTGATTCTCCTAACTCTTGTTGGTCTAACAAGTTGTGGTTGTAGGTGCTCTCATTACTTGAAATTTGTCAAAAGAACGCATGTCAAAGAGGGCTACTAATGGTTTTTGTAGGGCTTCCCAAGCATAAAAACAAAAAAATTCTTGCTTGTTTATTTGCTTTCCTTTCAAGTGTGGCATTCACTAATTGTATTAGGAATCTTAATACCTTGTGAAAGGGATCTTGAGGTGGTAGGAGAAGTATGCTCTTCACCTTTAGGTGAATCAGAAAATCTTGACCCATCTTAAGGTTTTGGAAGCAAGGGGGTAATTGATTTCTTTGCTTGGTGTGTTTGGGAGAGATTCTTGAGATAGGGGAGTATGCTCTTCACCCTTGTGGTGAATCAAAAACCTTGAACCTCAAGATTTGATCCATTTTTGTTTAGTTTAGGAATCCTTTAGCGGGCCTGCTCTTGAGCAATCAAGAGGAACGACTCAAGTGGGGACAACCTTGTCATCATTCTCCTTGGTGGCAAGTGATTCCAACTCACTATAATCTCAAGGCTATCAAGGACACCAAAAACCTTGATAGACATAACACTTGTCTTCGTTTGATGTGAGTAGCTCATAGGATTGCGACCATGAGGAAAACATTGAACAAGAATGCTTAAGGTACTCTTGAGGCCGCGAGGTCCTAGTCCTTTATGAGGAGCAAGAGGGGTGTTGTGAACGGAAATCCTTATTAAGAACCATTAGATAGAAGCCACCCTCTTTTAGCCGCTTATCTTCTTAGTGCAAGGATTGATCCAAGTGGACTAACCCGGATCACCTCAAGATACTCACCATATGTGTCCCTTTGGTTGTGTTGTTTGACACTTCCATGACAAAGCCAATATCTCTTGTGGGCAACCACTTGGTGTGAGGCAAGGGGGCATCAAGTTGTGGGCTAAGTTGGTAAGTATTGAGCCTTGTCTTGTAGGAAGGTATTGCTTGAAGTGTTCTCGAATGTGCTAAACCAGTGTAAACGTTCTTACATACAAACGATCGGTAGCATTCATAGGGTGCTTTTTCAATTTTGATATCACAAGTGCTTGTCTTGGCAAGGTTGCTTTTGCCCTTGTTTCAAGTGTTTGAAGACATGTTTGATCCCATACTATTTGCAAACCTGTCTAATTGCTATTGAATTTGTGATAGAAATCAGACATTTTCACCCTCACATTTGAAAACTTGAAATTAGACCTTAAAAAATCAAAATTTGCACAAATTGGTCAAAATCAACATCAGTATCGCATTTGTCCATTCTTGGTGAGAAAGATTATCTCTAGAATTGTGAGCTACATTCTTGGGAAATTCTTGTACTCTTATTGTCCAAATCATTTTCATTTATCTCAATTTCAATTATATTTTGGCCTAGTCCAACCTCCTGATTCAAAAGTGCAAGGATATTCATCCTTTGATTTGAAGCACCTCTTTGACAGTGTTGGTAAAGCCCCTTCCATCTTTTCATTTCTCTTTGGACAATAGAGAACTTCGATTATCCTAGTTTGGTGTTGACATTTTGTGAGGTCATCTTATCACCAAGGGTCTTTAATTCTCAGTCTTCCTTGGTCAGTCTAGATCTTAGATCCTAGGTGCTGGCATGTTGCTCAACATCTCAATGAACATTATGGTATCAATTACACAAGATGACTCTTAGTCTTCTTCTTTCTTCTCCATTTCCCATGTTCTTCTGAAGTCTTCTACTCCCATGGGAAATTCTTCTTCTTCTTCTTGATTCTTTTCCTCTTATTATCTAGTCTACTTTCTTCTATTCATCTATTCATTTCTTCCATGCTTGATTCCTCCTCTTCTATAACCATGAATCTTGACTATCTAGCTTTGGAACCTTTATTAAGAATAGATGATCTTGAGCTCATTGACATATTCGAAAAGTGTTGTTCCTCCAAAATTCTCATGAGTGATGAATTTATAGCAAAAATAAAAGAAAAGATGATTAAATCAGATGCCTTTGCTAGAATCATAAACATGATCATATCACGATCTTCTTCTTCCAAACATTATTCATCATCTAAATCTTCTCATTCTTCTTCACCTTCCAAGTCTTATCATGACTCTTCCAGACATCATTCTCATTCTTCATCTTCTAAGTCTTATCATGATTCTTCTAAACACTATTCACATTCGTCATCTTCCAAATCTTATCATGACTCTTCTAAACACTATTCGAATTCCTCATTATCCAAGTATTCTTCTTCCACTAGGTCTTCATTTTCCTCTTCTTCAAGATGTCATTCTTCTTCTACTTCTCCCAAGAGTCTTACTTCTCTTCAGAAGACATACCATAAAGAGCAACGTGATAGTCCTTGTGATGTCTCTTCCAAAAAGAGTGATACACCCACCTATGATGACTATGATGACTATGATGATGGACAATTTAGCCATACCTATGATACCTCTATTCCTAATAGTCCTCCTCATCGTGTGCTTAGGCTTACTAAAGGGTCATCCTATTGGATAGATTGTGATGGTGATCCATATGATTCTGATTTTGAGAGAAATTATGATATTTGTTGTGAACAATATGATACATCTACTTCTATTGAGGAAGAGAAAGCTTTCCGTGCTGATTATAAATGAAGATACTATGAGCATGTCTTGTCTAAAAACTCTCATTCTGAAAATAAAGATTACACTCTCCAGCAAGATCATGTTAATGCTGAACCTTTGTCTTGTGATGGTCCCCTTCCATCTGCCACTTCCTCCAATATCCACACATCTCCTAAAGCTGCTAAGTCTTCTAAATCTTTCACAAATCTTTCATCCAACAAAGATCCTAAGACTTTCCATGCGGTTCCCTATAGTTATCCTCAAGGGCCACCTCTTAAAGATACTCAAGATAACCTTCACTTGGCTGCAAATACTTTCAATAATGTCAAACCTAAAGAGCCTAAGCCTTCATCCGCTATAATTCCTACTTCAACTAGTCCTTCACCATCTCTTCCAAAGTCTTCCATACAATTCCAACCTACTTCCTTGTCCTTAGAAGTGGCTCCATGTCAAGAAGACTCTAAAAATGATAAAGAAAAGAACATAAAGAAAGATCAAGATCAAGAACCCTCCATGTCATCCAATCCTTTTCATGATGTCTCTTCTCCATTGCATGGTTCTTTTGATCCTCTACGCTCTTCCACATTCATTCCACCATATCCTAAGCAAGATCAAGCTACTACTTACACTATTGAGCTTATTGATAATCAAAATAACCTTACCACACTTACGCTTTCCAAAGATGATACTTCCATTAAGGTTATTAAAAATGGTGTTGTTACTTCTGATGTTAAGCCTATTGAAAATCAAGAAAAAAATGATGCACTTATGTTATCCAAAGCAACTTGTCAAGATCAAAGTCTTCCATCTTCTTGTTCTACCATTCCATGTTCACTTCCGCTTTCTTCTCTTCCTAAGTCTTCGCAAGCTTTGAATGATTCTATCAAAGAAGTTGCTCCTATTCAAGATGTTCACAATCCTATTGAAAATCCTAATGCTCACTCTAAAGATGTTGATGTCCTTGGTTGTCATATACATGTTGATGAACTTATTGATTATCCTTTTGCATCTTCCACATCCATCCTTGGACCTCCTCCACCAATACTAAGGGCTTCACGTCTTCCTTCCATATTGGGCCCTTATGTCCCTTCACTTTCCCCTCCTAACTCTCATAATTCGTCATCCATTTTGGGTCCTTACATCCCTCCATCTCCTATCTTTCTTCAAGATCAACATAGATACATACCCTTGAATCCTTTTCATCCACCCACCCATCTATACCAGTCATATTTTCCTTCTTCTTCCACAAGTCCCAAGTCTTTTGGAAGTAACTTGAATGGTCAATATAAGAAAAATAAGCAATACAAGAATCCATCTAAAAAAGAAGATCACCATGTCCCCTCTAATCGACATGGATATATAAAGTCAAAAGAGATATCCAAGAAGAAAACTACAAGACAAGTATGGGTTCCAAAATCCATCATTCAAGATATTCTCTCTAAGACATCAAAAGAAAATAAAAATCCTAAGGCTATATGGATTCCAAAGTCTCTCTTGAAAGAGTCTAATATTAAACAAAAAGTGAAGTTGACATTCAAGCTTCCAAAGACTTCCACTTCATCTTCTTCTAAAAACATTATTCCATTCCATGCGCCTAAGCTGCAACCTTTGCTATATGTTCACCATATTCCTTCGCGTATTCCTTCATTCACATTTCCTCCACCCTCTCACCACCCTTCAAGGTGTGTGTTGATGTTGATCTTGTCTTCCTTTCCATCTACCCTTTCATGATCCTTCCATTCATTATCCTTCTACCTTCTATCATTTTTCCTCATTTGCCTATTCCTTCTATCTTCCAACCTCACTCGCTTTGCATAAAACCTTATCCTCCATTTTTCTCTTTCATCTTCCTTTCCCTATCAGCATTTTTGAGCATATCATTTTTGAATCCTTGGCATATTATGGTTTATCCTTTCAAGGAGCACTATTTAAAAAGCTTTCCTTCTTCCAAAAAAAGGTAAAATTTCAAAAAAATAGAAAAATTCAAAAAGAAAGAAAAAAAATGAAAAAATTGAAAATGTGCCATGGTGAAAACCTAGAAACAGGCACCTTGGTAGCAAAAGTAAAGAGAAATAAATTCATCCTTTGGTGAAAACCACTCCCTTGTGGCGCCTTGGATAAGTACCATGATGAAAACCTGGCAATCAGGCATCATGCGTAGTTCTTCTACATATTTCATCCATTTCATCTTCTCTCTTTGATCTTGACAATGTTGATCTATACATGAACATTTGGCTATTTTGTGAGCTATCTTATGATGATCTTGCTTTCATTCCATTCATGTTTAGCCTTCATCTTCATTTTCCTTCATTCATTCTAGCCTTTCGCTATCCTTTTCCCCTTTCATCTTGATCTAAACAAAAAAGTAAAATGTGATGCTATGAAGCCTCTTGACATGTCTACTCCTTTGGACTACATCCTTTCCTTCTTTTGCATTACGCTTTTGAGGCTTATCCTATGCTGGCTTTCCTTGCTTGTCCAAATGTGCTTTACATGACAATTTTTTTTTTCCCTAGCTTGGGTATTCTTGAAGAGTTTGACCTTGAGGATTTCTTCCCTCCGTTCGCTTTCATTCTCCTTGTCTCCACCAGCTTGCTCATCCATCTTGTCCCTCACCTTGCTTGACATTGGGACTACATGATGTGATCTTGCTTAAAGAGTTTGATGCCCATTCTGTCTGGGGGCATTCTTTGTACATATCTTATTGATCCTGAAAAAATACCAAAAAAATTGATATATGATGCTGAAAAAATCCTAAAAAGCATAAAAAGTCCTGAAAAAATACAAAAAAATCAAATATTCAAAAAAAATCAAAAAAATAGAAAAAGTACCTTGGTGAAAACCTAGCAATAGGCGCCTTGGTAGAAAAAATACAAAAAAATAAAAAAATGAAAAAAGATTCCAAGTGGTGAAAACCTGGAAACAGGCGCTACTTGAGGCCTTTGCACCCCTATTTGTTAACATGCATCCTCGACACCGAGCCTTTCCCTCATACCTTCACCTTATTTGGCTAAGTCTGGAATTGGTCTTTGTCTTTGTCTAGGGGGCATAACTGTTAGCATTGGTCTTTTAGGTGCGTCTATCTCTTGGGGCATTTCACAATAGGTGTTTTTCAACACCACCCCAAATAGTGTTTTTCAACACTACCCTTGCGTCGAGTGTTTCTTAACACTTATCAGGTGTCTTACCCAAACAGTCTCGTATGACGCGATATTTCTCATTTGCAGATGTGATACTCAGAGTCTGACTCTATGACCAACACACACGCACTTAAACAATCAACTCGATGACGATATGATGATTTTATTTTTCTTTGTGTGCTGTCTATGAGGATTTCTTTTGATGAGTGGTCTCTCCCTGAGAAGTTTTCGATGATGCATCGCTAGAAGACTGAGGGAATAAGACCATTTTTTCTTTCTTTATCTGCTTGTGGGTATATTTTGTTGATCCTAACTGTCATGAGCATTTATGCTAGTCTTACTTGACACTATGGGTTGACGAGGTATTATCCTTGACTGTTATGCGAGTGCATGCTTTTAGTTATCCTGACTTTCATGTGTCTTGATACAAGCATAATCTCGCCATATCAAAACTTAGGTAATCTCACTGCATTAGTCATCTTGACCTATATGTCTTAAATGCCTAGGTGAGATTTCCACATTTCTATCTGATAAAGATCATATTCATATACACATAGTTATACTAGTGTGCATTGTATGATCTTACGACGCTACCAATAACGCTCGATGATGATAATTAGATGTCTATAAGCGTTGTGACCTTGCAAGTCAACCACTTTCATAGTAGCTTGCATTTTTAGGTTCATGTTAGTCTAGTGTTGCATTTTGCATATGGAAAGAGCTCTCCTTTTTTCATCTTACGTGGACTAGTTGGTCAACTGTGCTCATTTTTTTTTATTCTTCTTGATCATATCTTTCATTTCTGGTCTTTCATATCACATCATTTTCTATCCATTTTCGGACTCGAAATCGAAATCTGAGTTGCGTTTCCAAATTTTCTCATTCTTCTACGCAGTTGACTGACCTTTTGAGGCATAATTCTTCAATCTTTGGTGGAATTTCTTCCTTCCATGTCTTTCCAATTTTCTAGTCTTTCATTCACTCTATTTCTATTCTTCTATTTCCTCGCTGGGGCATGTTTTCATCTACCTAATGGTTAACCTTTTGACCTTTGACATTCAATTGTGATTTCATTCTGATTTGATCAACCTTATCGATTCACTGTTCTCCTCTATTTGATTTCGATTTCGACTCTGAGGGGGCAGTATTTATGGGATTCTCATCCCTGATTTCTTGATGTTCTTGATTCAGACATCTTTGTGAGCTTTTGCTCGAATTTGAGATTTTTATCTCTTACTTTGAATGTGATCCCGAATCGACCTCATGTTCAAAGGCCTTTTGTTTATGCTTTGTCCGGATATGATCCCAAATCGACCTCATATCTGAGTTGTTTTGTGATCCCAGATCGATCTCACATTGCAACTTCATTCTTTGACTACATGTGTTCCCAAATCGATCACACATTAGTCAAAGAGGGGCAAATGTATGCACCCAAAAATGGTCGCCTAGACTTTGGGCCCCATTTATTTGATTTATCAATCCTGAATCATTTTTATTAATAATCAATATTTTCAACAATATCAATTTCTTGATCAAAGTCTTAATTCGATCATATATTGGATTTTTATCCTTGGGCTAATCATTTATCCTAAGTCTTTATTTAATTAAAAGGAATATTTCCTCCCCTTTCAATTAAATAAAAAAGCCCCACTTTCCTCTTATCCTAAGTTGCACAAATAAAACATTATTCCTATTTTATAAAAAGGGAAAAAGCACTTTTTGTCTCACATGAGGCTCAAAAGTCAACACTTCACTCTCATTGGAGGATACTTGTGCATATGGATTGCTCCTCTTTCAAGCTCCACCGCTGATTAAGACCTTTTGCCTCTTAATCTCCATGGTCCATTTCACCTCATTTCTTATAAAAGGAGAGCTCTCTCCTTCATTTGCATATCCTTGTTTTATGTTATTGTTATGCTGCAGGTTTTCTAGGTACATTTGGAGCTTTTTGAAGACATTGAAGACTTGTTGCTTTCATCATTTTAGTTGCATTTCATAATAGTTTTGCTTTCATAGTTACATTCATGGCATCATAGATTAGATTTCCTTTTATGCAATAGAATAAGCTCACATAGCTTAAATAGGAGGCATTGTAATCCATTGCTATTTCCTTTCATAGCTTAGTTTGCACTTCATTTGATAGATTAGTCTTGCACATTCATACTAGTTGCATTTGCATTTCATTCCCATTTAGATTCTTGGAGATATTGGCATTATTGCCCTTGTCTTCATTGTGAATCTCTCATTGTGTGGTTGACTAGCAAGGTCACTTTCTTGTAGCTCTAGCTGAGAGCAAAACTCATAGTCCCTTGCCACTCCATGCATAGAGAGCTATGAGCCGCTTTGTGAGGCCTCACTCTTGAGTAACCTTGCATGTAATGGTTCATAGAAGTGCATATTTTAGTGTGTATAATGGTAACATATATGAAAAACATCTAAGTTCCATAAATACTAAAACATGCCTATATTGTATCTGCATCAGCATCTTTTAAATCATCTGTATCAATCATCAAATCCTCCAAATGATGATCCTCTCATACTATTTATCATGTGTCATTCTCTCCCCCCATTGACACCAATGTCAAAGGTGTTATTGTGTTTCCAAGAGTTCTTAGTAACTCATCTTAAATACATATACTCCCCCATAGGAGAAGTATCAAGCATGTAGTCAGGAGAAGTATCAAGCATGTAGTCCAGAGAATGAGATAACGCTCTAATATTTTTAGACTCATGTAATTCCTGCATTAATTACTAGAGAGTAGACTAGGGCATGACCCCTATCATACCTCTCAAATAATCAAATGTTTCCTTAGGTAGAGGTTTTGTGAAAATGTCTGTTATTTTCCCCTTTGTATTCACATATTCTAACTTTACTTCTTTCTCTGCTACTTTATCTCTCAAGAAGTGATACTATATTGCTATATGTTTTGTTTTTAAATGCATAACATGGTTCTTTGACATATTTACCATGCTAGTATTGTCACAATGGATAGTGACTCAATATTTAAGACATACTCCAATGTCCTTCAACATTTGCTTCATCCATATGATCTATGTACAATTTATTGTTGTTGCAACATATTCTGATTTTGATGTAGACTGAGAAATGCAGTCTTGCTTCTTGCTAAGCCAAGAGACCAATCTTTTTCCAAGGAAGAATGCTCCTCCGCTAGTAACTTTTATGTCATCTACATTCCCTTCCCAATTAGCATTAGTGAAAGTATGAAATGTAAAGTCCTGTGATTTATCATACCATAGACCAAACTCAACTATCTCATTCACAACTTTTGCCTTATAGAACTTGAAAGTTTCAAATGTTTCTAATTTTCCTCTAAGAAATCCTACCCACATCATTCTAGAGTAGTCATCAGTAAATATAATAAAATACCTATCTCTGAAGTATGACCTGGTCTATGTAGGTCCACAAAGATCTATATGAATCAGTTCCAACTTTCCATTTGTTGAGTATCCTTGCTTCTTGTCTGCTTTCCCAAGACACACTCTCTACATGTAGTGTTAGCAAGTATCACAATTTTAGGTATATCTATGATAGCATTATTGTTAGATGTTTTTACCATGTTGTCAAAGTTGATATGACAAAACCTTCTTGTTAGGAATAGTCCCAAGAGATAACAGAGAGGGGGGGTGAATCAGTTATCTACAAGATTCAATTCTTTATCCAATTAAGTATACTTAAACATAAAGCACAAACACAATGAAAGAACACCTGAACACAACACCAATATTTTGGTTATGGGGAAACCCAAATAGGTAAAAACCCTAGTGGGAATTGACACCCACTAATATTTTGCACTAGTGTTTTATGATCCTTGTTAGAAGATCCTTAACCATGTTACGAGTTGCTTTACAATATATTTAGTACAGTGACCTATTCAAGGGTTGGACCCTGTTAGGAGTCTTTTACAATTAACCCTGTTAGGGGAGAGGATGCACTATCCAAGAGCACACTGCTCAAAGGGGTGAAGGCTACAACCTTCTAAATAATAGATACACACTATATCTGGATCTTGGTGAACTGTGCTTTGACCTGTTATTTGGATCAATTCCAATGTATAGCACAAACACTTTACTTGGTCACATAGACCTTCTACTGATGGCTCAACACTTCACACACTCTGCTCTGCTCTTCACAATCAACTCTGAACCGTACTTAGCAATCACAAATGATTTTCTATAAATATCTTTCCTCCAAATGATATAATCAAGTCAGCCTATTAGAACCACCTTGAAATCATATTAGAGAAACCATAACATACTCCAATAATAGTTATGTCAGCTCTACTAAGCACGCAACACATTCTGGGACCTGTCCAATATTAACAAATGTAGACACACACTACACACTGTCGGCTCTACCAAATTAACTGAAACTTTCTCCTCAAGCTAAATTACATCATCCACTCTTAACTAAACATTACTAACTCTTCTCCAAGCACTAATCCAAGGGCACATACCAATATAATCTTTGTCAGCTCTTCTGAATAAACACAGGAAACTGCTACTGGTGAATAGCGATTGCATGACTTCACTTCTACTAATCACTAGACTCTGCGTCCATGGATGTAACATCACCAACATGTCTCCATCACATATCCAAATGCACAAGGCTCCATGATAACTATACAGACAATCTTTCACAGAACACTGCATGTAACTCTGTCAGGAACACTACTGACACAAGCTGCTATATAACTGTCAGTACTAATAGCTAACCTCTGCGTCCATGTTATCATGCTGCTAACATGTCCATGCTATATATACTAGAAGCTTACTATATGAGTCTTCCACACATGCTACTTACCATATGTTTTCATCAATGATAAACATACATTCAACACTGGCTTGCTGGCAAATCTCCAATATTCTCCCTCTTTGGCATTGATGGCAACATATGGAATGAAAAACACCACCAACCCAAATGAACATTTCTTTTATAACATTCTCCATTTCTTCTTCAAAACTCCCCCAAGGATGAATCCTCCTTCTACTACAATATTCTTCAACATTCTCCATTTCCTCAACTGAACTGCTTCCATAACTGAATACTACTCCCCCTTAGTATATTACTCCTTTTACTTTTGTTTTTCATGATTATGTATTACTCCCCCTTCGACATCAATGGAAAAGGGTTCCAAATAGTTTAAGCATTGGTACTACTCTTGAGGTAGAGTAGTCAACCATCCATCAATCCCTGAGGACTAATGCTCTTTCTTCTTTCTTCTAAGCAGAATCAGGGAAGGGAATTACTCCCAACTTCTCCTTGAGATACTCAAAAGTATCTTTAGGCAAGGGCTTTGTAAATATGTCTACTAGTTGATCTTTAGTACTCACATAGTCCAACTTAACTTCTTTTTTTGCTACTTTCTCTCTTAGGAAGTGATACTTGATCTCAATATGTTTTGTCTTTGCATGCATCACAAGGTTCTTTGACATATTGATAGTGCTAGTGTTATCACAATGTATAACAATAGTATAGTCAATCTAAATTCCAAAATCTTTTATCATTTTCTTGAGCCAAACAATTATAGAACAATTCAAGGCTCCTGCAACATACTTAGCTTCTACTATTGACTAAGAGATACAATTTTTCTTCTTGCTTGTCCAAGTGACAAGTCTGTTACCAAGAAACATTGCTCCTCCTGATGTACTCTTTCTATCATCAATGCATCTTACCCAATCTGCATCAGTATATACATAAAGCTCAACATTTTTTGAATTGGGATACCATAAACCATAATCTATAGTGCCTTGCAAGTATCTAAATATTATTTTTACTGCCATGAGGTGACTATGTTTAGGTGTTGTTGCAAATCTTCCAACTATGCCAACTGCATTAGAAATATCAGGTCTAGTTTGAGTAAGATAAATGAGTTTGCTAATCATAGACTTGCATAATGTTATATCTACTACTGGCGAGTCATCTTCTTTTGTAAGCTTGCATCCAATTATCATAGGTGTCCCTACTGGCTTGCAATCATCCATCTTGAATTTCTTTAATATCTCTTTCACATACTTGGACATTCAATCCCAAATAGTATTTGATAGGTCCAATCATGCTCATCTCAAATTCTCTCTACATCTCTTTAGCAAATTCAGCACTAAGTTTGTCATTACCTCCAAAGATAATGTCATCAACAAATATAGCTACAAGTAGTAAACCTTCAGATATCTCTCTTATGAATAGATTACAATTTGTTGCTCCTTTCTTGATCCAATCTTTGTTAGATATCCATCCAATCTCTCATACCAAGCTCTAGGGGCTTTCTTAAGTCCATAGAGGGCCTTCTTCAATCTACATACCATGTCAAGTCTGTCTGATAAGGTGAATCCTTCTGGCTGCTCAATGTATACTTATTCTTTTAATTCTTCATTCAAGAATGATGAATTGACATCCATCTGATACTCTTTGAAGTTTTTGACTATTGCATAAGCTAGAAACAACTTAATAGCTTCTAATATGCTCATAGGTGAAAATGTGTTTCAATAATCAATGCCTTATCTTTGCGCATATCCCTTACATACTAACCTTGCTTTATTTCTTACTATTGTACCATCTTCATTCATCTTGTTTCTGAATATCCATTTTGTTCCAATCAAATTCTTATCACTTGGTCTTGGGACCAATTCCCAAGTATCATTCTTGATAATCTGATCTAGTTCCTATTTCATAGCATCATGCCAATCTAAATCATTACATGCATCTTCAACACTTAGAGGTTCAATCTGAGATAGTAAACATACCGCCTCATTGCTTGCTGAATTCTTTGTTTTTTATCTTATTGTGACTTTTATGCTCTGATCTCTAATGATGTCATCCTTAGAGTGATATCTAGATGTATACTTTGGAGCTTTAGGTGAAACTGACTCATCTTCCTTCTGAGTTTCCTCTTCACTTGTTTCAAGGTCATTGAACAATACATTGATACTGTCAAACATCTCTTCAACAACTGTCTTTCTAATGGAAGGTCTGGGTTCCTCTTCAATCATAGGTGAGTAATCATGATATCTTTCTTGAACCATAAACTTTTCATCAATCTTAACATGAGCACTTTCAATGATTTTCTTCAATCTCAAGTTAAAACATCTATAAGCTTTACTTTTAGTAGAGTAACCAAGAAAAATACCTTCATCACTTCTTGCATCAAACTTGCCTACTGCTTCATCCCTCTTGATGTAGAACTTGCTTCCAAAGATTCTAAAGTATTTCACTATGGGAACATTACCAAACAATAGCTCATAAGGTGTCTTGTCTGCACTAGGCCTTAATTGTATTCTATTTATTGTATAGACTGATGTATTGACCGCATCTCTCCAATAGGTGTGTGCAACTTTTCCTTCAATCATGATGGTGTGAATTGTATCAAGGATAATCATGTTCCTTCTCTCTGCAATCCCATTTTTTTGAGGGGTTCTAGGTGCACTTAACTATCTTTTTATGCCATATTCTTCACAGTACTCACAGAATCTGTTAGAGGTGAATTCTCCTCCTTTATCCAATCTTAGACACTTTATCTTTAGTTCAGATTCATTTTCAACCTTAGATTTGAATATTTTGAACTTCTTATATGATTTTGACTTATCTTTCAAGAACGCAACCCACATCATTCTAGAATAGTCATCTACAAACAAAATGAAATACCTTTCACCATAGTATGATCTTGTTTGAGTAGGTCCACATAGGTCTTTATGAATCAGATCCAACTTGTTCTTTATTGAATTATGCTTGCTCCTTAATGAATTCCTCACATGCTTTCCCATTACACATTCCCTGTAGATGGTATCAACTAGCTTTTCTATGCTAGGTACGTCTCTTACTATCATAACATTACTGATCTTTACTATGTTATCAAAATTGATATGACATAGTCTTTTGTGCCACAACCAACTATCATCTATTTTAGCAATAAAACAACTTGCTTTTGGATTAAGCTGAAAAACATTACCTTTGGTCTTTGATCCTGATGCAATTATTTATCCTTCCTTGTTGTTAATGGTACACTTGTTTCCATTGAACTCCAATCTATAGCCTTTGTCAATCAACTACCCAACACTTAGTAGGTTATGTTTCAAACCATTAACATAAAGAACATCATCAGTACTATTCTTTCCATCCAAGGTGATGGATCCTCTACCAATTATAGGTTTGGGAGTGTTATCTCCAAATCTAACCATGCCTCCTTTGTATCTATCCAAATGAACAAATCTATCTTTGTCTCCTATCATGTGATGTGAGCAACCACTATCAATGATCCAATCTGTCCTAATGTCAACTTGTGAAATTAGAGCTAATTCTTGTATCTTTTTCATCTTCAAGAGCAATGAATCCAATTTCTTCTTCTGTTGATTCTTCATCTGATGCTCCATCTCTAGCATAATAGCATTCCTTTGTATACTTAGGCTTGTAGTTATTCTGGTATCTTTTAACTCTTGTAGGATACTTAGATGCAAAGTGACCAATCTTATTACATGAAAATCATTTAAATGGCAATTGACCTTCATATTTCCCTTTTCCTTTCTTTTCTCTTTTAGCAATCATAGAAATGAAATCATCTAGTGTTTTCTCTTCATCATCATCATCAAAATTACTAGAAGTGCTTTCAGATTTCTTACCATGGACTGAAGCTTTGAAGGTTGTTTCACTTTTAGGTTCTATCTTCAATTTTGAAATCTCAAAAGCTGAAATTTTGCTGATCAATGTCTCTCTTTTGAATTTTGATGTAAGCTACATGGTCTCATCAAGTATGTTGATCTTGTTTTCATACTCTTCAATGAGAGTGGTCATCAATTTATCCATAATGTCTTCTTCTGAGATCTCTCCACCATTGTTCCTGATTCCTACAACTAATTCATTAATCCTTTGGTTGTAAGCTCTAATGTTCTCTTTAGGTAGCATCTCTAATACATTGTATCTTTTCTTCTAAGTTTTTCTATGTGCATCCTTTGCTTGTTTATCTTCTTCAAATATGTCTTATAGGTGCTTCCATATCTTGTAGCCTATGTCTACTTTCTTTATCTCTGAAAACTCACTATCAGATAGGGTGCTAATAAGGGCTTCTTTTGCTATTGCATTCTGATGGAACAAATCCTTATGCTTTCTTGTAGCATCATCCTTTGCAAGATCTGCTAGAGAGGGGATCTCAACTTCCTTGATAGCCACTTCAAAAAATTCAAAAGAAATGCACTGCAAATGTGTCATCATCTTGTTCTTCCAATCAAGATAATTCTCTCCATCAAACTTAGGACTATCTTTTCTAAAGAATTCCATCTAATCAACCTCAAGTTGTTAAACTTTCTCTCTGAGGAACTTGGCTCCAATACCAATTGTTAGGAATAGTCCCAAGAGATAACTAAGAGGGGGGGTGAATCAGTTATCTACAAGATTCAATTCTTTATCCAATTAAGTATACTTAAATATAAAGCATAAACACAATGAAAGAACACTTGAACACAACACCAATATTTTAGTTACAGAGAAACCCAAATAGGTAAAAATCCTGGTGGGAATTGACAACCACAAGTATTCTGCACTAGTGTTTTATGATCCTTGTTAGAAGATCCTTAACCATGTTAGGAGTTGCTTTACAATATATTTAGTGCAGTGACTTGGTCAAGGGTTAGACCTTGTTAGGATTCTTTTACAATTGACCCTGTTAGGGGTGAGGATGCATTATCTGAGAGCACACTGCTCAAAGGGGTGAAGGCTACAACCTTCTGGTTAACAGATACACACTATATCTAGATCTTAGTGAATTGTGCTTTGACCTGTTGTCTAGATCAGTTCCAATGTATAGCACAAACACTTTACTTGGTCATGTAGACCTTCTGTTGATGGCTCAACACTTCCCACACTCTGCTCTGCTCTTCACAATCAACTCTGAACCATACTTAGCAATCACAAATGACTACCTATAAATATCTTTCCTCCAAATGATATAATCAATTCGGCCTATTAGAACCACCTTGAAATCATATTAGAGAAACCATAACATACTCCAATAATAATTTTGTCAGCTCTACTAAGCACACAACACATTTTAGGACCTATCCAATATTAACAAATGCAGATGCACACTACACACTATCGACTCTACCAAAGTAACTAAAACTTTCTCCTCAAGTTGAATTACATCATGCACTCTTAACCAAACATTACTAACTCTTCTCCAAGAACTAATCCAAGGGCGCATACTAATATAATCTCTGTTGGCTCTTTTGAATAAACATAAGAAACTGCTACTGGTGAATAGTGACTGCATAACTTCACTTCTACTGATCACCAGACTCTGCATCCATGGATGTAACATCACTAACATGTCTCCATCACATATCCAAACATGCAAGGCTCCATGATAACTATATGGACAATCATTCATAGAACACTGTTTGTAACTCTATTAGGAACGCTGCTGACACAAGCTGCTATATAACTATCAGTACTAAGAGTTAACCTCTATGTCCATGATATCATGTTGATAACATGTCCATGTTGTATATACTAGAATCTTACTATATGATTCTTCCATGCATGCTACTTACCATATTTTGTCATCAATGACAAACATACAGTCAGCACTGGCTTGCTGGAAAATCTCCAACACTTCTATGCCATAACCAACTATCATTAGTCTTTGCAAAAAACAACTAACCTTTATAGATTTTAACTAGAAAGTATTACCTCTAGTCTTAGAACCAAATGCGAACAATTCTACATTAGCTCCTCTAATAGAGAAATAACCATCCTTGAATTCTAAATGATAGCCCTTATCCACAAGCTATCCAACACTTAACAAGTTGTGTTTTAAGCCATCCAAAAATAGTACATCATTAATATTATTTTTTCCATCCAAAGTAATTGATCATTTTCCAACAATTATTCTGGGAGTATTGTCGCCAAATCTTATAACACCACCATCAAAATTCTTTAGTTGAATGAATCTATCTTTGTCACCAGTCATATGATGTGAGCATCCACTATCAATTATCCAATCAGTTTTCCTATTAACATGAGAAACTAAGGATTTTTCTTCACATATAGGATCCTCTTCTTTGATAGAAACAAAACCTAATACATCATTGAATTCATCATCTAAATCTCTAGATCCATCACTAGCATAGTATCATTCTTTAGCATTTTTATACTTTACATATTTAGGTCTATGTTTAGGTACTCTAGTTGGACTTCTAGATGCAAAATGACCAACCTTATTACAATTAAAACATTTCAAAGGTAATTTTCCTTCAAACTTACCTTTTCCTTTCATTTCTCTTCTGACAATCAGGGCCATGATCTTCTCATCCACTTGATTGTCTAGCCTTTGAATTTCTTCCCATTCTTCAATATATTCTCCAAGATCTTCGATGTGCTTGCTTTTTCAATTGGATCCAGCTTCAACAGATCTACTTCTATGAACAGTTTCTTTAAATGTTGTCTCCACCTTAGGTAGTGCATCCTTTAGCTTTGTGGTCTCAAAGGTAGGTAGCTTGGCTACTAACATCTCTCTGGTGAAATCTTTGTATTGTGGTATGGTCTCTTCCAAAGCTAGAACTTTGGGTTTGTAAGTTGGAGTTATAGACCTAAAATTATTTTCTATGACTTCATCTTTTGTATAAGTACCTCCATTGTTCTTGATTCCAATCACACATTCAGATACTCTTTAAACATACATCTATATTATTTCATCATCATTCATTAGTATTTTCTCCATCTTTGTTCTCCAATTCTGCAACTTTGCTTGCTTAGTGTATTCATCTCCTTCATAGAGTGCAATTAGTCTTTTCTAGATCTCACTTGCCTTTGTAAGGTCTCTGACCTCTATGAATTCTCCTTTAGATAGTGCATTAACCAAGGCTTCCTTTGCAACAACATTTCATACAAATATCTTCCTTTCTTCTTCAGTAGTAGTATGTGTCTCAAGGTCTTCTTCCTTCATGATAGGCACCTCTTTCCAGGTAGTGAGCCAATATTCCAATCCCATATGCATTAGATGATTATTCATCTTCTCCTTACATGTGTCAAAAAATTTTGCATCAAACTTAGGACTCTCTTTTCTGAATAAGGTCATCCTATTCTTTACCTCAAGTTGTTAGGCTTCCTAATTGAGGACCAAAAGCTCTGATACCAATTATTAGAATAACAGTGTTCCAATCAACTAAGAGGGGGGGGATGAATTAGTTGATGCCAATATAGAATACTTAAACTTTAACTTCAAACTTATTGCTTATAACAAAACACTGAACTGAAAAAGTGAATGCATTAATAATATACATATAGACACCAAGACTTGTTCTCGAGGAAAACCTTGTTAAGGGAAAAACCCTAGTGGGGATGGTACCCACAAATATCTATTATAATAGCCATGTTAAGATTTTTGACTCTGTTAGGAGATGAGTATTACAATAGGCAGGTCCTAATTAAAGGACAAACCCTATTAGGAGCCTTTTACAATGTGATCCCAATTAAGGAATCGACCCTGTTAGGATTCAATCCATGTTGAAGGAAATTACCATGTTAGGAGTGTACAATACATCAATCTAATTAGAATATTTGAGAGTTAAGGCCACCCTCAGGTTCTCCAAACCTCACAGCTTCAAATCTAAGATAATTATGTTCTGAAACTGCTTTCAATCCATCTACTGCCAAGCAAGCTCCACCTTGTACCTAAGTGTACAACTATTATTCTTCAAATAGTATCCAATGTGACCTTAAGCATGAATTCACCTCTGCATCTTGCATGTTCATTTCTCACACATTTTAAAAGGATTTCAATCCTTATATACAAGTTACAATTACTAAATTTGGGTCATCCTTTATAGGATAAATCCTATTTACAAAATACACAATGAACCCATGTGAAGATGTACATGACACCTATTACAATGTTACAACATAATAGTTACATAAAATAATCATTTAGATCTATTGATTAAGCTCGCATATCATATTACTTGAAACGTGTTCCAAGTTAGCCTCCAAATAGGTCTTCTCTAATGCACACACCATAGCTGACATTACCTGTATGATCATGACTCCATATGAGACAATAATCTCTCAAGATAGTTTCCAACACAAATCTATGTTTTCACATCATAACTCAAATGACCATGAGTGCTATCCTTTAATATCTACAATAAATTATGTGAGAATCACAATTTTTGTCTCCAGAGAAGCAGTTTCCAATAAACTATTCATAACTCTATCTATTCAACTGATAAGAATGTACAATCATGGATGTTGACCCAAGGTATCATTAAGAGTCTTCCTCTTAGTGGGCACATGAAAATCCTTTGTATAGTGTATGTACAATTCTTTGCAACATGTTCTACAAGCTCCTAAACAACCTATGAATAGCATATGTTTCCATCAATGACAAACTCTGTCATGAATGCAATGCAACACACAACTAATGTAGCATGCCTCCATCATTACTAGGATAATCCCCCATAGAAATACCATCAACATTCATGCTAACATGAAGAGATGGTGAGGAAGAGAAAGAAGGATGTCAGACTATGCCAACTTAGTGGTTAGCCTAATTATACAAGATATGTGCTTCCAAGAAAAGAAGAAGTTTTAAGGAGGATATCAATCTAATTAATGATAAAGATACTAAACAAAAATTCCATACATGGGAGGGCATTATAGTATAAAATAGATAATGGATCCTTTAAAAGATGAAATAAATGTGAGATAATGATACCTTGCCCCCAAGCTAAGGAACAAGAAAGAAATTCCTATTATGATGCCCTTAATGCACATTATGCAAAGAGCATTGCATAATGAAGAATAACATGATAGTAAAAATGATATGCTAATGTATTTCTTTGATATCAAGGAAATGTAAAAGATTTGACGTTAAATGAAGAAGACATCTATCAACCAAATCTTGAAAATTTTGTCTAAACTCAACACAATCAACAAGAGAATACTTGTTACTATGATGAAAGAAATATAAAAAGATCCCCATTAAGAGATCTTTGGTTCTTTGGAAAATGTCTATAAGGGAATTAAATTCTAAAGTCATACTTAATCCTCCACAAAAAAAAATTGGCCAAGGCTAAGCGGTCATTAAAGGGTTGTGGAACAACATATGGCTTTGGTAAAAGAATATCAAGTGGAGGTTTTGGTTGAGATGAGGAAGGTAAAGTGTTAACTTGAGATATGAAACCTAGATCATATTTATGAGACTGTGAAGGAGGATCAATAGGTAATTTAATGTTAGAATTCTTAGGCACTGAGAGGGGGGGATGAATCAGTTCAAATAAATTTAAAACTAAGTCAGCCATCAATCTGATTAACCTTACTAATACCTTCCAAATAGTAAAGAATATAACTGAAGTAAATAAATAAATAAAAGATATCAATATCAGACATCCAAAAAATCATCACACATGACACAATTATTTTTTAGTGGAAACCCTTGGTTAGAGGGAAAAACCATGATGGGGATGACACCCACAAGCCCACTACTGTAGTAAATGAGTTTTCCCTGTTAGGAGCTTACAATTACTCTTTTTTTAGGGTTCACCCTATTAGGAGTGACTAGTACCTTGTTAGAAGTACAATCAGATCTACTAAGATCTACCTTGCTAGAGGATTTCAAAATTCTATTAAGAGATCACTTG
The DNA here is from genome assembly GCA_027943335.1 of Chamaecyparis obtusa. Lineage (NCBI taxonomy): Eukaryota > Viridiplantae > Streptophyta > Pinopsida > Cupressales > Cupressaceae > Chamaecyparis > Chamaecyparis obtusa. The sequence goes on along the minus strand of BSBK01000349.1, from coordinate 262,319 downwards.
GTTAAGGGATTTACAATAGGAACTAGTTAAATTTCACTCGGTCAAGGGATTTTATTGCTGTAACTTTTAAGGAATAAAAATTTGAATGATCTAGATGTAGCACTGACTACTTGATAGATCCAATCTATTTCTCACTCTGTATAACTACTCAAGAATATGACTCTATTAGATCTTTGATCGTAACCCTAATTGACTTCACAATATCACACCAATAACATTAACTCTCAACAATACAACATCATCAACATATGAGCAGTACCATGTATATACATTTCTAGCATTGACTTCATGAAATTTAAATACTTTCCCTTCAAAGTGATAATATCTATGTAAATCAAAATTTCCTATGACCATGTCGGCTTACAATAAGATCTGCATTATATTTCTCCAAAATAGTCAAACACATTTTGACTTCTCCAATGCACCACCTTAGATCTTCCTTAAATATTATCCTCAATTTTGAAATTAACTCCTCATCAATTCTATAACCATTATTATACATCATCATAATACCAAATATCATCACAATATCAAAATTGCTAACCGATCTAACATCTCTCAAATGATGCTCAAGAACACAAGGGTTCTTACTTGTCTGAATGATTGTGTCAGCAAAATCTCTATCACCGATCAACCAAATGATTTGTGGTTGGAACCACACTTTACTATGACCATGTTGATACTATATCTATGACGGCACCTCATAATTATTCATCTATCACAACTACTACCAAAGTGTTGACCTCTTTGTCTACTGATCTTTTGGACTTAACAATTTTCCTGCATAATTGATTATTTATCCTTTACACCGATTGCATCTTGTACTTCACTGATTATGATACATGACTAAACTAGCTTACTTGTCATCATTTAAAACCAAACCAATTGCTTCAAATTACTACAACCATGACAACTCAACATAATTCCAACAAACTCCCCCTTTGGCATTGATGGAAAATACTCTATGCTTCCTGCCATAACTTACTTAGAATATTCTCCCTCTTTGACAGAAATTCCTAAGGTGCATTTACATCATGTCAAAGATTACTTTGAAGTTTATCTTTGATGACTCAAAGGATTCTCCCATAACTTCTTCATGTGCTCCAATGCAGTAATCTTCTCAAGTAAACTAGACACAAGCTTCACCATACTCTCCAAGTTGCTCATGTCAGATATAGAAAGTATTCCTTTATACTTCTTCACATTTTGTTGTATGAATTCTAATATAGGGGATAAGAATGATAGTATCTCTAGTATACTAACCATTTTGTTATCGTTCTCCTACTAGATTTTCTTCATCTTTTGAGATAACTCCTTCACTTGACTACTAAAAGCAGTAACTGAGCTTGAAATATGATCAAGCTAACTAGTTAAGCTCTCTAACTCCTTTTGCACTTCAACTCTCTACTACTCCAAATCTTTCACAAACTTTGAATGATTACAAATTCTAGTGAATATCTATCCTGCCTTGACTAATGAAATCTTAACTTCTTTCACTAAAACTGTCAATTTATCCTTATCTTTAGTAATATTGTCCTTTAATTTTCCTATCATCTTCTTCTCTAGTTCCTCCTCTGCCATCTTTACCATTTTAGACTACAAATCTTGACCTTGATCTGAAATAGCTTTTTATCAATATTTCCATTTGATCTATCATAAAATCTTCTTCATCATACTCAACCTCAGGAACTAACTCAGCTATTATATCTCTTGCTTGTTTTAATACTCTTTCTTTCTTCTTCTTTGATCTCATTTTATCTCTTTTAACTTTCTTCATCAATTGTTCTGAGTATTTCATTAGTTCTTTAGGTTTCATCTTTGTTATATCTACTAGTGTGGTAAATATTTCTTCCTCTTCTACTTCCTCTTATTTTTCCTCTTTTGTTACTTGCATTAGTTTCTTCTTCCTTATGCTAGTCTCTCCAAGACTCCTTTTCCTCCTTACATCATATTCCTCTTCAACTTCTTTATGAATTCCTACTATTTTCTCCACCTTCTCAAGAATCACTTCTTTTAAATACTTCATAGGGGATGATGAGGTAAAATTATCTTTACCTATCATGTCTTCAATAATTACCTCATCTTCACCTATTTGTCCTTGTGCTTCTACTCCACTAGTCTCTGCTACATTAGTTTGTGTTATGAACTCAATATCTTGCTCCTCTATGTCTTGAACATGAATAGGTATATCATAAAGTATTAGAATGATTTAGAAAAATAGAGAGGGGGGTGAATCAGTTGTTCTCAAGTCTAGATATACCAATTGAACTTTTCAGTACTTCAACAAGCTCAGATCTAATCAGCAATTCAACTCAATCTCTATAGCATATATCAGAAACATATAACATGCAGTTCACTGTCCAAAAGTAATTAACTTGTAGAATATAAATATTTCCACAACATCCACATCAAAATCATTCACACAAGTATAACACTAGGATTTATAGTGGAAACCCAATTTGGGAAAAACCACTTTGTTACGTGCTACTAATTTTTACTCTTCTAAAGTGAGCTCTATGAAAAGCCAACCTGGTTAAAGGTTTACATACACACTATTAGGTGTGACCTTGTTAAAGGATTTAAAATACTCTTTCAAAAGTGGCCTAGTTAGAGGACTTAAGAACATTCCTTTAGAATGTCACCTTGATTAAAGGATTTATACAATGATTGTTAGGTCAACCTTGATTAAAGGATTTAGATTGATATAATGGTTAGAAAGTAACAGTAGTTTCTAATCTAAAAAACATACAACTCACTTTGAAAATATAGATCCACTCTGTACATATGATGATTTACTAAATGACCTTCATTTCCATCTCCATCTCTGATATGCTTAGAATTTGCTTCAAGTAATCACAAGAATTATGTTTAGCTCCTTCACAATTTCACCTTCAGCCTCTCCTTAGACTTATCAGTCAATAACATCAACCTCTTCCTCACACTATGTAACCTCACACTTAGGTTAATCTTATACCTCCTTGATTAGGTAGATCAATCTTTTGTCGATTCATCTCCTCCGTAGATCTTAGGTTTAGGTCATATTCATCAAATCCTTCCATCATTATGTTCTCCATCTTTTCCTTCTAGATACATCTCCAACTTCTCTTTGAATCCATAAGAAAATGATTTACCATGCATTAAATGTTCCATACAATTCATTAATAATGTCAACACATTTTACATATCCCAAGAACTCAACTATGTCAGCTGGGATCCTAAATTCTTTCTCCAAATGTAAATTATTGACACTCGGTCAATATTATGTTCATCTCCTTGGTCATCACTGTGTATCTTGGTCATCACTACAAATAGTCTTCCTCATAAAACACTATCTTAGCTCAGTAATTTCCTATCGCTCGATAATTATTGATGTTCGGTCAACAGTAGATTTACTTATGCAGTCAAGGCTGATGGATCCAATGAAGGATAGTCCAAACCTTGCAGCCAATAGAATTACATAGCGGATTACTCAACAATGCAACACAAAGTAATTATTCAACACTAATTTTCATTAACATGCCCGGCTGTAAGGCCTCCCGAGTTAGGGTCAATTACAATCAAAAAATAATTATGCAAGATCCACAACTAGATCCTATACAAACTCAGCTAGTTAAGCTCTGAAGACAATCAGAAGCTGATGGAAACCCTAAGGCAGAGCTAAACTTGAGCTTGCAAGCCTTCAAGCAATCTCCTTGTTCCCAAGTATGGAAACCCCTAGCTCTGCTACAAATGATTATCAAATTACAATCTTATCTACAAGAACATCAAGAACTTTGCCACAACTTCACTCTCAAGCTTCACATCTGACATTCAGATCTGCTTTGTTGTCTAAGTCTTGATCTTCCAATTCTATCCTTAAACATCTACCCAAGCCCTCGTTAAATACTAATCATCAACCACAAGTCGACTAGATGAAACCCTTAACTCCCTAAAACAAATAATTAAATGCCATACAAGTCAACTTACAAATGTATACAAACATTTAATTATGCATGTCAACCCAAGATAATGGCTACCAATAATTAATTCACCAAGTTAGCTGAACAAATCACACAGAACTCTAGTCGGTAAGTCAGAACTACCAAGCGATAGTAAAATTACGGAGCACGCTAGGCATCACTGAGCACCAGTGTCGATCAAGCACCGTAGGCATGACTGAGCAACAATTTAACCAAGCACCAAAGACTACTAAATTCCTTCAGTGACTGAGCTTCCTTCAATGACCGAGACCGTCAATCAAGGCTACAACTGAGTAACACCAGCCAAAATACAAACACCTCATGCAGTTTCACCAAGGACACAGAATGCCCTACCTTAACCTTGGATGCCCCTACATCAGACACCCCAGGTTCCAAAAGATGTTCATATGTGAGAGGAACATCTTTCAGGATTCAGCACATAAATCCTGAACTAGTTCTTCACATACAAGTCCTCCACCTTTTCTACTTTCAAAGTCTTCCTCTTCAATTTCCTCTATCTCTTCAAGTCTTTTCTTGACAATGTATAGGTTAGTTCTTCATATTGATCATTCATTTTCTCAGGATCCACAATCTCAACTCGGCTACCAATACTCAAGCTTCTCCTACCGAGTGTTGTATCCATCAAAGGCATCAGTGAAAACTTCATGTCATTCTTCTCAACAATAACCACATTTATTTCACAATCATAAATATCTCTGCAATCATATTGCCAAGGTCTACCAAGCAATATATCACAACTATTCATCTTCACAATGTCACAAAGCACAAGATCCTTGTACTGGCTAATCTGAACATCAATGAAGCATTGTTCTCTAACTTCCAAAGCATGAACATCTTGTAACTAGCCAAGCCTATGAGGATGAGGATGCTTCATTCTACTCAAACCAAGTTTCTGAACCAGGTCCTTAGCAACAAGGTTATCAGTACTACCACTATCAACAATAACATTACAAAGTTTACCTTTAGTATTGCATCAGGTCCTAAACAACTTACTCCTTTGACAAGGTTCATCCTTTGTACTGAGCAATGTTCACCGAAGCAGTAAGTTCTCTAACTCACGTTCATTTTGAATGTTCTCTTTCATCACAGCAGTTCATCAGTCAACCTTCTTCTATGTGCATTCAAAAGAATAGTGTCCTTCCTCCCCATAGTTATAGCAAGTACCCTTAAAGATAACTCTACATGTCTTCTTCTTTGGTTCCATGGGGTTCTGTTCATCTTCTGCATTAGTCAGTTTCTCCTTCACCGAGTGATCAATCTTTTCTTTCCCTTGGGAGTTACTAGGCTATTTCCTTTTCAACTTATCTTCTACCTTTAAAGCATACTGATAAGCATCTTCAACAGAATCAATCTTCAACATACCAAGCTCATCTTGAATATTGAATCTTAGACCATTCATATATCGAGCTACATTTTCCTTACCAAGCTCTCGGTGTCCAAACCGAATAGTAAGTTTGTAGAAATCCTCAGTATAATCTTCAATAGACAAATCCTTTATTTTAGATTATGAAACTTCTTAAACAAGTCAAGCTCATAGTCAACTAGTATGAACTTAGCTTTCAACTTAGTCACCATCAATCTCCACTGATTGATCTTTGTTTCACCTTCACCTTCTTAGTCTCTTTGTAGTTATTTCCACCATAGAGCAGCATGTCCTTTCAACTTTATTTGTGCTAATCTCACCTAAAGAGGATATTCAATTTATTCTAGCTCAAAGAAATATTCAAGTTTACCAATCCAATTAATCAGATTGTCAGGCTTCAAAGTACCAGAGAAAGTAGAAACTTCCATTCGGTAATTACTAAACCGAGCAGCAGGTCTAGGCAACCAAGCAATTCTGTCTTCACCAGATCTGTTCCTTCGGTCATCACCACTAGATCCAGTAGTTTCAAATTCTTTAATAGCTTCTTCATAGCCATCCTCAGTACCAACATTCTGAGGTATACCAGCAAAAGTTCTCATGATATCGGTGACCATATCATTCTTCATCAATTCCATCTCAAATCTAAAATCTAATTTCATCTTTCTATGATCTGGGATTCAATAGTATCACAAAGATCTGAAATAACTCTAGGGTCCAATCTTCTCAAAGGAATCCTTAAAGATAAGAGAAACCCTCTGCAACAAACCCTCACCGACCACCTTGTGACAATTTCCAAGTTGCAACATGTCAAATCTCAACCTGCAATCTTGCAAACAACTAGGGCACAATTTCACAAGTTTAGTGCTTCAGATCTGCAATTTAGATTGCACACAATCTTTTCTCTAATAAGATAAACTTCACAAGATCAGCCTTGCTAGGTCAACCTTCTCCTTCAACAAGATCAACCCTCACTCAAACAAGAACAAACTTTCACTCGGACACCACCTTATGCAGTCAAGGCTGGTGGATCCAATGAAGGATAGTCCAAACCTTGCAGCCAATAGAATTACATAGTAGATTACTCAATAATGCAACATAAAGTAATTGTTCAACACTAATTTTCATTAACATGCCCAGCTGTAAGGCCTTCCAGGTTAGGGCCAATTACAATCAGAAAACAATTCTACAAGATCCACAACTAGATCCAATACAAACTCAACTAGTTCAGCTCTGAAGATAATTAGAAGCTGATGGAAACCCTAAGGCAAATCTAAACTTGAGCTCATAAGCCTTCAAGCAATCTCCTTATTCCCAAGTATGCAAACCCCTAGCTTTTCTACAAATGATTATCAGATTACAATCTAATTTGCAAGAACATCAAACACTTTTCCACAACTTCGCTCTCAAGCTTCGCATCTGACATTCAGATCTGCTCTATTGTCTAAGTCTAGATCTTCCAATTCCATCCTTAAACATCTACCCAAGCCCTCCTTAAATACTAATCATCAACCACAAGTCGGTTGGATGAAACCCTTAACTCCCCAAAATAAATAATTAAATTTCATACAAGTTAGCTTACAAATGTATACAAACATTTAATTCTGCATGTCACCCCAAGACAATGGCTACCAACAATTAATTCACCAAGTCGGCTCAACAAATCACACAAAACTCCAGTCGGTAAGTCAGAACTACCAAGTGATAGTAAAATTATCGAGCACGCCAGGCATCACCAAGCACCAGTTTCGACTGAGCACCGCAGGCATCACCGAGCAACAATTTCACCAAGCGCCAAAGACTACCAAATTCCTTCAGTGACCGAGCTTCCTTCAATGAACGAGACTATCGGTCAAGGCTACAACCAAGTAACACCGGCCAAAATACAAACACCTCATGCAGTTTCACCGAGGACACAGAATGCCCTGCCTTAACCTTGGATGCCCCTGCATCATTTCCTTAGCATATACTAGTGCTCGGTCAACACTAACATCACTCAGCTTAAACTAGATTTCTTCACTTTTGCTCGGTTAAGCCTACAATTCCAATCTTTCTTCTTACTTAGATAAACAACACATTACCTTGTCAATGTACCAACAAATCAAGTACCCATTGAAGTATCACATAACTCAACCTTTCCTTAGGTCCTCTTGTTATCTCCTCTTTTCAAATCCTCTTCACCAATCGAAAGATATGGTACTATCCTAGATAGAAACTATTTTACCAATTAACGTTTGACATCAATGACATATAAAAATTGTTTCAATTGTAGTTTCCAACAATCTCGCTCTTTGGCATTGATGACAACACCACATAAATAACACATGATTTACAAAACAATCCAAAATCTCTATGTATCAGATTTTATTAATATCATTAGCTTCATTCTAATTCACAACTTTTGTCTTGCCTGACCACTTTCTCAATTACTCCCTCTGAATATTTTTTGTATCTCTCCCTCAGGTTTCATTGAATCTTCTCCCTTAGTGTTGTATCACTCCATTTGTTTTCATTGAATCTTCTCCCTTAGTGTTGTATCACTCCATTTGTTTTCATTGAATCTTCTCCCTCTTTGACAACAATGCCAAAGCTTGTATCTGTCTCTTACATCTTTACCATGTAGGTGTCTTCATGTCAGTTATGTATGTTGTATACTCCCTCTGTCATCTTTCTTATGACTAATTAATATCTCTGCCTCACTTCTCACAACTCTAGGCAACTCCTAAAGTATGACCTTTTCTGCATCAATTTGTCAAATATTATGATTAGCACATTTGATGCAGTGCTCCTATTTTACTAGGTATCCTCAGTTAGGGGAATCACCCCTATTTTACCTTTGAGATATTCATGAGCATCCTTAAGTAAATATTTTGTGGATATGTCTGATAATTGTTCCTTTGTATTCGCATTTTCCAATCTCACTTCTTTGTCTTGAACTAGCTCTCTCAAGTAATGATACTTGATAGCAATATGCTTAGTCTTGGTGTGCATAACTAGATTCTTTGATATATTAATAGCACTTGTGTTATCACATAAAATAACAACCAGCTCAATGATTTCTTCCTTCATACCTTTTAACAATTGCTTGATCCACACTAAATTTGAACAATTCACTATTGCAGCTACATACTCAACTTCTATTGTAGATTGGGAAATGTAGTTTTGTTTCTTGCTTGTCAAGTAGAATAATCTCTTTCCTAGAAAGAATGCTCCACCACTTGTAATTTTTCTATCATCAACATTTCCAACCCAATCTGCATCTGTCTAAACTCTCAATTCAAACTTGTCATTCTTCTTGTAATATAACCTATAATCCTCTATTCCTTTCAGATATCTCAGTATTATTTTTACTGCCATCATATGATTCTCCTTTGGATTGGTAGAAAATCTTGCCACAATCCCAACTGCTAGGGTAATATTTGGCCTACTATGAACAACATATTGTAGCTTTCCAATCATAGATCTATACAAGATTTGATTCACTTCAGCTATATCATCAGTTTCAGATAATTTCTATCTAGTAGCCATAGGAGTACTTACTGGTCTGGAATCCTCCATACCAAAAAATTTTGGTATCTCTTTGACATATTTAGATTGAGTAATATAAATACATTTCTTTATCTAATAAACTTGTAAACCAACAAAGAAATTGATCTCACCAAACATAGACATTTCAAATTCAGTTTGCATCTCATTTGAAAAGTTTTGACATAGGGCATATTGTCCTCCAAATATGATATCATCAACAAAGATTTCAACTAACAAAATATCTTTACATTTTTTATTCTTCATATATAGATTACTATTATCATTTGCCCTTGAAACTATAATCTTTATCAAGTAATTATGCATTCTCTCATACCATGCTCTAGGGGCTTGTTTCAATCCATATAGTGCCTTGTGTAGCTTTCATACCATATTATTCTTGCTTGGGTCAAAAAATCCTTCAAGTTGTTCAATGTATACTTCTTCTTCTAATATCTCATTCAAAAATGCAAATTTGACATCCATCTGATATACTTTGAATCCTTTATAAGCATCATATGCAAGTAGAGTCCTTACTCCTAATCTTGCAACAGGGGAAAATGTATCCCCATAGTCGATTCATTTTTCTTGTGCATCCCTTACATACTAATCTATCTTTGTTTCTAGTGACTTCTCCATGTTCATTTAGCTTGTTCAAGAATACCCATTTTGTTCTAATAACATTCTTTTCTTCTGGTCTCAGCACTAGAGTCTAGCTATTATTCTTTTCTATATGCTTTATTTCTTCATTCATGGCTTGTATCCAATCATCATTCTCTAAAGAATATTTTATTATTTTAGGCTCAAACTCACATAGTAAACATGTATGATATTTCAACTTACTTCTTGTCATGAATCCAGATTATTTATCTCCAATGATTTGCTCAGGCTTATGATGTCTTCTTACATATTGTGCCAATGTAGGTTCATATTCATTTTCTTCTTTCTTTGGATCTTTAGGTTCATCATATAAATTATCTACTTATTTTGATTTCTCGATAACATCCTCCTGATGCTCAACAACATTCTCCTAATGCTTGACAACATTCTCTTGATGCTCGACATTACCTATGTGTGACTCTACATTTGGTTCAAGTGTATTACTTGCCTCCCCTTCTTCCATGTATACAAAAGATCTGTAATCTTTGGGTTCTTTCTTGCACTCAACTTCATTTCTTTTTGCATATTCATCAACTCTAACATTTGCACTTTCCACAACTTTGTTAGTGTTAGAATTCAAACATTTATAAGCTTTTCTCTTAGTGGAATATCGTAGGAATATGCCTTCATCACTTTTTGTATCAAATTTTCCATTCCTATTATCTTTCAGTATATAGCATTTACTCTTAAAGACTCTAAAATATTTCACATTAGGTGTATATCCATGCCATAACTCAAAAGATGTAGCATTTGTACCTTTCTTGATTTGTACTCAATTCAAGGTATAAATAGTTGTACTTATAGCTTCTCTCCAGTACTTTTGTGCAACATTCTTTTCTATCATCAGTGTTCTAGCACAATCCATAATTGACCTGTTTCTTCTTTCTGCTATGTCATTATGTGGAGGTGTCATTGGTGTAGACATATGTCTCTTTATTCCTCTATCATTGCAGAATAGATTAAAATCATTTGATATAAACTCTCGACCTCTGTCAAATCTCAGACATTTCAATCTTTTACCTGTTTCTTTTTTAACTTTTGCTAAATACCACTTAAACAATTGAAATGCATCAGATTTCTCCTTTAAAAACATTATAGTCATCATTCTACAATAGTCATCAACAAACATAATGAAATACTTATCACCACAATAACTTTGTACACCCATAGGTCCACAAAGGTCAGTATGAACCAATTCCAAAATATTGTCAGAAGTATATGTCTTGCTCTTAAAACTAGACTTTGTCATTTTTCCCAATTGACATTTTTTGCACATCACATTATCAAGTTTCTTCAATCTCGACAAACCTCTAACTTTCTTCTTTTTACTAATATTTACTAGATTGTCAAAATTCACATGACACAGCCTCTTATGCCATAACCATACATCATCAAATTGTGCAAACAAACATGTTTCCTCATATAGGTCTAGATAGAATAGGTTACCTCTTGTATGTTCTCCACTTCCAATTAGTTCACCAGTGGCATCAAATATTTTAGCCTTTCTGTGATGAAATTCCACTCGGTAACCAATGTTATTCAACTATGCAACACTCAAAAAATTGTAGTTAAGACCTTCAACCCAATAAGCATTTTCACGTGTGATCTTATCAGTCAATCTAATTGATCCTTTTCCTTTCACAAGACATGGTGCATCATTACCAAACTTAACACTTCTACCTTTGTAATGATCCAGGGTCTCAAACTTACTTGTATCACCAGTCATGTGATGTGAGAAACCACTATCAATAATCCATTTATCATCTTTACTCACATAAGAAATAAGTGCAGTTTTCTCATCTTCGTTAGAATCATCTTTCATAGTAATATAAACAACTTCTATATCACATTCATTAGATTCACTAGTGTCATTGTCAGTTTCCTCTTCAGCAATATAGCAGGATTTCTTACCTTTGTCTTTGTAGTCTTTGTACCTTCAATTATCTCTTTCATTTCTCTTGTCTTTGTACTTTCTTTCCCTTCTCTCATCCTTGTTAGTCTTGTCAAGGCATCTTGCTGCAATATGGCCAACTTTGATACATGAAAAATAGATTATAGGAAGTTTACCTTTATATTTCCCTTTTCCTCTTTTTAGCCTTCTAGCCATAAGTATCTCAAGATCATCTAGTTCTTCATCAGAAGTGTCACTATCATTGTCACTATCACTTTTCACACTTTTTTCTTTTTCTCTCTTAGACTTATGCATAACCATTTGAGACTTGAATGCAGATTCAACATTAGGAATAGTGTAGTTATCATAATTAGATAGCTCAAAAGTAGTAAGCTTACCAACAAGACTTTCCAGAGTTAGAACATTACTAGGGCTACATCTTGATTCTTGTATTGTAGAAATTCTGATAGCATAGATAGGAAGAAAATTCCTCAATACTTTGCAAATAATAGTTTCATCATCAATGTTTCCATTAGCTCCTCTAATAGAATTCACTACCTCCTTAATTCTACCACAATACTGAGCAATATTTTCACCTTCTTGCATTTTCATTTCATCAAAATTACCTCTCAGGATTTCAGATTTGGCTCTCAGTACATTTGTATCTCCACCTTAAATAGTTGCAAGAGTGTCCCACATTTTCTTTCTATTAGTGCAGTCCTTGATATCTTCAAATTCGAGATAGCTTAGGGTAGATTCAATCTCCAATATTGCTTGATTGTGTTCTTGTATTTATTTCATCTCCTCGGCAGTCAAAGGTGCAATAGGTATAACATACTCATTTTCCACATAGTATTTTGTTGAATCACCAATAACAGCTAGATGCAATTTCATCAAACTCTATTATGCAGGGAAGTTCTCTTTGTTCAACTTTGGTACCTCCTTTTTGTACATCTTGATCATTAGCTTCAAGTACCTTTAAACTTTCTCTATAAGCACAAACAACTTTGATACCAATTGTTAGAATGATTCAGAATAATAGAGAGGGGGGTGAATCATTTTTTCTTAGGTCCAGATGTACCAATTGAAATTTTCAGTACTTCAACAAACTCAAATCTAATCAACAATTCAACTCAGTCTCTATAGCATATATCATAAACATATAACATGCAGTTCACTATCCAAAAGTAATTAACTTACAAAATATAAAGCTTTCAACAACATCCACATAAAATCATTCACGCAAGTATAACACCAGGGTTTATAGTGGAAACCCAATTTGGGAAAAACCACTTTGTAACATGCTACTGATTTTCACTCTTCTGAAGTGAGCTATGTGAAAAGCTAATCTGGTTAAAGGTTTACATACACACTATTAGGTGTGACCCTGTTAAAGGATTTAAAACACTCTATCAAAAGTGGCCTGGTTAGAGGACTTAAGAACATTCCATTAGAATGTCACCTTGATTAAAGGATTTATACAATGACTGTTAGGTCAACCTTGATTAAAGGATTTAGAATGATACAATGGTTAGAAAGTAATAGTAGTTTCTGATCTAAAAAATATACAACTCACTTTGCAAATAAAGATCCACTTCGCACATATGTTGATTTACTGACTGACCTTCATTTCCATCTCCATCTCTAATTTGCTCAAAATTCTCTTCCAGCAATCACAATAACTATGTTCAACTCCTTCACAATTTCACCTTCAGCCTTCTGCTTAGACTTATCAGTCAATAACATCAGCCTCTTCTTCACACTCTGTAACCTCACACTTAGGCTAATCTTATACCTCCTTGATCATGTAGATCAACCTTTTGTCACTTCAGCTCCTTCGTAGATCTTAGGTTTAGGTCAAATTCATCGAATCCTTCCATCATTATGTTCTCCATATTTTCCTTCTAGATACATCTCCAAACTTCTCTTTGAATCCATAAGAAAATGATTTACCATGCATTAAATATTCCATACAATTCATTAATAATGTCAACATGTTTTACATATCCAAAGAATTCAACTATGTCAGTGGGGATCCTCAATTCTTTCTCCAAATGTAAATTACTAACACTCGGTCAATACTATGTTCATCTCCTCGGTCATCATTATGTATCTTGGTTATCACTACAAATAGTCTTCCTCGGCAAACATTGTCTTAGCTCGGTAATTTCCTATTGCTCGATAATTACTGATGTTCGATCAACACTAGATTTACTTGATATATACTAGCACTCATTTGACACTAACATCACTTGGCTTAAACTAGATTTCTTCACTTTTGCTCGGTTAAGCCTACAATTCCAGTCTTTCTTCTTACTTAGATAAACAACACATTACCTTGTCAATGTGCCAACTAATCAAAGTACCCATTAAAGTATCACATAACTCAACCTTTCCTTAGGTCCTCTTTTTATCTCCTATTTTCAAATCATCTTCATCAATCGAAAGATATGGTATTATCCTAGATAGAAATTATCTTATCAATTAAGGTTTGACATCAATGACAATATAACAATTGTAGTTTCCAACAGAAAGAACATCACCTATAATTTTTTCATGAGTGGAGGTGTCACCAATGTACTCAATCATAGGTTATTTTCCCTTTTTATTCTCATCAACAACTTTTTCTTCCTTTTCTGCTTGTCCTCATTCCTGTATCTTTTTCTTCCATATCTCTATTGTCTCATTGTAAACAATTTATGCATTACCAATAATAATATTGGCTGCTCTATTTTTAATTTTGAAGTCCTATCTATATGCTTCCACCATAATATTTACATCTTCAGTATTCAACTCTGGTTGCACTTCCATAAGTGCTTTTTCCATAAATTCTCTATCCATTCTTAATGCATCTATCCATATGGCATGGATTAGATCATAAAGATATTTAGGTAAGGCTTTATATAACAACTTCTTCTATCTTCTTCTTGTCTTCATCATTTAGGAATCCATATCTTCTGCCAACTCCTCCCATTATGCTTGTTTCCATTATGTATTTAGAAAGATAATTAGCACTAGGGGATTTCTTCATACCACTCTCTTTTAACTTCTAAGCATCCTTTTCTGATTTAGTTTGAACATCTTGAACTTTAGTATATTCCTTTTGATCAGTCTTCTTATCTGTGGATTTTCTCTTTCTCTTGTAATTTTGCTTCATTGGTTCCATCCTAGTTTCAACTTCTTTTACAATAGGCTTACTCTTCATACTCTTCACTTTTGCATAGGAGGATGGAATGCTTTATGATGGGTCTCCAGATGTAACTTCAACAGTACCAAATGTACCTGCTTCATCACTACCAAACTTTTTCTCTAGGGTAGATAACTTTTTTCTAGTTTTCCTTTCAATAATCAATTTCTTTAACTGAATATTGATTTTAGAAAACACCTCTTTATAAGTTCCAAACCTTTTTCCTTACCTATCCAAGGGTTTAGAGAACATTTCAATTGCATGAAGGTTCACTAACTCACCATCTACTTCATAACCCATAGGTGGAACCCAATAAGTTCTAAGTTTAACTGCCATCATAATACAAGAATCACTATCTACTAGGAAACATATATCATCTTTGTAGTTATCTACTAAGCTGGAAGGGATTATTTCACACTTATGCATCTTAGATTGAAATCTTTGAAGTAACCCCACATTACATTGTTAAATTTCTCACCTAATTCCTTGATAAAATCACTTATCTGCACAACTACCAATTTGTCTGTAGACCAAACTACTTTGCCTCTACTAGGGAAGAAGTTTTGGATGAAGAAAAACATACATACCAGTAAGGCACCATATTTGAATGACTGCTTCTTATATTTCTTTATTTTCTCCATGTTCACCAAGAACTAACTTCTCACCATCTTGCATAAGTCATATATTGAATCATTTCTCACTATTTGATAACTTGCATGGATAGCACCATCGGGCACATTGTTAACTCTACTTGATTGCTATACCCAATAACCTATTACCATTGATGTGAACCAAACTTCTCTATCTTCAATATCATCTATAGTCATAGCTGTAATACCCCAAAATTGGCACCTTACAATTCTAATCAATTTTGGTGCATTCCTTCAAATTTTTGCATCTTTAAAGTCCTATTGTACTAGGCAATTTTCTCTCTCCTACCTAACTTTATTTGACTTGGTGTCAAATGCAAAAAACCCTAAATTTGCATTAATTATACGCTATATTTAATTCCTAAATATTTAACTTTATTGGCTAAATAATCCCTATGATTAATTAATTTAATTCTAAAGTCCTAAGTGCTTTAAATTAAATTAATTCCACCCCCTTTAGCTAATATACATCATAGAATTAAATAATTATTTGGTTATTTGAATGGACATCTTTATTTGGATTTAATTATTCAAATTATTTGAAAGGTCACCCATATGTGGCAATAATTCATTCTTTTAATTAAATAATTCTTCATATTTGTCTCACCATGGAAATGAAGAGTCAGCCATTTCTTTTCAAGAAACTCTTCATCCTCTCTCCTGACTTTTCTATATTATGAGCTCATTTTCTTCATTTTGAGGAGGCAATTGTGAGAGCATCCAAACTATAGTCAATTTTAGTCTCAATTTTCATGCTTTCAAGCTTTTATTGCACAACTAGATTAATTTCTCATTGCTAGTGTAATTGCATTTTCATATTAAATTTATTTGCTTATTTGCTAGTAGCTTAATTTTCACATTCCTTTCAAGTTTCTTAGAGTAATTTTGCACTTTCATTCTTAGATTACTTTGCATTTTTATTTCTAGCTTAAAAATCTGCATTCTTCATTTTAGATTAATTCATTTCAATTTTGATCATTTCAAGCTTTCAAATCCTCCGTCTTAGTTTGGTCTAATGGTTGTTGGCTCTCCAATCTGAGAGTAATCCAAAAACCCCAGCTAATTAGGAGGCAACAAGTCGAATCGATAGATATTGTGAATTGAGTAATTCATACTCATCTTCGTGATTCGATGATCGAGCAATGACTATGTTGTGTATATGGCTGAATTATGAGGTCCATATTCAAGCATAAACATTTTGGCACCCACCGTGGGGTAGAAAATTGATTTATGGTCTCACTCTCAAAAATTCTCTGATAAGAAATTTGCACTCTATCTGTATGGTCCATACAACTATGTACTAAATCTCACACAAGATTTCTGACTGTGTCGCATGAAGATTTGCTTTATGGGTACTTTCTCACACCCAGGTTTGCTAAAAGTAGCATTTTCTCGTGTGCTTCATAGTACTTTCTTGTGTGTAGTGGTGTACTTCCTCGCACGAGACTTGGTCTCAGTTTTTAAAAATTTCTCAGTTTCTGTGAATTTTCTGCATTATTTTCTAACATTATTACATGTTTTTTATTTCTATATCTCTATTTTTTTCACAGCATAATAGTGGGCTGCAGGTCACTTGTCAAAGACATATAAACTTGCTAACAGTTTGCTTGCAGGACTGTTGTCGAAGACATTTAAAACAGTGTGCTTGTTTTATTGCTTTCATCACATAGTATAATTAGGGCCTTGTGAAGATTTCTTAAGGGTCTTGATAGTGAGCTAGGGTAATAGGCTCTTCATTACGTGGAAGTGATGTCCATGAATGAACCCGAGACCCAAATCTTACTAGCATGATAGATACATGGGGAAGCAAGGAAAGGTAGTGAATCTTTAGCACGTCTACTTGTTAGGGGATTATGCTCTTCTCTCTTTGAGAGAACCAGAAACCCAAAAGCTTATGGATTGGTTGAGGAGGAACTAGCTCAGTGATGATTATGTTTTGCATGTTTGGGTAAGGTGAAGAGGTAGAGAAGTATGCTCTTCTCTCTTTGAGAGAATCATAAAATATGACCCTCGAATCCAAGCCAAGTTGTGTCACCTTTAGAGGGCCTACCGGAAGTTGAACCTCTGGGAACGACCCAAGTGAGTACACACCTATTGCCAGTGATTCCACCTCACTATAATAAAGAATGTTTTGTTGATTCTAAAGACTCCAAAGCCATGTTAACTTCCTTCTCTTGATTTCAACTATCATCTTGACAAGGCTCTGTCTGTTGTACTGAGTGGCGCCGCTCCTAGCCTTGCTTGCGAGGGTGTATGACTTTTGGGTGTTGGTGTGGCTACGAGGCCTCAACCCTATATCAGGGGTACCAAAGGTTAGTGTAAATGGAAGCCCACTAAAAAATTTCCTAGTTAGTTGCCTACTCGGATCACCTCTGAAAGGAGACATAATCTTTGCGCAGGGAGGGGGAAGAATCTCTCCTATAGATTCTCACCATAGGCATGCACCTAGACGTTTGAAGGTGGTATTGTAGACTAGGCTTTTGAGGATACCTATTTTGAAAGCTTCAAACCAAACAAATATTTAGATTTTAATCTAGCATGAAATCAATTCAAAACAAAGAAACTCTAACCTAAGCCACCTCAGATTGAGCTTAAACAGGTGCACCCAAGCACTGTTTGATTTGCTCTTGCTTAGGGGATGTGGGTGTGCTCTCTAAGAACTTGGAGCATGTTCCTAAGGCTGATTTGGAAGGATTGAGACTCATGAGAACCCCATAAGTGGCACAAAATAGGTATGAGAACACCTGATTTTGCCGCTAAGGCCTCAAGGATCCAAATGATGTTGGAATGAAGATTAAGCTACATGATGTTTATGCTAAGATTGATTTTAAACCAAATAGAGATGTTATATCATGCTATGCTTATGCAAAACAATGGAAGAAACTAGGTTAATCCATTAAATCTATGCTAAGATGTGCTTTAAGAAAGCTTAAAAATGATGAAAAACTAACAATTAGTATTGATTATGCTAAGTCTAGAGCTAAATGAGCATGATAACAATGCTTGAAAAAGGTGAATGAGTGCTCTTAGAAATTAGGGTATTTATAGGATTTCCTAAGGGGGAATGAGTGGCTAGGATCAAAATCCTTAAGAGAGGCCAAGATTCATTCAAAGGGGAGCACATGGATTGTGCTAGTTCAGGGCCACCTCCTTGTGACAAGTGTCACAAGGGCATTGGGTTGAAAGATGGGAGGGATGTGCATAATTTGGGAAATGTGCCTAAGGTCAAAGGGTGTAAGAAAGGGGTGAGGGGCTTCTTAAATGCATCATAAATGCATGTAAGAGGGATTAGGGGGCTTTAAATGCATTTAATGCATGTAAGAGAAGTTTCTAGAAGTTTGTTGACTTTGGGTTAAGCTTTAGGAGTTGGCTAACCTTGGTTAGGGAATGTGACAAGGTTAGGGAGGGGATTAGGATTAGGATTAGGAAAGTTCTAAAAGAGTCTAGAGTTTTCCTAGGGTAAACATAGTTTTAGGAAATAAATAAAGATTTATTTATTTCCATGGTTTAGGTTTTTTAGAACATTTATTAAAATGAATTTAATAAACATGAGGATTAAATATTTAATCTTAATTAAATAATTTGAGTTGGGATTAGGGTTAGGAAATGATGGGATTAGCCTTTAATCAAAATTAAAGAAGGATTAGAAGATTCTAGAAGAGGTTAGTGGTCTTAAGGAAATTGGCCAAGCTTTGGGCAAAAAATAAATAAATTATTTATTTTGAAATTTTTGGTCAATTTATTAATTAAATAATTAATAAATAAGGAGATAATGTTTAAATAATATTTAAACATTTTTGGGAGGGATTCCTTAATTAAATATTTTTAATTAAGGTAAAGGGATTTAATGACATAAAAATAAATTAATTAATTAAATAAATAATTAATTAACAAATGATCATGTCATCAGGGATTTTTTAGAAAATAAAAATACTTTATTTTCTAAAGGATTTTTAGGTGTCTACAGGTATATGACACTAGCCCCTACTTCAAGGGTAACCTTTGAACATATACTATTGAGTCCTTGGAAACACCAAAAACACGGGTGCCCTCTAGGGAGTGACACAGCTGTGTGAGGTGAATGCATGCACGTAAGTTGTGAGGCATGGATTTTGTCTTCTCTACCATTTCTTTTGTAGGGATAACTATGTGTTTGTTATCGAGTCTTAAACTATCCATCATGATTAAACAAAGACTCCCATGATTCTGCCAAGTTGCCTTGTCCTTGGTTGAACTGTTTGCGACTACTTCTTGCATCACTATTGCTTGATCTAAAACTTTGTGCTTGTAAACGAATGCTTGAAACCTTCAAAACTGAGATTTCTAATCAAACTGTCCAAAAATTGGAAATTCTGTCAAAGAACAGTTCATGCCATGTCTTGAAACTTGACTTTTTACCTTGAAAACTGTGTTAAACTATCAAACCTTGATCTTTTCTTGTGTGAAATTTCACTTTCCAGAGAACTTCCTCACATGAGACTTCATTCTCTTGCATGAAGTTTGACATTTTCTTGTGCGGCTCAGCACTTTCTCACACGAACTTGTACCCTGGTTTTCAAAATAGCGACTTATTTCCCATTGACTGGTGAACTTTTTGCCTAATCTAATTTTTGTCTGAGGTTTATTTATCTATTTTCATGGCGTTCAATGTCTGAAACTAAGTGTCTTGAGCTACGAACTGAACAATTTTTCTTAAACTCATATTGTCTCCCTATTATTTATCTCATCTTTTTGTGCTTTTGTACCTTACAATGCGATATTCACATCTCAGTTGTTCTATCCATTCTCTTGAGAATTCATGTCGGGTGCATCTCACATCTTGGTTGTTCTAGCCTTTATCTCCTTTTCGCTATTCCTAGAGACAGAGTTCTAGCATAATCTCATGTCCTCTCTCATTACATTTTCATCTATGACTGTTACGACTAGAAGTGGCAATACTTTCCCCATTCGTGATACTAGACAAGGTAGGGGTAAACCTCGTAATCAGAAAATAAGTCATCTTGAACCTGTCGTGCAATCTGAGTGTTGTGAGGGATCCACAAGCTCTTCTTCATTGAGTACTTTCAAAGACAACCCATCACAATCATCACCTATAGTGTTCCAAGAGTGTTATAATCTATTGTTTCAAGTGTAATCTAACTTATCATTTCAAGAATAGGACAACTCATTCTTCCAAAACAACTTGTTGTTTCACAACCTTGGAAGGCCACTTCCTTAGACTAGTCCCATTATTGAATCTATCGACCCTACTAATGATATTGACTCATTTGAACCTATCGACCCTCTTGATCATGTTAAAGAACCCAAGGTTACCTTAGTCGTGCCCTTTCAGCATCATTCATATCATTTTACTGAGGCTACATTTTCTGCCCAATCCTATAAGATGGGAGATCCATTCGATTTCCAACCGGGCAAATACAATCAAACTTATGAGCAATCTCAAAACAACCAACGTCCTGATCAATTCCAAAATAATCAAAATCAGGACTAATCTCAAAACAAACCTCAGGGCGGTCAGCAAGCATATCACTATCGCCCTCCTCAATATGACCAAAATCAATCTCAGAATGATCAATCTCGAAACAAACCTCAGGGTAGTCAACAAGCATATCACTATCGCCCTCCTGCACATGATCAAGACCAAGATGATCAGCAACAAGATCAAGTTCCAAGCATTTATGAGATTCTTGGTAACAAAGATGAGGTAATAACCCAAAATGACATAGATTTTGTGAAAGCCAACAAGGGTCTTATCAAGATGATGGAGATCCTCCTTCTAGAGGAGAAGGAGAAATATTTTCTAGAACTGGCCAAACAAGGGGCCAAATTACCCTAAGACTACCAAGTCAAAATGCTTGTGGCCAAAGAAGAAGAGACTAAGACTGCAAAGTTGCAAAAGATGATTCGAGACATGCAAGACTAGATTAGCCAACTTGCGAGGGATAAAGATAAACTTGCACAACAATTCACAATGGAAAGCATCTATCCTTTCTTTTTTGATAAGAGTCTTCACATGCCACATTTTCCCAAAGGTGTAGAACTGCCTAAATATGACAAATACTTGGGTACTACCAATCCCCAAGATCACTTAAGGGAGTTTAGTGCTTTATCCATGGAATTCATGCATGATCAGATGTACCTTATGCATCTCTTTCCTCATAACTTGGGTGGACCAGCTATGGAGTGGTTTTCTCAGTTACCCGCTAGAATCAAATCTTTTGACAAGATTGCTAATCTATTTATCTAGCATCACTCACACAATATTCAGCATCCAGTCAACATCTGAGATCTTTGCAATTTGAAACAACGACAAGGGGAACCTTTCCTAACATTTCTCCAGAGATGGAGACAACTATGTACAAAGTGTCCTCATAAGCTACCAGAGTCTGAAAGACTCGACATCTTTTTGGACAATCTTGTCCCAGATTTTGGGTATCAAGTGCAATTACAAGGTCCCCTAACTTTTGATGGTATGATCAAACAAGTTGTGAGCATAGAGGCATTTATGATCAAGAAATGAGAGTTGACTTTGTAAAAGGATAACAAGCAAGGGTCTTCCTCCTCAAACAAAGATAAAGGGAAGTTTTTCAACAAGAATAGAGATGTGGTGAATGATGGAGTGGTTGACAATGTGACCCTGAAGCCTACAAAATATATTTTCAATCTTTCCTCTAGTATATAGGTGGTCAAAGCTATGGAGAAGGCTACAATAGAGACTCAACAACCTTTGAGATTCACTAAAAACAAACCTTGGGCATCTTGACCTAAGCATGAGTTCACATCCTTAGGAGAACCGCTTGAAGTAGTTTATAAAACTCTCATGCAAAATCAAATACTCTCTCCTTTGGAAAAGCATCTCTATGATCCACAACCACAACCTCATTTGTGGAACGACAATGCATACTATGACTATCATCAAAATAAGGGTCATAAGACTTCTACTTGTTTCCATCTGTGCCATAAGGTCCAAGATTTGATTGACAATGATGACATTATTGTGGATGACCATAACAAGAATTCAGATTATCAAGCATTTAAAGATCCCTTTCCTCCTCACAAGAAAGGTGAATCTTCCAAGACTAAGAACACCAATGCTAAGGTCAATCAGATGTACACTACTAATGATAATGGCATTGGTATGATTGAACCTATGGAGGTTGAGTATTATGATGTGATTACTATTAAGGGGAGCAGAGATGCTCCTAAGACCAAGACTCCATTTGTCTTGCAAGGCCCCAAGTCTCATTCTTCCAAACCTAAATCATCTCAGGATTGTGCAAATGTTGTTACTCGCTCTCATGCAAAAATAACCATTAAGGGTCCCAACCCTTCTACATCCACTCTGAAGCAACCTGCAGATAAAACTATTATTGGTCCTACCAACAAGAACTCAAAGTTGGTCCCTACATCTAGCACGACTAATTATAGCATTTTAGACTAGCTACAATGTACCAACACTCAGATCACTATCTTTGAGCTATTGAAGATCTCGCCTGCTCATAGGGAGATTCTGGATAAAGCCCTCACCAAGGCAAACATCCCAAAAGATTTGGATCTTGATCGATTTCAATCCATGGTGGGTCACCTGACCTCACCCCACTATTTGTCCTTCTCTGAAGAAGATGATCACTCACTGAGCCATCCACACAATGCTCCTTTGCATATAGAAGTCATGATAGGTCCAAAGCACGTCCATCGTGTCCTCATTGACAATGGTGCTAGCCTCAATATTTGCTCTACTAAGCTACTTACCCAACTAGGCTATGATGAAGATTGCATAGATGTTTGTAAGAAAATTACCATTAAGGCATATGATGAAGAAGAATGAAAATCCAAAGGTCTGGTTATGCTACCAATCTGAGTTGGGCCCATTGAAAGAGATGTCATTTTCCAAGTTCTAGATATTCCTTTGGCATATAATATACTATTGGGTAGACCAGGGATCCATGAATGCAGGCAGTTCCATCTACATATCATCAATATATCAAGTTCCTATTCCATGGTGCAGAAGTAACAGTTCCTGCCAATACCAATTATTCTTGCAACACACTTGCATAATTTGCAGACAGTCTGGTCCCAACTAATAGAGAGTCCACTGAATTCTATGATGCCAAGCTCAAAGAAATGGGACAGACTCTGAAACTTAAGGATACAAGCATGGGAGGGTATCAAATTGAACTTGTGTTATCATTAGCGGCTCTACCTCCATCTCTGCATTCCTACGCGAGACCCTCTGAGAACACAAAACCTTCTACTTGTTCTCCCTAAGTAATCTATGATGGTGCCTTTGTCAAGGCCACAACGTCATTAGAGGATGAAGATGAGGAAAGAGCTATTACATCTTGGCTTTATAAAGGAAAAGAAACATTTGAACAGACCACTCCTACTCATACAAGAACCATATAGTGAGGCCTTCAAAACCATGAAGTGCTTTGGTTATAAAGGGAGTGGACCCATAGGGGTGAATGAAAATGGTTTGCTTAAACCAATTGAAGCCACATGTTGTCACACCAAGGACACATTAGGTCTAGGCTTCAAGAAAATCTCGTTTCATCTAGGGATTAACAAGTTTGTACCAGAGCCAGAACCAGAGTCAGAATTTGAGGACATTACCATAGCTGATAAATCAAAGAATAGATTTGATGAAGATACTTTTCCATATCCCATTCATTCAGACCTTGCTACATTCTTTGAAGAACCAGATGAACTTATTATGCCTGTCTACCTGGTAGAGACTGATAGTGATTTCGATGACACCGCTTCAGTGCATCAACTCACATATGACCAATGGAGAGAAATACAAATGGTTGATCCTAATTTTCAGGATGAACAGTACATACCACCACATTTCTGAGAGCCATTTGAACAAGATCAACTTCAGCAAACTGTTAATACTATAAGATATGAAGATGAGTCAGAGGGTACATCTAGTGTTGATGGAATTCCCATATCAAGCATCACTGATTCACATGAATATGAGTTTGACTCTCTATCTGATGCTACTTTTGATAAAGATATAGTTGATGTTCATGTGTATGAAAACCTTCTCGAAGTAGGTGAAGGGTCTAGTGTTAGGTCGACCGAGTGTGAATTTACTAACGCTGACATTCCCTCTACTTCCACTGTGAGGACTTAAGAAGAATCAAACACACCTTTGGATGAGATCGCTATAGGTCTTGACTTACTCATCCATGCTTTTGATGGCTATACTATGAACACACTTGAACCCACCACTACTCTTTCACTCCACCATCCTGTACTTATCAACTGGAACTCTTCCTCTCCAACTAGCAAAGTCCTTATGTTCTAGAATGACTACACTCTTGCCTATTATCTTAATGTTGTCAAACCTATAATGTTCTCCACCAGTGAAGATAGTATCAACATGACCGAAGCTGATATCAAGTATCTTAGTCATAAATTTTTTTTAAAAAAGAATAGGTGCTCTGATGGCGAAAACCACATTATGGTAGTATCAGAGCTAAAAAAAGTAAAAATAAAAGATGTATTCATGGGTGAAAACCTCTTTGAGGCACCCAAAGATGAGATACTTGATACACTTCCAATTCATTTTCAAGAGAGATCAACAGTGTTGATTGAGCTGACCCAACCAGTAAATTTGGGCATAGAGGCTACACCTCAGATTATTCATCTAGCACAGTCATTATCTGCAAAAGAGAAAGAAGAGTTCACCAAATTTTTTTGAAGCAAGAAAATTAATTTTGCATGGATTTACTCTGATATGCCTGGATTGGATCCCAATCTAATCATGCATCATTTGTCTATTGCACCAGGCATTAAGCCTGTCAAACAAAAGCTTCAGAAGATGCATCCACATGTGGCACTTTTGGTTAAAGTTGAATTAGAAAAACTTCTCAAGGCTGGTTTCATTCAAACTATTGACTATGCAAAGTGGATCTCTAATATTTTTCCAATTACAAAGCATGATAAATCTATCTGTGTGTGCACAAACTTTAGAGACCTAAATAAAGCATGTCCTAAAGATGATTTCCCATTACTTAATATTGACATGATAGTGGACATGACAACTGGCTACCAAATGTACTCTCTAATGGATGACTTTTCTGGTGATAATCAAATAAAAAGTGTGCTAGAAGACCAAGAAAAGACAACCTTCACATGTGCTTTGGGAACATTCTATTGGAATTTCATGCCCTTTGGACTGAAAAATGTCAGAGCTACATATCAAAGAGTTGTCACTACTATTTTTCATGACATGATGCACAAAATAATGGAAGACTATGTAGATGAAACTTTGGCTAAAAGCATGCAGCGTAAAACACATCTTGCATATCTAGGTCCCATACTAGATTGAATGGAACAATTCAGTCTCAGACTCAATCTGAAAAAGTGTGCATTCGGTGTCACTTCTGGAAAATTGTTGGGTTACATCATATCTACTAATGGCATAGAGGTAGATCCTGAGAAAGTTCAAGCTATCATGGAGATGCCTCCCCCAAAGAATATCAGTCAAATGAGAAGGCTTCAAGGTAGACTATAATCTATTTGGTGCTTCATTGCACAATTGGCCGATAAGTCACAACCATTCACCAAGACTCTACATAAAGGTGTGACTTATGAGTGGAATGAAGAATGTGACAAGGGGTTCACTCAAATCAAACAATATCTTGAAAATCCACCAATCTTGATGCCTCCTATTCATGGGAAGCCATTAATCCTTTATATTTCAGCTACAAACACATCTTTGGGTGCACTACTAGCTCAAGAGGATCAGAATAACAAAGAAAGAGCCATTTATTACATCAGCAAAACTTTGGTCTCTTATGAAATGAACTATTCAGTCATTGAAAAGGCTTGTCTAGCAATGGTGTTTTCTTCACAGAAATTATGACACTATATGCTTGCTCACATGACAAGACTTATTGCTAAAATTGATCCATTAAAGTACTTACTTAGTAAAGCTTCTCTTACAGGCAGACTGGCGAAATGGTTCATGATACTTAGTGAGTTTGACATTGAGTATGTGGAGAGAAAAGCTATTGCAAATCAACTGGCAAAAGCTCCTCTCAAGGATCATCAACCCTTGAAAATTGAATTTCCCGATGAGTCTATAATGTTTCTTACACATCAAACATGGAACATGTTCTTTGATGGCTCATTTACCCAACAGGGGTCGGGTGTTGGAATACTGTTTGTCACACCATAGAGATACTCTTTACCAAAGTCTTACAAGATGTTATTCCCTTGCACAAATAACATCATTGAATATGAAGCTTTAATCAATGGTATGAAGATAGTCATTGAATGGTGTGTGGATGAACTTAAGGTCTTTGGGGACTCACAATTGGTTATCAATCAAGTCAATGACACATATCAAACAAAGGATGAAAATTTGGTACCTTATAAACAAATGGTTGATGATCTCAAACAGTACTTTGCACATATTTCTTTCCAGCAGATTCCAAGAGCATATAATAAAGCATCTGATGCCATGGAAACTCTTGCCTCCATGCTACAAATGTCAGAAAATGACTTCAAACATGAATTCCTGGTGGAGACATTATGCTACCTAGCCTACAATACCCCTGACTCCAAGATGATCTATTCAGTCATTGGACATGATTCATCTCGCTACCATCATATTTACTCCTATCTCTGGGACCAAATTATTCCAAACACTTATACCCGGAATGAAAAATGCCACCTAATTTGCAGTGCTTCATGATATGTCATAGTAGCTAATGACTTGTATAGACAAGGTCTTGACGGTACTCTCCTTAGGTGTCTAGAGCCCAACAAGTCCAAACGTGCATTAGCTGAGGTGTATGAAGGCATCTGTGGTTCTCATTCGAGCAATCTAACATTAGCTCATAAACTTATTAGAGTTGGTTACTACTAGCCAGAAATGGAAAAAGAAGCTATACAATATGCCAAGTCTTGTAAGAAGTTCCAATTACATGGAAATTTGATCCACGCTCCTACCAAGGAGCTCATTTCATTCATCAGTTTCTGGCCGTTTTTGCAATGGGCCTTTGACTTGGTGGGTCAGATACATCTGTCTTCTTCAAGAGGACATAAGTTCATTATCACAACTATAGATTATTTTACCAAATGGGTCGAGGTAGTGCCTCTAACTATAGTTGATGGCAAGTCTGTAGCAAGGTTCATATTGAATTACATCATCTGTAGATATGGTGTACCCTCCTTAATAATCACTAACAATGGGGGCAGTTCAAGAACAAAGATCTGAAGGAGTTATGCACTAAATTTAGAATCATTTAGCATTGGTCCTTGATCTATTATCCCCAGGGTAATGGACAGGCGGAAACTTCCAACAAGACAATTCTTAAGATCCTACACAGAACAGTTCACAAATTTGGTAGAGATTGGCACCTCTAGATTAATCTAGCTTTATGGGCCTACAGAACAAGCATTCAAAATCCAATAGGGGCTACACCCTTTGCCTTAGTCTATGGTGCAAATGTTGTGTTTCCTATTGAGGTCAAGATTCCCACATTGCAAATCTCACCGAGGAAACTCATTACTGATGAAGATATTAGAATATCTCAGCTACAAGAGCTAGAGTTACTAGATGAATGTCGACAAGTGGCATTCGATCATCGAAGAGCATACCAGAAAAGAATGTCTAAGAGCTACAATAAGAAAGTCAGACCAAGGGAATTCCAAGTGGGTGATCTCGTCTTGAGAGAAAACCCCAAGAATCAATAGTAGCAGATACAGAAAGGAAAGTTTGAACCAAACTGGCTTGGTCCATACATTATCACTGCAACATTTGGGTCTGGTGCTTATCAACTATCTACTACTGAAGGAGAACAACTCAAAGAGCCGATCAACGCTCTGCACTTGAAAATATTCTACAGCTGAGACATTCTTAGTATGCTCATGTACATACTTATTGATCCTGAAAAATCCAAAAAAATGGTATATTGTCAAAAAATCCTAAAAATTGCAAAATGTCCTAAAAAATGATCATCTTAGTGAAAACCTAGTAAACAAGCACTTTGATGTATCTATTATCCTGGTGAAAACCTGGTAAACAGGTGCCTTGATAATAATTTTTAAAAATGAAAAAATTGAAAAAAAATAAAATAAAATTGAAAAATACAAAAAAAAAGTGAAAAGTCAAAAAATGCAAAAAAATCCAAAAAAGAGAAAAGAACAAAAAAATTGAAAAAGAAAAAAATGTGCCATTGATGAAAACCTAGCAAACAGGCGTCATGGTAGCAAAAATAGAATCTCTGCCAAGATGGTGAAAACCTAGTAAACAGGCACCTCTTGCTCCCTAATGCTATACCTATTGCAGCACCGCTTGGCTCTTGCTTTCCTACTTTAGTTTGTTTCCTACTTTAGTTTATTTCCTGCTTTAGTTTGTTTCTTACTTTAGTTTGCTAGCTCATGCACTTGCTTTCAGCTACTTTCGAGATTTTGCTCGACTCTTCATGGATTGAAACTGGTCACACTTGGGGGCACCTTCTTGGTCTAGGGGGCATTGTCCTATCATTTTCAGAGGATCTTCCTTGCATCAGTTGCCAGTGGTTCTCACTGTGTCTTCCTGCTAATGCTTAGCTACTTTTGAGATTTCTCCCCTTGAGGATCTCTCATGTATCGGTCACCAGTGGTTCTCACTGTGCCTATCTACTGATACCTAGCTCTTGTTTGAATCCCTCTCTTTCGGGATCTCTTGTACATCAGTCACCAATGATTCTCACTATGTCTACCTGTTGATGTTTCATTCGTACTTGATTCTCTCTTTCGAGAATCTTCCTTGTATTAGTCACTAGTGGTTCTCACTGCATCTGCCTACTGTCGTCGTCCTATTGGGACTTCTTATAATGTACACTTCTAATTCGACATCAATCCATTTAAATTAAAAACTGAAACTGGATTTGTAACTCTCTAAAGCATGCTGAGATTTTCTTTCGAGTGTTTGTTTTGTTTCTTTATCATTTCCCCTCAAGCGAATCTAAGATGTCTATCTTGATTGAGAAACACGAAGACTGGGGGCATGATCTTTTCTTTGCTTTCTGTTTGCTAGTTTAGTTCCAATGATCCAATGAATCCACATAAGAGGGGTGTCCACTGTGAGAGTCTTCATCTCATGTTGGATGGCCATGTGTGCCTCAACTCCTTTTATATGGAAACTTTGGTGAGGTTGGTTCTTCTCCTTGTCTATTTTGAGTGACTTCTTTCTGCTACAAGTGAAATTGCAAATGCTCATCCTGCTAAGTGAACATAAGGTTCACTCTGAGCATTCTTTAGCAAAGGAAGGAACTCTCGTGTGTCTAGCATGTTTGTATGCAAACAACATTCAGGTCATTTTAGCAACTATGCTTTGATGCTTATGTTAATTTGCTAAATCAAAAGGAATAGGTGTTCAGGTCATTCTAGCTTCTTGTGCCTTAATGCTTACACCTCATTCTAACAAATCAAAGACTAATGTCATATTCATATTCTCATGATTGCAATATCAGTGAGGGTTGTATGACATCCTACTAACGTCCGTTGCTAAAACTCTATGATGATAATATAATGAGTCCAACAACCAAGTCCTAGGGATTGCATCTAGCTTAGGCTTGCATTTTCATTCTAAGCTTGCATTGAGACAATGTTTTGGTGCTCTCTTTATTGTCTCCTTAATTCATTCATCGAGGGTTCTCATCTCATTTCCTGGCTTCGTCATGATTGCACAAGTTTTCAGCATTGAAATTGAAATCTAACACTCTTAGATAGCTCGAAATCGTGTTTTAAAATTTTGGGACCATCGAGATCAAATGCTTGTGCAGTCGACCTTCTGGTGGTGTTTTCTTGCTCGAATCTTATCTCATCATCATTTTCTCAAGGTCTGCAATGTTTTCATCAAAAGTCACCTCTAGTCAAATCTGGTCAACTATGGTCAAACTTAGTCAACATGACCTCTAATCACTCCAAATCACTTATGCATCCTCTCAATGTTTCCTTAATATGTTCTGAGTTCCTTTGGATCTCTGATTTTATCTCTATCTGCAACCTTTTGCTATCAATCATCTTTTTGATGTGTCATCTTTCAATTTCACTCCTGAGGGGGCAAGATGATTGCATCATTGAATCTTGTCGAATCAATTCTTGAATCAGTTTGATCTGAATCAAAAGTCCTCATCGCTTGGGGCATCTCTTCACTAGGGGCATCTTTGGGCCTCACATCTTGTCATCTTGTCATCTATCTTTTAGGTATCTAAGCAATCTAACTCGAATCCTCGGGAATCAAGCTTCGTTCTGGAGATGGTTCTCAAAATCTCATTAGGTATTGGGGCAATCTAACCCTAATTCCTGAAAGTCAAGCTTTATTCTGGAGATGGCTCTCGAAATCTCTTTTGGACCGTTATCTGGGCAATCTAACCTAGGTCTCAGAGGATTAAGCTTTGTATTGGGGCAATCTAACCCTGGTTATGGAGATAGTCCTAAATTTGCATTAGTTATCATCTATCAATGGGTATTGGGGCAATCTAACCCTGATTTCAATTTTCTCTCAAGTGGTAATCTAACCTTTGTCTTCGCAATCTAACTTAGACTTCAGAGAATCATATCTCGATCTAATTGGTGTCTTGGCGATCTAACCTCAACTTCTGAGGGTTAAGCTCTATTCTGGAGATAATCCAGAAACCTCATAATCTGTCACATCAGACTATTCTTTGAATCAACGTGATGCTCACACATCAATTCAATGAGGGGCAAAATGTAATACCCCAAAATTGGCACCTTACAATTCTAATCAATTTTGGTGCATTCCTTTGAATTTATGCATCTTTAAAGTCCTATTGTACTGGGCAATTTTCTCTCTCCTACTTGACTTTATTTGACTTGTCAAATGTAAAAAACCCTAAATTTGCATTAATTATACACTATATTTAATTCTTAAATATTCAACTTTATTGGCTAAATAATCCCTATGATTAATTAATTTAATTCTAAAGTCCTAAGTGCTTTAAATTAAATTAATTCCACCCCCTTTAGCTAATACACATCATGGAATTAAATAATTATTTGGTTATTTGAATGGACATCTTTATTTGGATTTAATTATTCAAATTATTCGAAAGGTCACCCATATGTGGCAATAATTCATTCTTTTAATTAAATAATTCGCCATATTTGTCTCACCATGGAAATGAAGAGTCAGTTGTTTCTTTTCAAGAAACTCTTCATCCTCTCTCCCGACTTTTCTATATTATGAGCTCCTTATCTTCATTTTGAGGAGGCAATTGTGAGAGCATCCAAACTATAGTCAATTTTAGTCTCAATTTTCATGCTTTCAAGCTTTTATTGCACAACTAGATTAATTTCTCATTGCTAGTGTAATTGCATTTTCATATTAAATTAGTTTTCCTATTTTCTAGTAGCTTAATTTTCACATTCCTTTCAGGTTTCTTAGAGTAATTCTGCACTTTCATTCTTAGATTACTTTGCATTTTCAATTCTAGCTTAAAAATCTGCATTCTTCATTTTAGATTAATTCATTGCAATTTTGATCATTTCAAGCTTTCAAATCCTTCGTCTTAGTTTGGTCTAATGGTTGTTGGCTCTCCAATCTGTGAGTAATCCAAACACCTCAGTTAATTAGGAGGCAACAGGTTGAATCAATAGATATTGTGAATTGAGTAATTCATACTCATCTTCGTGATTCTATGATCAAGCAATGACTATGTTGTGTATATGGTTGAATTCTGAGATCCATATTCAAGCATAAACAATAGCTATTCTGTCTTGTTTGGATTTGGTTACCTCAGTAATCAAATGTGTCACAACCATTCTTAGTGTACATTCCAATCCTTGCACTCGAATACCAGTAACTCTATGAATCATCATCTTTGAAATATTGTAAGGCTTGTTCAACCAAATGAATTGGTCATGCACTCTACTAAACACATAGAGAATCCAATCAGGATGAAGTTGAGTGGGAATGTCTGCCACATGCGTTAAACCTTTCACCTATATATTTTTTCATTCATCTCTCAACACACCATCGATACACATACTCTCATATTCTTTCTTAATAGCACCAAATCTCAGTTCTTTAATCTTACAATGAACATAAGACTGAACATCTTCAATCAATAGCAATCATGGAGGAATCGTAGATAGGGCACCTGACATATTAATCTTCATCACTTTGATCGGATGAAGCCTGAACATTGGTTGAGGCTTCTCAACAATGTTCATCAAAATAGGTATATCAACTTTCCTTGCCATTTCAACTGACTGCAACAACAAACAAGTTCAACTACGAACCAAATAGATAACTTCGCAAAATATATCAACTAGGGCTCTTCAAAATTGTGATAGCAAAATAAGCTCAAGTGATCAAATGAAAGTAAAGGTAAAAAGCGAGATCACTTCCCTTTATTTATCATTGTGTTATAACTAGTATGTACTTCCAATGGTAAAACAATGCTTTCCCAACAATAGGAATAGTGTCATATCACTAGCTAATGTGTATCCACCGATAGGTAGTTTTTCAACCATTAAAACTAATATCAAATGGTAAAAGATATGTACCATGGAAATTCAATTCTAATCGCCATATAAACATCAACAACTCCAAAATCTTTATAAATACCAAAATCACAACATTTTACAACATAATGTGCATATAGATATTACCACTCTTGAATCTAGGGGATCAGTAAAGGATTTTTCTTTAAGTGCTCCCCCTAAGAAAATAATGTTCTTAGTTTGAAGAAGAATCCTCTACACTAGAGGATGGTGAATACTTTTTGGATGATTTTACTTCTTCCTATTTACCTTCCTTCTTCTCTCTTACTTTCCTCCAAATCTTCTTCATTTCTTGATCAACTGCCTCAACATCAACAATCTTTTTGCCTTTTCTATTCTTTGACTGGTAGGATGACCGGTTTTTGAATCGACTGTCTTTTGCAAGATGATTGACCTTACAAAAAATAAAGCATGCCATACTGGTTGACCTCCAAGGTCCAACATTAGCTCTTTGTGTTCTCATTCTGAAATTCATCGCTAGATGATCATAATTTCCACATGCAAAACATGTTACATCCAATTGTCTTTCCCTTCTATTAGGGCTTACCAGTTTAACTAGAGACCTAGGAACATAAGCTTAGTCCTAAAATTCTTAGCTTTATGTCCATAATTGTTACATGTAAAATATTATCCATCAAATCTACTACCATTGGATCTATTGCTAGATCTTCTACTAGATCGAGATCTACAATCATATGTAATATGACCATACTTATGACAATTATAGAAATAACCATTAAATAAGTAAGGTTTGTTCATAGGTTTTCTCCTACATACATTTGCAATGTGACCATGCTTTCCACAGTTATAGCAAGTAGGTCTATTGGGTTTCTTTCCTGCATTTTTTAGCTCTTCCTTCTAGTCTTGTGGCTTCTCATGTTTAAATTTAGATGATTGTCCAACTTCAAATGTTCCTTGACCGATGTAACCAATACCAATTTTACCATTTTTTCTCCTTTGGTTATTCAATTGTTCAATAAGCTTTTGTGATCTTTCATTGTACTTTCTCAGTTGCTCATCGATTTCTTTCTTAGATTGCGCATCATTCTTCATCTTTGCATTCTCATCTCTAAGTCTTTCATTCTCACTTACGACCTACATATTTTCTTCAACAACATCATGTATCTAACTTCTGTATAGGGTAAATTCCTACCTTAGTCTATTAAGTTATTCATCTTTAACCTTTAGGAATCCTCAACAATCTTTCTTACATTCTCAGCTATTCTCTTTCCTTCTAGATCTTCACACAACCTGACAGATTGACTTTCAAGTTCTCTTTTCAAATTTGTCACTTATTGTTTAAGTCCTTTATTCTTTTCCATCAGATCTGCAATTGCTTCTTCAAAATCTTCAGATGTACTTCCTTCAAATAGTTTTTCAATGTAATCTTGACTCTCATTCAACTGTTCACTAAGTTTTCTCCTTATTTCCAATGATTTCTTCAGTTTTTCCTCCAGCTCATAGATCACCTTGTGTGCACTCTCAAGTTCCATTTCATGCCTGTAACTCTCCACAATTATAGATATTTCCCTAAAGCTATTAGAATTATCAATAAGAGGACTAGTGCTTTGATAGAAATTGTTATAATTCTTAGACACTAAGAGGTGGGGGGTAAATCAATGCAAACAAATTTAAAACTAATTCAACCACCAATCTGATTAACCTTACTAATACCTTCCAAATAGTAAAGCATATAACTAAAGTAAATAAATAAAAGATAGAAATATTAGACATCCACAAAATCATCACACATGACACATTGATTTTTGTGTGGAAACCCTTAATTAGAGGGAAAAACCACAGTGGGGATGACACCCAAAAGCCCACTACTGCAGTAAATGAGTTTGCCTTGTTAGAAGCTTACAATTACCCTTTTCTTAGGGTTCACCCTGTTAGGAGTGACTAGTACCTTGTTAGAACTACAATCAGATCTACTAAGATCTACCTTGCTAGAGGATTTCAAAACTCTATTAAGAGATCACCCAGTTTAGGGATTTATAATAGGAACTTGTTAAAGTTCACTTGGTTGAGGGATTTTCTTGTTGTAACTACTAGGGAACAAAAAGTTGAATGATCTATATGTAGCATTGACTACTTGACAGATCCAATCTGTTTCTCACTCTTTGTAACTGCTCAAGAATCTAACTCTATCAAATCTCTAATCGCAACCCTAATTGACTTCACAATATCATACCAATAACATCAACTCTCAACAACACAACATCATCAATATATGAGTAGTACCACTTATATACATTTCTAGCACCAACTTCATGAAATTTAAATACTTTCTCTTTAAAGTGATAATCTCTATGCAAGTCACAATTTCCTATGACCACATCAGCTTATAATAAGATCTGCATTATATTTCTCCAAAATAGTCAAACACATTTTGACTTCTACAATACACCACCTTAGATCTTCCTTAAATAATATCTTTGATTATGAAATTAAATCCTCATCAATTCTATAACCACTATTACACATCATCATAATACCAAATATCATCTTAACATCAAAACCACTTACTGATCTAACATCTTATAGATGATGCTCAAGAACACAAGTGTTCTTACCTGTCTGAATGATTGTGTTGACAAAATCTCTATCACCGATCAACCAAATGTATTGTGGTCAGAACCATAATTTACTTTGACCATGTTGATATTGCATCCATGACTACACCTCATAATTATTCATTTGTCACAACTGCTACCAAAGTGTTGACCTCTCTATCTACTGATCTTTTGGACTTAACCATTTTCCTACATAACCGATTACTTATCCTTCACACCGATTGCATCCTATACTTCACTGATTATGATACATGACTAAAATGACTTAGTTGTCATCAATGAAAACAAAATCAATTGCTTCAAATTACTAAAACTATGCCAACTCAACATAATTCCAATATTTAATGCCTTGTTCATTAATACCAAGTCCTAAGCCATTGTATACTTGTTGAGCAATGATATCATATCCCATATTGTAAGTAGCCTTGAGTGTAGAAGGTGAAGAAGATTCATCTTGATATTTATGATAGTGTGTTGTATAAAGCATAATAAAGGGGGAAATGTTATCCTTATCCTTAGGGAGATCCCCATCACTATTCTCATCATCCTTAGGTTGTGAAGAAGATGAAGGATTGCCCAAATTCTCTTGTCTACTCAATACTCTCAAAGAGAAAGCATCTAGAAAATGTTTGTCATTTTGGTTATGAATAATGTCTTGATAAATGTGGAAGTTTCTAGGGTCATCAAACGAACTATTTGCTCTAAGATTATCGATTAGAGTAGATTGGGGGTGAGAAGATCTAGACCTCGCTACAATGGATCACTAGGAGCTAGATCTCTATCATCAAGATTAGTAAGAACTATAGGAGTAGGATTAGGAGGATTTTTTTGATCCTTAGGTTCATCCATAAATACCCTTATGTTATCTTTTTTCCTCATGCATTTTGTTAAAATTTGAAGAAGAAAGACACATGCAATATTGATAAAGGTCGTGAAATATGCCTTATCAGGAAGAAAAATGTTTGTTGACCTCATAATGCCATATGCAAGAATTCCATGAAGAAAGATAAACATAATGAAATGCAAGAAAGTATGATTCACTAAATGCATTTGATAAAGATAACTAAGAAGGAATGTAATGATATAGGCTATCACACAACAATCCATCTTAGAAATCTCCATAACAATGAGATCTAGACACCAAATCAAAATGGAAATGTAATGTGTCAGGTTCACCAAAATGTATAATGGGCGAACCAAGGCATGCAATTTGAGAAAGATATGATGTAAAGATTTTCTATCACAATGCATACAAAGAAGAGCATGAAAATAGGATATAACTACCAAATCAAAGGTATGTAAGAGGAGTTGGGTTTTCCAAAATGTATAATAGAAATGATGAACAATGCTAAAGTGTAGCTTACTCACCAAATTTGTGTATGCATTGGATTACAAAACCCTCACAAAGTGAATCTAATTAGCACAACCAAAAGGAGGATGGGTGTCAATGCAAGATCTATGCTTAATGACATTTGAATATTCCTTAATGGAGGTTTTGATTTGATCTGATGAAGTAAATACAAGGGAAAAGAAGGGAGAATAAGTGCACCTAGAAACAAGATGGAGAGAGTAGGACTTTGAAATTGAATTTGATTATTGTCAGAATCTCAGAAGGACTGTTATAACTTTAGATCTAGAAGATAGAGAGCTGAATCTTTCTTCTCTGAAAAATTGACTGAAAAATGCTAGGGACAAGTTGACTTTTAGGGTATGATTTGACTAGTTGACTTGTTCTTGGCCAAAACTAATGAAACTTTCCCAGATTCTCTAGTAACACCTATACTTCTCTGATCCAGAATCACAGCTCCACAACCTATTCCTGCACATAGATAGACAAGGAATAAGGTTGAAGAAAGGGGTTTGCTTCAGTCAAACCCTTTTTTAAGAATCAACCTTGAAATGAAATGAAATAAAAGGAAAAGTGTGATATTGTGCAGTAGAGGCTATATCTAGACAATGAAGTATAGATCATACCTTTTAGATGAAATTACCTTTTTAAATGTGATCAAGTATATCAATGCAATAGCTTTGACTAAACACTAAAAACTAAAAATAAATCATGAAAAGATAAAAATTATGAAGTATATGTTGTAATCTACCACAATATGTGATTGGGGAAGAGAGAGAAGAAGAAAGCTTGATGGATGAATGTGGATCTCCTTCCTTTATAGAAAAATCCTTTTCTTGGCTTCCAATGGAGAAAGAAGCTATATCCATGGAAGAATACACATTGATTGCATGAGATAAATGAAGACTTGGATACTTGATGAATTCCTTGAACTTGAATGCTTGGTTGCTTGATAACTTGCACATGAATGATGGATGACTTTATTGCATAATAATGGAATATCATAATTGTGGATGGATAAAATGAGGGGAGAAGATGTCCTTTTATACTTACTCCTTCCATTCGAGATTCAAATTCCATCAAGGTTGACCACATATTTGAATCTCAAAGGATAACCCTGACATCAGGCTCCAGGTAAAATTTGGGCCTAAAACCTGAGGGACAAGTTGGGTACTCAAGTTGTAACTAGGGACAAGTTGAATAGTCAACTTGTCCCAGGAAAAACTAACTTCAATTTTATGGGGATGATGGGGAAGGTGAAAAGGAGTGGGAGGATAAAAATGTAGGTTGTTGCGGGGTCATAGAAGATCTTGAAAGTACAACATAAATGAATAGGTCCTAAGTGAGGAAATGAATTATGGGATTGGATGGAAAATTAAAATTCATGCCTAGAGGAGAGAGCCAACCTCGAGTTGAAGCAAGATTGAGTAAGGAGGAGGACCCATATTTGAATTAAGTATGCATTTAAGTGTAATATGAGGTCCTACCATAGAGAACACACTAAAGTAGGCACCAAATTGTCCTGAAATGAGCACAAGTTAGGTGCTTACTTTTTAGGACAATACAATAGTATTATTCATGATTGATGTTATTGACTAAGGTTAAAGCCTCTTACAAGTATGCTTGACCTAGGGTTAATCCTTGGATGTCTTTGATAGACTAAAATTTGTATTGTTCTTGATTTACATTACCAACCAAGGTTCAAATCTCCCACAAGTATTCTTGGGCCAGGGTCAATACATGAATAACTTTAACAAAGTGGAACCCAAATTCATTCTTGAATGATTTTGATAGATTGGAACAAGTAGTCATATACTCATGACAACATTGTCAAGGGATAATTTCAAATTTATATTTATCCACAAAAATTTTGAAGGAAAAAATGGACCTTGTACTCATGAAAAATCAAGTAAGAGTGTAGAAATTAAATATGTAGTAGAAAATATTATAGAGAAAGAGTTCTTGAAGCCTATGTCTTCATCAACAAGAGTTTTTATGCCTGTGTCTTCAAATCTTCTATAATTTTTCTTGTACTATGGTCAATCTTTGAATGACTTTGACAAACATGAATTTGTATTCATGATAGACTAAAACCCATGTTGTTCTCAATTTTCATTATTAACCAAGGTTCAAATATAAATATACTTAAGATAGGGTCAATCCTTGAACGAATTTGACAAATTAGAACCTATATTCATGACATACTAGAACCTATAATCTTCTTAATTTACATTATCAACCAAGGTTCAAATCTCCTATACTTGGGGTATGATCAATCCTTGAATGACTTTGATAGGTTAGAACCCATATTCATGGCATACTAGAATTCATAGTGTTCTTCATTTACATTATCAACTAATATTCAAATCTCCTATAGGTATGCTTGGGGTAGAGTCAATCCTCGAATGAATTTAATAGATTGGAACTTGTATTCATGATAAGGTGGAATACACATTCTTCTTGATTTACATTATCAAATATGGTTCAAATCTCCTATAAGTATGCTTAGGCTAGGGTTAATCCTTGATTTACTTTGACATACTAGAATCTATATCCATGATAGATTGGAAGCCATATTCATGATAGAATAAGAACCTTGTATTGTTCTCGATTTACACTATCAACCAATGTTCAATCCTTGGATGAATTTGACATACTAGACTCTATATTCATGATAGACTAGAACCCATATTGTTCTTGATTTACACTATCAATTTATGGTTCAAATATCCAATAGGTATGATGATGCAAGTGAGGACGGGGAGAGGGCCCAAAGGCACACCCTAACTAGATCCACCTTGTAGAGATCACATGCGGAAGCAACAACACACAAAAGTGAGAGAGAGAATGCATATACTTTAATATATTATCTTCAATTGATTCATACATGTCGGGCTGTAATGCCTTCCTTGTTTAGGCTAGATATTACAATCAAGTAGAGAAGTCCTCCAACATGTGAGGATCTACAAAATAATCTCTAATCTTCTAGCTTATATCTTCTAGCTAAACTCTCCCCTAATCTCTAACCAAACAAATACATTTATACAAGAGGCTACCAAACAAGTCAACCTTTAAATCCACCATCAACAGAAGGAATGACCAGATCTAGGTCCACACGCTTCTTAATGATATATACCATCATTAATTCCATGACCGTAATTAAATGTAAGAGTCGGCCTCAATAGAAATCCAAAATAAACAACTCGGTAAGCAAGGATAACTGAGTGCCAAACAAGCATCATCGAGTGCCAGGGAACTAACCAAGCACCAGAGAGATAACCGACCAACACCGGTGAACAAAGGAAATCAAGCAACACTAAACCAACTCGATCAAAGAAGGAACCGAGCAACATAGAAAACTTCAAACATGTTTTTGGTGACACATGATTGCCAAGGACCCGAGATGCTCCTGCATCAGACACCTGGGATTATGTGAAAATGATTCTTTGAATCATGAAGTAGGTATAACCCTAGCTGAACCCAACTCAGATTGTGAAATCCATGAACTGTCTTCAATCAGTCTATTCTTCCACTTTACCAAATATTCCATATACTATTTTCCTCTTGTACTTCTATCGATTCTTTGCTCCAAAATCTTCTCAACTTCTTCCATTTGTTTCTTGGGATAATCCATCGGTACTGTCATGTCTTCATCAAGTTCATGATACTCATATAAATTAGCAATGTTGACTATAGGTGATATATCCATATCATTAGGTAACTAAAACTCATATACATTTCCACTATCAAATTTCTTCAGTATCTTGCAAGGGCCAAACTTCTTCATTTTCAGCTTTCCATATGTTCCAATAGGAAATTTACCTTTCTTTAAATGAACCATTACTTCATCACCGACTACAAAAGTCTTGTCTTCTTGATCTATCAGCTTTGTCTTTGTATTTCTGATTACTTATTTCCAACTTATATTTCACATCTTCATGCAATGTCTTCATGTACTTAGCGAACTTTACTCCTTCAACACTTCTCTTTCTTTCATCAACAATATCCCTCAAATCTGATATACCTCTCGGTTGTATGTCATTTACAATCTCAAAAGGTGTTTTTCTAGTACTCCTATTCACTGAATTATTGTATGCAAATTCTGCTTGTGCAAACACATAATCTCAATTACTTGGTATGTCTCCAACTAAACATCTCAAAAGATTTCCCAAACTTCTATTCACAACTTATGTATGTCCATTAGTTTGTGGGTGAAATGTAGAGCTATATTTCAACTCGGTGCCAAAATTTCTCCAAAGGGTCTTCCAAAAGTATCCAACAAATTTACTACCTCAATCAGAGATAATACTCCTCGGTAATCCATGCAATCTAACAATTTCCTTAAAGAAAAGATTTGCTATATGTATTACATCTGATGTTTTTCTACAAGGTATAAAATGTACCATTTTAGAAAATCTATCCACAACAACAAATATAGAATCATTACCTCTTACTATCTTCGATAAGCCAAGAACAAAAACCATACTGATGTTAATCCACGGATTCTTAGGAACATAAATCGGTGTATACAATCCAGTATTCTGACTTACTCCTTTTGCAACTTGACAAATTCCACAACTTTTCACAAATTTATGAACATCTTTATACAACTGTGGCCAAAAGTATTTCTCCTTAAGCAAATTCAATGTTTTATCAACACCAAAATGTCCAGCCAAACCACTACTATGTTTCTCCTTTATCAAATTAGTTCTCATTGCTCCTCTCGGTATACACAACTAAATACCTTTAAACAACATACCTTCTTGAATAAAATATTCTTCCCATTTAGTACTCGGTTTATCTTGAATAGGTGCTCTGCACTTTCTCCAT
Source organism: Chamaecyparis obtusa (assembly GCA_027943335.1). Lineage (NCBI taxonomy): Eukaryota > Viridiplantae > Streptophyta > Pinopsida > Cupressales > Cupressaceae > Chamaecyparis > Chamaecyparis obtusa. The sequence continues at coordinate 220,780 of BSBK01000349.1, read as the reverse complement.
AGCTCAAAAAAATCAAGATCAAATTCATAAGAATCTCTCATGTCATCAAATCCAAGAACTTCAATTTTCATCTCAATCATCAAAGATCTTCTTCTACTCAATGCATCAACAACTCGGTTAGTAACTCCACTCTTATGCTTTATCACAAATGTATAACTCTACAAATACTTAACCCATTTCATATGTTTTTGATTCAACTTGTTCTGACTACCCAAATACTGTAAAGCCTTAAGATCAGTATACAACACAAATTTACTCGGTATCAAATAATGTCTCCATTTCTTCAATGCTTGAACAATAGCATAGAATTCTTGGTCATACACAAAATATTTCCTTTTTGCATCATTCAACTTTTCACTAAATAAAGCAACAAGTTTACCTTCTTGACTCAATACAACTCCTATTCCACTTCCACTTGCATCACATTCTACTTGAAATACCTTATTGAAATCAGGCAATGCCAACGCAAGCAATTCAACAACCTTCTGCTTCAGAGTCTCAAAACTTTTATTAGCTCCATGTGTCCACTTGAATTCTCTTTTATCTCCTCTCATAGTCTCAATCATAGCATTACAAATTGAACTGAAATTCCTAATAAACTTTTGGTAAAAACTTGCCAAACCATGAAATTATCTTACCTCACTAGCATTGTTAGGTGTAGGCCAATTCAAAATAGCTTCAACCTTTTCAGGATCCATCTTCAAACCATTAGTTGAAATCACAAATCCTAAATACACAATCTCCTCTTTCATGAATGAACACTTTTTCCAAATTTATCAACAACTTTTCTTCTTTCAACCTCTATAATACTTCTTTAACATGCAACAAATGTTATTCTTTGGTCTTACTAAATATTAGAATATCATCAAGGTATACAATCACAAACTTACCCAAGAATTTCTTAAAAACTTCATTCATCAACCTCATAAAAGTACAAGGTGCATTAGTTAAACCAAAAGGCATAACCAACCACTCATACAAACCTTATTTTGTCTTGAAAGCAGTCTTCCACTCATCACCTTCTTTTATTCTGATCTGATGATACCCACTTTTCAAATCAATTTTGGTAAAATACTTTGCTCTAGTCAAACTATCCATTATGTCATCCATTCTCGGTATAAGAAACCTATATTTCACTGTTATCTTGTTGATTACTCTGGAATCAATACACATTCGTCATTCTCCATTCTTCTTAGGTGCCAATACAATAGGTACTGCACAAGGAATCAAACTTTCTATAATCAAACCTTCCTGCAACAATTCTTGAATCTGTCGGTTCAATTCCTGATTCTTGGTAGGTGTCAACCGATGTGGTGCCTTATTCAGTAAACTAGCTCCAGGGATTAGATCCATGCAATGATAAATGATTCTCTTCAGTGGAAAACCATCATGTACATTATCAAAAATGATCTCACTATACTCGGTGAGTAACTTATCAATCTCCTCAGGTATATTATCCTTTGTTTTCTTACTCGATTTGTTAGGAATCATAGTAAAATATACATCATTTTTCTTCAAATCCTTAACAAACTTTCTTCCTTCCATTAGGAAAACTTTCACAGATGTGCAAACATTACTAACAGGTTCTTCAATCAAAGGTAACAATATTTGTATTCTTCCATAAGCACAAATAGTATATTTATGCAATCTCCCATCATATATAGCATGTCAATCATATTGCCAAGGTCTACCCAACAAAATATGACAACAATCCATAGGCATGATATCACATAACACCTTATCGTAGTACTTTCCAATTTTCAAATTCACATAACATTGCTCACTTACCAAGAGTGTATGCTCATCTTTGATCTGATAGGGCTTTGGGTGTTCCAACCTTTTCAACTACAACTTTGTGACCATTTCCTGAGATGCCAGATTCTCTGAGCTACCACAGTCAATGATTACCTTCCAAACTTCATTAGAAACTCTACATCTGGTCTTGAACAAACTTTTCCTTACTGAATCTTCCTTATTACTTTCACTCCAAAGTTCTCTCCTTACCATGAAGTTATTTTCCTTCTCAAGTTCATTCGATGACTCTTCTCGCACCAAGGCATTTCTACTATTACCGACCTTCTTACTTGCATGTGTACACTCAAATGATCTATGTCCTTCTTCTCCATAATTGTAACAAGTTCCTCAGAAATCACCTCTGTTATAACCACCTCCGTAGTTACTACCTCTACCTCTAGATGAACTTTCACCTTTCCACTCGGTCTTGCCTTTATCCAGAGTTGTCTTTTCAGGTTTAGATCTACCATTTTCACCATAAGATCTACCTCTTCCTCTAGGGAATCTACCACCTCTACCTCTTTGTCTTTTCTCATGTCTCTTGTTCAATTTCTCCTCAACTTTCAATGCAAACTGATAAGCCTCTTCAATGTTCTCCAATTTGACCAAACTGATTTCTTCTTGGATGGAAACTCTCAAACCATTCAGGTATCTAGCAATTATTTCCACATCATCTTCATCATGTCCAAATCTGATATCTAATCTATAGAATTCCTCAGTATATTCTTTTACCAAGCTATCTTTCTACCTCAAACTTTGCATTCCCCTAACTAGGTTAATTTGATAATCACAAGGTAAGAACTTTCCTTTCAATTTATTCACCATTTTATTCCATACCTTGATTTTGTCTTTGCCTTTCCTCTTTCTATCCAACTGTAGATGTTCCCAACACAAGGATGCATGACTTTTCAACTTTGTGCTTGCAATTTTCACCTTCTTTTCCTCAGGTACATTCTCATATTCAAAGTACTTTTCCATCTTGATGATCCAGTCCACCAATTCATCAGAATCCAATTTTCCACTATACTCAGGAGGATTAAAGTGTGGTGTAGACTTCAGATTTGTCAAAGCCTTCAACAATCTTTGCTCACCTTGATCCATCATCGGTGCAGGTTCTACATCACCTTGTTCTTCCTCAATTTCATCATCACTAACATCTTCAAGATGTCTTCCTCTCCTCTGGGTTGTTTCAATAACTTCTAATCTAGCAACTGCAAGTTGTCTCAACATGTCTGCCAATCCTGGATCTGCATCTCGCCTCCCACGAACCATCTTGAAACCCTCTGCAATTGCAGGCTAGATCACAATTTGCTACCCCACAACCAATGAACTAGGGTTTGATAAGAAGGAACCCTCAACCTAGATTCACAAACCTAGATCCAGATCTCACCTCGCTTTGATACCACCTGACGCAAGCAAGGATAGGGAGAGGGCCCAGAGGCACACCCTAACTAGATTCACCTTACAAAGATCACATGTGGAAGCAACAACACACAAAAGTGAGAGAGAGAATGCAGACACTTTCATATATTATCTTCAATTGATTCATACATGTCGGGCTGTAAGGCCTTCCTAGTTTAAGCTAGATATTACAATCAAGTACAGAAGTCCTCCAATATGTGATGATCTACAAAATAATCTCTAATCTTCTAGCTTCTATCTTCTAACTGAACTCTCCCCTAATCTCTAACCAAACAACTACATTTATACAAGAGGCTACTGAACAAGTCAGCCTTCAGATCCACCATCAGCAGAAGGAATGACCAGATCTAGGTCCACACACTTCCCAATGATAGATACCATCATTAAATCCACAACCATAATTAAATGTGTAAGAATTTGCAAATAGCAAATATTGAACCAAGGATCTAGAGATTTAAGAAAAGCACAAGAGAGAAAATATGAATGCAAGGATGGATTGAATAGATCCATTAATGAATTAATCAATGCTCAATGCTCAATGAAATGATTACATAATAGGCCTCCTTATATAGGAAAGGCAATAAGAGAGAATGATAAGGAGCTAATAAGCTATCACCTATGCTAGGTGTAATCACATGTCCACCAAATGTGGATCATCCTCCAATATGCAATAACGTATGTGCATTGGATTAGGATGATAATGTGATAAGAGCACGAAAGGTGGATCTCACACACAATGAGGTATGTGAAGACAACTATCACACCAAAAGCGGAATTTCTCCTACACCATGTGCTTAATAGATGTGCACACTCCTAGGTGTCTCAATCACAAATTACTATGCAATGCATGAACCTAAGTAAGATTAAGTAAAGTGTAATTAGGAATAATTAATTACACCAACACCCCCCCTTAAGTGCAACTTAGGGGAATGCACTTAAACTCACAATGCAAGATGGGTCCCGGCTACTAGGCCATGTTAGGTACCTATGTACAAAATGCAATACATGAAATGCAAAACTCTCATAAAGTGGAGAAAGAGGGAAAACCTCATGGGAAAAACCCTCCCCCAAAAAGAGATAAGGAAACAAGATGCATGGATGGATGGAGTACTCAAGACCCCCCAAGAACTACATACATCATGTATATACAAAGAAGTATCCCCCCATAAGAAGGATAGTTGGAGACATGATATCCCCCCCATAATGTAGAAGCTCTCATGTTGATGAAGAGTACCTGCAAACAATAGTTCAACCAATGCTTACAAGAAACATGTCTCCACTTAGGAAGAAATAGATACATCAAATGAAAAAGAAGCCAATCCTTGTGCAAATGGAAGGAGGAAGAAGATGTAGGTCTCCATGTATGAATCTCTGAAGACTGAATAGGTCTCTCCAAGATCAAAGAATCTGTCACCTCATGTGACAAATCAAGTGAAGAAGGAGAAGAATCAAGTGCACCAATCTCCAAAGAAGGTGAAGAAGTGTCCCCATCTATGATGAAACTATCATCAAGGGAAAGAGAAACCCCCTCAGGTATGTCTTCCAAATCTGCATCATGAGAATCAACAAATGTTGAAGATGCATCCAAGTAGTCATCACATTCTGCAAGATCTGAAACAATATGATCATCCTGCTGAATAGTAGAGCCCATGTCTGAAGAAGCAGTAGGTAGAGGAGTAGGAAGATTAACACTTGTCTCAACAACAAAATGATTCAAGTGCCCAAAATTCTCCTCATAATTATCCCTTGGAAAAGGGATGGGTACATCATGAATATCATCATCATTATCAACAAAACTAGAAAAAGAATACAAGCGGGATGTATGATCAATAACTCCCATTGCTATGACATCTCTAGTCTCCATGTCCCTAATATAGACATAATCAGGAGTGAACTCAACAATTTTACCTTGTGCCCCATGTGTAATTTGGTAAATAGAAAGGAGATTAGTGGTCAAGGATGGTACACAAAGAACATCATTAAATGTCCCCTCTCCCATAGGAATAGAACCTTTCCCACAAACTCTCATGAATGTGTTGTTACCCATCAAAATATTAGGAGAATTACAAGGCTCAATAGAAGAAAACATATCCATAGAAGATGCCATATGATGTGATGCACCTGAATCAAGAAGCCATTTACCTTGCTCAGGATGTGTGGAAGCCATGAGTGCTTGTCCTTTACCTTTATCTTTGGATGATGATGAAGATGTAGAAGTTGCCAAATGTGTAGAAGAAGGATCAAACACTGATGAGGGTAACTTAATGTTGTGTTTCTAAATAATGTGAGTTAGCTCATCAATCTTCTTTTGAAAACACTTATGCTCATCATGTCCTAACTTTTGACAATATGCACATTTATCTCTCTTTCTTCTAGATGATTCCTCTCTTAAAGAGGACTTGGATTCAGTACTTTTTGGTGAAGAAGATTCATTACCTTTGTCATGAGGCTTAGGATCCTTATTGTGTTTCTTTCCCTTGCCATTAGAAGCCTTTGATGTAGACTCATTTGCAATCAATGCTTGATGTGTGGAAGGCTTGAACTGACCCATGTGTGCCAACTTTGCTTGTTCCCTCGTGAGTTGCGCTGCAAATTCATCAAGAGAGGGCAATTTGTATGCACTACCAAGAGCATCCATAGTAGCATAGAATGTAGAAACAAAGATAGAATAATCAGGACCAAGCTTGGAAAGAATAGAAAAGATCAATTGTTCATCCCCTTTAACAATGCCACATGAAGAAAGCTCCAATCTAATAGTATTGAACTTAGAGAAAAAATCTTGAATATTGTCAAAATCCCTAGGATTAAGACCTATGAGATCATTCTCTAATCTGAATTTTTTCATTCTATCAGGTTTACCAAAGAGTCCTTCCAATGTGATCCAAGCATCACGAGGATGTGTGCAAGATTCAATATGAAAGAGCATGTCGCGAGAGATGGATGATCTAAGAGAGCCAAGTGCTTTATCCCTTCTATCAAACCACTCTCTCCTTTCTACAACACCTGTTTGAGGTTCTTGATCCTACCCAAGAGTCATTCTAAGCAATCTAAGACTCAACAAATGATCACTTAAAGATACTTTCCATTCATGGTAGTTATATGGAGTGAGGATTTTAACCTTTGAATTATCCATATTAACACCAAATAATGATTGATAACTACTGATAACTCCTTCAAATGACTGATGCAAATCAGAAAACTAAAATCCAAGAATTAACCAAGTGCAATTATAGCCCCAAAATGACCTATTTCTAAAAGTGATATGTCTACCCAAAATCACTCAAATCTAATTGCAGATCTGGAAAGTAGACAAAAAATCATGCACTTTCAAAAAATAATTCACCTCAAAATGTTACCGTATGTGCCCAAATGAAGCCCTAGAAGTTGCAAAAATCAGGAATAGACAAGAATAGTCAACAAGATCTGCAATTTCTGACAAATGAGGCCACCAAAATGCAAAATTAACACCACCACTGGAAAATTCAAGAAATTCTACCTAATTTTAAAAAAAATTGCACCCGATTTAGAGCCCGGATGACCAAGTTATGGCCTCTCAAAGTTGGACTATCAAATCCAAAATGCAAATGGTGAAGGCTAGGAAATCTCCAAACCCTGCTAACGTTAGCAGATTATAGGGTTAAATTTGACAGTCATACAACCGTCAAAAAGACCCAATTTTTCCTTGCTGCGACGGCTAGATGACCGTCAATTTTAGCATAGTGAAATGCTGACACAAGCAAAAAAGGGGCCCTTGCTAACGTGTTTGCTGACTATGCGTGTTGTACTTCTCCGTACGATGATGTGTCAGATGTGATGCGGTAGATGTTGATGTGGCAGTGTGGCCACATGTCATGTTGTGGTGTTGATCAGTGTGTGCCATAAATGTGTCACACTTCTATGGATCATTACATGCAAGGAAACTCAAGAATGAGCCCTCACAAATCGATCCATAGCTCCCTAGGCATGGAGTGCAAGGGCTTTTAAGAATGCTCTCAGCTAGAGCTATTTAGCCTATAACCTTGCTAGTAAACCATGCAATGGGAGATTCAATGAAGACAAGGGCAAGAATGCCAATATCCTCAAGAATCAAGAATGAAAATGCAATGTAATGCTAACTAGAAATGGAAATGCAAGCTAAGCTATGAAAGGAAATATGCAAGTGTTACAACCCAAGCTAATTAATCTATGTGAGCTAATCTAGAGCATAGAAATGAAGCTAATCTAAGAAAGCATAAATATGAAGCTAAGCTAAGAATGCAAGAATGAGATGTAAATGCTAAGAATGAGATGTAGATGCTAAGAATGCTCCAAATATTCAAAAGCTCCAAAGTGACCTAGAAAACCTGCAGCATAAAGTTAGCATAAAAAGTTGGGGATCTAAAATGAAGAAGAGAGCTCTTCTTTTATAGGAAATGAGGAGAAATGGACCATGGAGATTAAGAGGCAAAAGATTTAATCAACGGTGGAGCTTAAAAGAGGAGCAATCCATGTGCACAAGTATCCTCCAATAGGAAAATAAGAGTTGACTTTTGTGTCCATATGAGACAAAAAGTGTTTTTTCTCTTTTTATAAAATAAGAATAATGCTTTATTTGTGCAACTTAGGATAAGAGGAAAAGTGGGAGCTTTTTATTTATTAAAAGGGGAGGAAATATTCCTTTTAATAAATAAAGACTTAGGATAAGATGGTTAGCCCATAGAAAATAATCAAATAAATGATAGGACTAGGATTTGATCAAGAACAAGCAATTAGTGATTTAGCAAATGGGGGCTAATAGTCTAGGTGACCATTTTTAGGTGTATACATTTGCCCCTCTTTGACTAATGTGTGATCGATCTGGGAACACATGCAGTCAAAGAATGAAGTTGAAATGTGAGATCGATTTGGGATCACAAAGCAACTCAGATTAGCCAAGAAAGCAAGAGATAGCCAAGAAGGCAAGCAGATAGCCAAGAAGGCAAGCAAATAGCGATTTGACTCCAAAGAATGAAGTGCAGAGAGATAGAAAATCCTGCATGGTCAGCCTGGTAGCAACAGTACTGAACACTTAGGAAAGAGATAGCCAGTAAGATATGATTTGTCTGCCCCCTCGGGATCGAAAGTGAAATCCAGGTAGAGGGAAAGCAAAAGCAAGAGAGACATGATCAAATCACTAGAAATCATAATCAAAGAAAGAGAACAGAATAACCATCAAGCAGTGAAGATATGCCCCACACATGGGACACGGGGCACGAACCTATCGGTCCCTCAACCCGTAAACACCACGGAGGGGGATTTGAAAGTGAATGAAAGACTGGAAGTTTGAAAGAGATGGGGATGAAGAGGTGAAGAATGCCCCAGCGAAGATCGAAGGATCAGACCTCAAAAGGTCAGCCAACTATGTGAAAGAAGAAGAAAGGTGAACGCAGATTTTGGTTTCGATCCTGAAATGAATAGAAAATGATGGGATATGAAGGAAAAGAAGTGAAAGACATGATTAGGAAGAAGTGAAAGGTGAGCGCAATTGATTAACAAGTCCATGAAAGATGAAAGGAGAGCTCTCTCCATATGCAAGATGCAAAACTAAACTAACATGAACCTAAGAATGCAAGCTACATGAAAAGTGGTTTACTTGCAAGGTTACAAAGCCAATAGACATCTAATATTCATCATTGAGCATTATTGGTAGCGTCGCAAGATCATACAATACACACTAGCATAACTATGTGGATCTAAATATGATCTATATCAGATAGAAATTTGGGAATCCCACCTAGGCATCAAAGACATGCAGGTCAAGATGACTAGTGCAGTGAGATTACCTAAGTTTGATATAGCAAGATTATGCTCGCATCGAGACACAAGAAAGTCAAGATGACTATAAACATGCACTTGCAAAAAAATAGTCAAGGATAATACCTTGTAGGTCCATAGTGTCAAGTAAGACCAGCATAAATGCTCATGACAGTGAGGACCAACAAAATATACCCACAAGCAAATAAAGAAATAAAACATGTTCTCATTCCCTCAGCCTTCTAGCTATGCATCATCGAAAACAATCATAGGGGGAGAACACTCAGCAAAGAAATCATCATAGACAGCACACAAAGAAATAAAGTCAAACAAATCGCAGCGAGTCAAGTGCGTGTGTGTAGGTCATAGAGTCAGACTCTAAGTATCGCATCTGCCAGTGAGAAATATTGCATCATCTAGACTGTGGGTAGGACATCTGATAAGTGTTAAGAAACACTCGACGCTAGGGTAGTGTTGAAAAACACAGTTGGGGTGGTGTTGAAAAACACCCTTTGCGAGATGCCTAAGAAACCCAGACGCACAAAGAGACCCAAGATGAGCTTAAAACAATGTATGCCCCCTAGACTAAGACAAGAATCAATTCCAGGCTAGGAGAGGCAAAGAGAGAAGTGGAGCGAATGAGCACCATGCAAGACTGATAGACATAGGTGCAGAGGGTCTCAAGCAGTGCCTATTTCCAGGTTTTCACCACTTGATAGATTTATTGCAATTTTTTCAAGATTTTTTTATAATTTTTTTGTATTTTTCCTACCAAGGCGCCTGTTTCCAGGTTTTAACCAAGGCACTTTTTCAATTTTTTTGATTTTTTGAATTTTTTGATTTTTTTGGGATTTTTTCAGCATCATATATGAATTTTTTTTTTTGGAATTTTTTCAGGATCATAAAATATGTACAAAGGATGCCCCAGACAGAAACGGACATCAAGAATCTGCTTCCTCTTATGTAGAGAACTGATAGGCCCTAGGCCCAAATGCTGCAACTGTGACAATAGGAGCTCTCAACCAGTTTGACCAATAATAACTAGCCCTAAGCAATGTCTGAGCTAGCAAAGGATTGTTAGAATGTGATCCAAATATGCCATCATGGATTTCAGCTAGCACTTTTTCTAACTCCTCTATTTCTAGACACTTAAGGAGAGTTCCGTCTAGACCCTTCCTATACAAGTCACCAGAGACAAAGGCAAAGTGTAAGGGATGGCAAAAGGAATGGCGTGGTGGATTTGCAAGAGGAATATGAGGTGGAAGATATGAAAAGATGGTAGGATTGTAAGATTTGTGAGCAGGATAGCATAATTCGTCCACCAGGAACTTGAAGCGAAATTTATGCTTTTTCATTTGTAAAATGGATGCCAAAGTAACCAAGGCATTAGCAAATTTATTCTCAGCTCTAGGAATGGCCTGAAGTATAACATATATGAGATCATGCTTGAAGTAGTGCATCATTTTTTTGTAGAGAATCAGCTTGTCATCTTTTATTTGAGAATCATTATTTTTGAGCAGATTTTTATTTTTACTTTTCTTAGGTGCGGACACTGCCACAATGTGGTTTTCACCATCTGACCATTACTCTTTTCTTTTGACTTGATGACTGTGATGTTTGATTGTTGATTCAATCTTTTTTGTTGCTAGTTCTTTGGTGGAAGAAGTAACAGGTGTTGATGTGAGATGAAATGAAGTGACTGGTTCAATAGTATTTATGTGAAGGATGTCATCTCTGGTGACACGAGAGGTTGAGCCTATAGGGTAAGCTCCAAAAGTAGGTAGATCTAGACTTGTCATAGAAGAACCAGCGTGGTCCACTAAGGCAATATGAGGAACAAACTCATCAGACCCCACACAAGACCCATCAACCACGTCAGGTGGGTTACGAGAGGTATGAACCACATCAACATCCATATCTATCATGGGAGGATCTTCTGGAAGAGGCTTAAGATGCCGAGAAGTAGAGATACTCATGTCATTATGTGAGAGATCACCTCTTTGTAGCAGTCGTGCAATGTTGTGACGTTGTCTATCATAGTGCAATGATTCTTTAGGCACATAGGTTCTAGACATAGAGGCATCAGCCATATCATCAGTAGATATACATTCTTCTCCCCAAAGGAGTGAAGTAGAAGGAAGATCATCTCCCATTTGAGCCATAGTGTGTAGCGGTGACTCATCTGTATCTATGTCTGAATTACTGAGCATGGGAATATTTCTAGAATCCTCTCTATAGATCCACTCTTGAATAGCTTGTTCTTCTCTTTCTGCTTCTAAAGGAATGGATGAAGGAACAAAGGTATCAAAGATCACCATAGCCGAAGTGGAAGGCTTCATCTGATCAGAAGGTCTCCCATATGACCTAGGAGAAATAGGTATAGAAGCAAAGGAACCCAGTGTATATTCACCCATACCAAGGCTCATCATCTTAAGTGATTTCTGAGCAGCAGCTAGAGACGTACTAGGATCAACAGAAGGTTCATTGTGAGGAACAAATTTTTCAGTAGTAGCAAGAGCATTAATAGCAATAGTATGGTCTCCAAGAATCACAACTTCAGTGCCATTGTACAGAAATTTGACGCACTGATGATAAGTGGAAGGAACAGCCTGCATGTCATGGATCCAAGGATGACCCAAAAGAATAATGCGAGTGGGATGTCCAATACTTGGAAGCTAATATCTTTCGTGACAGGGCCCACTTGGATAGGCAGTGTGACAAGACCTTTGGAAGATCTTTCCACTTCATCGTAAGCTTTTATAGTAATCTTCTTTTTAGAATCCGCAACGAATTTTGACAAACCCAATTGTTGTATGACATTGAAAGAAACAATATTTAACCCTGCACCATTGTCTATCAGGACTCGGCGGACTCAGGTATTGTAGACTAGAACTTCAATGTGTAAAGCTAGATTATGAGGGTGAGCAATAGATATGTCATCTTCTGCAGAAAAGGAGAGAGATAGCGGAGATGAAATGTGGTTGACCATAGCCTGAAATTGATTCGGATCAATGTCATTGGGAACACATGTTGTACGTAGAGCCTCATCAAGAATCTCTCTATGTGAAGGGGATAACCGAAGCAACTCAAGGATAGATATCTGTGCTGGTGTCTTTTGCAAATGTTGGACAAGATCATAGCTAGGGGTGGCTAAAGGAGCCACTTGTTTGGAAGGCAAAGCTTGCTTAGGATCTTGCATAGTTTTAAGGACAATCTTGGCTTGCCCCCTAGTAACAGCATTCAGTGTCTCACTTCGGGAAGATGAACTACCACATGTTTGTAAGACTAACTTTGGCTTACCATGATTGGTGTTATTATCATCTTGAGACCTCATCATTAGAACACTCTCAATGGGCTCTACCATGTTAATCACAAGCATATTAGAAGGATACGTGTAATTGATCTTTGCATCATGATTCTTCTTATGTGTTTGAGAGGTTTCCCCCTTATCATGCTTAGGTAGAGGATCTTTGAAAGCTGTGTGATCAAAATTTTTAGTTAAGCCATCAGTGGAGATTGTGTCGTTCTCAATAAGATCCTGAATATCATCCTTAAGCCTAAAACAATTATCTGTTGGATGTCCCTTGTTTTTGTGATAATGGTAGTAATGATCTTCTCTCCACCAATCAGGCTTATTTATCATATCCCAGTTACCAGGTTTATTAGGAAGCGTAAGATATCCATTGTCAACCAAAGTCTTAAGGATCACATCGTAAGGTTCTACCAACTTGGTATAGACTCACTTTCGAAATGACTTCTTAGGCTTATCTGCATATTGAGGTTTAGGAGCATTGTGAGTGTTGCTAGCTTCTTGTTGTTTTGCTGCATAGATAGCATTGGAGAGATTGAAAGCGGGCTCTTTAACTTTAGGAGCATCAACAACCCCATCATTAACAACATACTTGTTCTTATTCCAAGGTTTGTTCTTGTCTTTACCATTGCCTTTAACATCTTTATTAATAACAATATCCCCTTTTCTTATAGCTACATCCTCAATCCGATATGCACTTTCAACCAGGTCATGGAAGGAGGAGAACAGTTGCTTCCTTAGATCATAAAATAGCTCAGGCACAAGTGTGTTGATGAAAATGTCAATCTTTTCTCTTTCGGGTAGTTGACGAGGATATCGAGAATACAATGACCTCCAACGTTGTAAGTAAGTTGCAAATGGCTCACCTTGATGTTGTCTTAGATTACCGAGATCTATCACAGTGATAGGTTGTTGGATGTTGTAAGAGTACTGCTGGGTAAATCACTGAGCTAACTCATCAAAAGTCTTAAGCGGTGGTGTCAATTTCGTAAACCATTCCAAAGCTTGGCCTCTTAAGCTTCGAGGGAATAAGCATAGAAGATATGTGTCTTCATGAAGAAAGTCCATACTAAGAGCATAAAAATGACGCACATGGTCATGAGGGTCACCATTTCCATCATACTTGTCATATTTAAAACCTCAATATCCTTAGGAAACGGGACCATGTATAGATCTTTATCAAAAGGAAGAGCACAAATTGATTCCACAAAAGAGACCTTTGGAGGCTCTCTTTCTAATGTCATTTGGGTAAGGCATTGATTTGTCTGACATAATTCTTCTTGAAGGACTTCCAATTCAGTTGGTACTCTTTGTTGGACAATTTGTCTGACATCATAGCCGGGAGGAAGCTTGTATCCTCTAGAAGTCATATATTGAAAATATTGATCGCCATTACGCTCTAAAAGCTTATGCATCATTCGTTGGAAATCCACATCTTGTTCACATCTCATAAGATCCTCACTAGAAATCTCATTATTAGCCTCTACCTCATGTTGAGAGGGAGGAGGTCTAGGTGGTGAAGAAGGCATGGCAAAAGTTGGCCTTGGAGGAGATCTTGGTGGCGTGTTGTTGTCATTGTTGCCATTGTTAAAAAGAGGTCTATGCTGATGATTACTAGTCTCAGGTTGCTCATGAAATGTCCCTCTATAAGCCATGTGCCTAGTAGCATCCATCCTTTGTTGATTATGTTCTTTGTCTAAGCGCGCTTGATTATCCTTACGCTCAAAGTGTTCTTGCAAGAGTTGAAACTTTTCTTGTTCAGTCAAAGTGAGTGAGACACTGTTTGTGTTTTTGGGGGTCTTGAATGCGAAAAAGAGGAAACCTCCTTTACACCATGGTGTAGCCTTAGAATTCTCAGATTGGTCAGAACTAGAACTGTTGTTGCTAATGGGTGCTTTTGAATGTCTAGTTGGAGAAGGTAACTGTGTATAATTGAATGGAGGATGACTCTCTTGCTCAAATTGAGACCGAGTTGTAACCGGCATGAAAAGAGATGTTGGTTGACTAATAAAATGAGACAAAGTTTCTTAGATTTGAGATAAGCAAAGCTAATAAAGATCACTTGTCAAAGTAGAACAATAGAGAGATGGCTTGTCAAAAGTGCTCAAGCACTTACAGCAATCAATTGACTAAAGCCGAGCAACGAGCAAGAAGCTCAATAAGCAAGTAGCTAGAGAGGTAACCGAGATGCGACAAGTGATCAAAAGTAGCATTCGTTAAATTCAAACCCAATAGTTTTAGCTCATTTGTTTCAGTCTAGAACAAATCTAAGCATGTAGGTAACAAACCAGTTCCAGGTAAGAACAGAAAAAGACACTCTACGACAGGTTAAAGTGCAAGTTTAGCCAATCCGAATTGTAGCAATGACAAGACAGCAAAAAGATTCTGGGCGATACTTTCAAGGCAGACAGGGCGATACTTCTCAGTTTGGGCGATACTTCACTTTAAGCCAGGCGATAGATTGCAGTATGGTTGGGCGATAGACTCCAAGCTAGCGGGGCGATAGTCCAAAAGGCACGAACTATCACACGATATACCTCAGCAAAGCGCGTGATAAAATAGTAGGGCGCGAACTATTGTGCGATATTTTTCAATAAGGCATGCGATACTGTTGCAGATTCGTATGACTTTTTGACCAGTGAACATAAAATTCTCAATTTTAAAGCATTTTGATCAAGTTCAAAGGTTGGATAGTGCAATTTCTCAGTTTGACAAGTAGTAATAGTAGATAAAAGACAGGTTTGCAAACAGTAGGTGATCAAACATGTCATAGAACACTTGAAACAAGGGCAAAAGCAACCTTGCCAAGACAAGCACTTGTGATATCAAAATAGAAAACCTTATGAACGCTACCGTGTGTTTGAATGTTGAAAACATTTACACGGGCATAGCACAATCGAAGATAATTCAAGCAATTACTACCTAGAAGGACAAGGCTCATTACTTAGCAACGTGGCCCACAACTTGATGCTCCCTTGCCTCACACTAAGTGGTTGCCCACAAGAGATATTGGCGTTGTCATGGAAGTGTCAAAAACATAACCAAAGGAACACATATGGTGAGTGTCTTGGGGTGATCCAGGTAAGTCCACTTGGATCAATCCTTGCACCAAGAAGTTAAGCGGCTAAAATAGGGTGGCCTCTATCTAATAGTTCATAGTAAGGGTTTCCGTTCATAGCACCCCTCTTGCTCCTCATAAAAGACTAGGACCTCGCGGCCTCAAGAGTACCTTAAGCATTCTTGCTTAATGCTTTCCTCATGGTCACAATCCCACAAGTTACTCACATCAAGCGAAGATAAGTACTATGTCTACCAAGGTTTTGTGTCCTCGATAGCCTTGAGATTATAGTGAGTTGGAATCACTCGCCACCAAGGAAAATGATGACAAGGTTGTCCCCACTTGGGTCGTTCCTCTTGATTGCTCAAGAGCAGGCCCGCTAAAGGATCCTAAGCTAAACAAAGAGTGGATTAATTCTTGAGGTTCAAGGTTTTTGGTTCACCACAAGGGTGAAGAGCATACTCCCCTATCTCAAGAATCTCTCCCAAACACACCAAGCAAAGATTCAATTACCCCCTTGCTTTCAAAATCCCAAGATGGGTCAAGATTTCTGTTTCACCACAAGGGTGAAGAGCATACTCTCCTACCACCTCAAAATTTTTACAACAAGGTATTAAGTGCCTATGAAAGGAAACAACTAGTATATGCCGCACTTAATAAAGAAAGCAATTAAACAAGTACTTGATTTGGTTTTTATGCTTAGGGTAGCCCTGCAAAAACTATTAGTAACCCTCTTTGACATGTGATTTTAGCAAATTTCAAGCAAGAAGCACCTACAACCACAGCTTGTTAGACCAACAAGAGTTAGGAGAATCAAAATCCAAAATCTAACAATGATTAGTACATGAAAAAATCAGATAATGTGCAAAAATAACTGATCAAATGATAAAATCTGAAAATGAAACCATCATGGTTGGATTAGGCTCGAAAAGACCTTTTCAATGATATATCACACTTAAACTTTTGATAATTTGCAAAATTTCAAAAAAAATGGGCACCCGTTTTCCAAAGTGGCACAGATTTGAAAACGCTAAAATTTTCAAAAAATTTCAAAAAGTTAGCTGAGAACCTGAAACTTGCAAAATAGATAAAATAGCTCAAAAATAGCTCGCTGCCAAGTACAGACACCAGTATCGCATGATACTTCGCACTATACTAGGGCGATACTTATCAGTCTGCGCGATATTTCACCCGACACCAGGCGATACTTTGCCTGAGACCAGGCGATATACTTTACTATAGCCAGGCGATACTTCTGACAGGTGAAGTATCGCACGCGCATACAAAGGTATATCGCACGATACTTCTCGAAAGTATTGCGCGACAGTCTGAGACAAAAAAATAGAGACTAAAAATTAAGCTAAAAACTTGCCGAAAAATTTACGGAAATGCAAAAAAAGAAGGGACAAAGCTAGTCTACTCTGCCTCACGGTGGGCGCCAAAAATGTGTGCCATAAATGTGTCACACTTCTATAGATCATTACATGCAAGGAAACTCAAGAATGAGCCCTCAAAAATCGATCCATAGCTCCCTAGGCATGGAGTGCAAGGGCTTTTAAGAATGCTTTCAGCTAGAGCTATTTAGCCTATAACCTTGCTAGTAAACCATGCAATGGGAGATTCAATGAAGACAAGGGCAAGAATGCCAATATCCTCAAGAGTCAAGAATGAAAATGCAATGCAATGCTAACTAGAAATGGAAATGCAAGCTAAGCTATGAAAGGAAATATGCAAATGTTACAACCCAAGCTAATTAATCTATGTGAGCTAATCTAGAGCATAGAAATGAAGCTAATCTAAGAAAGCATAAATATGAAGCTAAGCTAAGAATGCAAGAATGAGATGTAAATGCTAAGAATGAGATGTAGATGCTAAGAATGTTCCAAATCTTCAAAAGCTCCAAAGTGACCTAGAAAACCTGCAGCATAAAGTTAGCATAAAAAGTTGGGGATCTAGAATGAAGAAGAGAGCTCTTCTTTTATAGGAAATGAGGAGAAATGGACCATGGAGATTAAGAGGCAAAAGATTTAATCAATGATGGAGCTTAAAAAAGGAGCAATCCATGTGCACAAGTATCCTCCAATAGGAAAATAAGAGTTGACTTTTGTGTCCATATGAGACAAAAAGTGTTTTTTCTCTTTTTATAAAATAAGAATAATGCTTTATTTGTGCAACTTAGGATAAGAGAAAAAGTGGGAGCTTTTTATTTATTAAAAGGGGAGGAAATATTCCTTTTAATAAATAAAGACTTAGGATAAGATGGTTAGCTCATAGAAAATAATCAAATAAATGATAGGACTAGGATTTGATCAAGAACAAGCAATTAGTGATTTAGCAAATGGGGGCTAATAGTCTAGGTGACCATTTTTAGGTGTATACAATCGGCAGGTGACGGGTTTGTGTGACGTGGGCACCGACTGCTTGTGGTCAACACTGAGGTGGCAGTTTGAGGTGGCTCGCGTGGGTGCTGACTGGGTCTGCGGAGGGTAACTGTACTGAGCCACGTGGGTGGCTATGAGGTTGCTGCGTGGAAGGGCTATTGTGCCGCATGTCCGATGAGCCACAGTGGAAGCGGCGGTGGCAGATCTCGGCACTGGCAGAGGGCACTCCTGGGGAGTGGCGGTGGAGAGCTGTCGATGGAGACTGGCGACGTTGGGGAGTGTGACTGCCGTGGAGGAGGGGCGGCAGGAGCCGAAGCCTGCTGGAGGAGCCGCAGTGGTCAGGAGCCGCTAAGGAGCGGTGGCAGGGGAAGGGAGGCAGGGATGTGGGATTTTAATCCCACATTGCCTACGATAGGGTTTTTAATACCCTCTTTTAATGCAAAGCCCCTGATAACAAATAACAAGTGCTAGCAGGCTTGGGCCCGGGGTGCTTTGCAGACCGATTTGTGGTACGATCCTCTGACAATGTGATGACATCAGCGCATCAGAGGTCGGTAATAACAATGAATATTCTTCTCTGATAAATAAAGGGCACATACCAGGCCCGACAAGAAAATTTTGCAGAGACTTAAAGAGAAAAAAAATTCTGAAAATAATAGCGGAGTAAAAAAATATTTTATTTTTTTAATAAAATCATACCAGAGGTGCAGATCGGGACGTACGGCTCGATTTGCAAATTTTTTTTGCCTCAGATTGGACTTTCACCAAATATAGGCGAGTTTATAGTCGATTTTAACTGAAATAGCCTTTCGGACGCAATGGTGAGGTTAGATCTACTCCAAGACGCCTCTATCGCAAGCTGGTTCTCAGATATGAGATTTGGACCTTCAAATTTTGCATCGAGATCTCTTCAAATTGGCTGATCTAAATGCTCCAATGGCTTTGATACCATGTAAGAATTTGCAAATAGCAAATATTGAACCAAGGATCTAGAGATTTAAGAAAAGCACAAGAGAGAAAATATGAATGCAAGGATGGATTGAATAGATCTAATGAATTAATCAATGCTCAATGCTCAATGAAATGATTACATAATAGGTCTCCTTATATAGGAAAGGCAATAAGAGAGAATGATAAGGAGCTGATAAGCTATCACCTATGCTAGGTGTAATCACATGTCCACCAAATGTGGATCATCCTCCAATATGCAATAAAGTATGTGCATTGGATTAGGATGATAATGTGATAAGAGCACGAAAGGTGGATCTCACACACAACGAGGTATGTGAAGACAACTATCACATCAAAAGTGGAATTTCTCCTACACCATGTGCTTAATAGATGTGCACACTCCTAGGTGTCTCGATCACAAATTACTATGCAATGCATGAACCTAAGTAAGATTAAGTAAAGTGTAATTAGGAATAATTAATTACACCAACAAAATGTAAGAGTCGGCCTCAACAGAAATCCAAAATAAATAACTCGGTAAGCAAGGATAACCGAGGGCTAGACAAGCATCACCGAGTGCTAGAGAGATAATCGACCAACACCAGTGAACAAAGGAAATCGAGCAACACTGAACCAACTCAGTTAAAGAAGGAACTAAGCAACACATAAAACTTCAAACATGTTTTTGGTGACACAGGATTGCCAAGGACCCAAGATGCTCCTGCATCATATGATTAGGCTAAGGTCAATCCTTGAATGACTTTGACATATTGGGATATGTATTCATGATATATTAGAACTTATAGTGTTCTTGTTTTACATTATCAACCAAGGTTTGGATCTCATATAAGTACTCTTGGGCTAGGGTCAATCCTTGAATGTGTTTTACATACTACAACTCATTTTCATGACATATTGGAACTTGTATTCATGACAAAATGGAACCTCATATTGTACTTGATTTATACTATCAATCATAGTTTGAATCTCTTACATGTATAATTGTGTTAGGAGTTAGTTCTTGGATGACTTTGTGGTGTAGGGGAACCCATATGAAGAGTTTTCTTAGTCATTTCATTCCCATATGTACATAATCCCACCATGCATATTAGGATAGATTCTTTTATGTTATTAAGCCATTTATTGTCATCAAGTTGTAATAAAGGCCTATTTCGTAAGGCATTGGCATGATTTGGGCATCCTTATAAGCCATCATGACCAAATTGCCAAGTTGGCCTATGAGCATGTAAATAGGCTACTTAGGTTGTATTTAGGGTCAATTAAAGGTATTTAGAGGGGTCTTAGTACTAGCAAGTCATATTTTGTTTCAATTTTCAAATATTGTCAAAAAGTGCAACTTGACAACTTTTTGCAAAAGTTGCTAAATTGCATGTTGGAAGACCAACAGTATTGGCACTTTCCCAAGCTTTCCAATTGTAGAGGCATATATATATTTTAATGTAAAAATGTTGAGAAGAGGATTTTTGATGACTTTGGTGAAGGAATGAATAAAGCATATACACAGTTGGGAAGTTGAACAGTCACTTTCTGTCTACAGTCATTGTAACTTGAGTTTGTACATGCATGTACAATATTTTCTAAGTAAGGTTTTGGTTCAAACAATTGAGGAATATCATAAACTTTCAAATCTCATGGGTTTCAAGCTTTGATTTGACATACAGTGCAAGAAAACTCAAATTGAGTGGTCTCAAGCTTGTACACAGTCATACCTAGGGTTTTAATACAAAATTGGCTTTATCTCTTAAAGTAACCAGTAAAAAATTCTAAAATCCTGGAATTAGTGGGTCCTTGGAGTGTATTAAAATATTCAAAAAGTGTTTTTGTTGCTACCCATACATCCTTGTCCATTTGCTATTGTATTTGTCAACAATCTGTGGAGTTTAAAACTGTGAGATTGCATAGTCCCTATAAGTCATCACTTACACTTTTCCACAAGCCCAAATTTGGTCATTTGTCATGTTTTTGAATGTTTACTAAGGAACCAAAGCGACAACATGTGTATCTATTAAGGAAGAAGAGGTCTCTTTGTAAAGTGAACACAAATAAGTCTATTAGGCCTAATGAGATAGTCATAGTTTTCTTCACCAGTAGAGGAATCAAGCCAAACCTTTTTGAGGTCTTGAAGAAATCCCAAAAGGGTACTCAAAAATCTAATTTGTTTATGAGGTTCAGTGGTGAATTGTAAAGTTAATCCATGAATTCCTTCCTGGCAGGGCTACTAGGCTAAACAAGCCTAATTGGGGAAATAAGTGGAACAAGGTTGACTGACTATGGGAAATGATATGAACATGTCATTTTAGGACTAAATAGAAGGTTCCTAAGTCAAAGAAGTGTGTGTGGGTTGTAGCGCTAGATTTTAGGTAGTTGGAAGAAATCTACCTTTCCAAACCCTTGGAATTGAGGTCTTTGTAGGAGAGCTCTACATCACTTTGAGAGATTGGAATTTGTATTCATGATAGACTAGAACCCATATTGTTCTTGATATACATTATCAACCAAGGTTCAAATTCAAATCTCCTATAGGCATCGTTGGGTTAGGGTCAATTCTTGAATGACTTTGACAAACTGAAACTCATATCCATGACATACTGGAACCCACAATGTTCTTGATTTACATTATCCACCAAGGTTCAAATCTTGTGTAGGTATGCTTGGGATAGGGCCAATACTTGAATACCTTTGATAAACTATAACATTTATTCAATCCTTAAATGACTTTAACAAATTAAAACACGTATTCAATCCTTAAGGGCCCGTTTGGTTGTTGGAATTACAAAATGCTGGATTTTTGTTATACTAAAATTTGCCAATTCAAAAAGTTTTAAATCCGAAAAATAGTTTTTGGAATATGGCTAGAACCATTTGGTTCACCTGGAAGATGATAAAAAATGACCACGAGAATAAAAAATGACCATACAAAGAGCAGATATAACCACATTTTGATCAAAGACAACTAGTAAAAGAAAATATGTAGAGATATTTTGAAAAATGACTATGAAACCCAGTCGCCTAATTGGACTTAGAGATTCGAATATATCTGCAGAAATGTGTTTGAGAAGAATTTTGGCAAATACCTGCAAATCAATCAACTGAGAGTCCTCTACACAACGGTAAAACATCTGTAAAAACCTACAAATATTTCAATTGGGAGACCTTCACACAAGGGCAAAACAACAAAATAACACGATCAGATATGTGGACGAGAGAAACAAAAGATCAAAGTACAATTTGTGGACTTGGAAATTTTATAAAATTTGATTTATCAAAAAATGGAATTGGAATTGGTTGTCCAATTCCACCTTTTAAGGTGGAACATTCATGTGCTCATTTTAGGCCAAAATGAGAATTTGGAAAACCCTATTCCATTTTTAGTTTTTTAAAAACAAACTACGAATTCAAAAATTCCAACATTTAAATATCCTAATCCGAATTCCAACTCAATTCCACCAACCAAAGAGACCCTAATAAATGACTCTAACATATTAGAGCCTCTATTCAATCCTTAAAATGACTTTTGACAAAATGGAACCCATATTCATGGAATCTACCCATACTCTTGCACTCTTGAGAACATAGTCAAGGGAAAAAATGAATTTGAGAAGTACAATGGATGCAAGATGCATGTGGTATGATTTGAATAGACAAGGAAAAGGAAGTTGTTAGGGTTAAGGGGAGCCACACGTGAACCCTTCCCGGCCTAGGCGTAGCATGATTAAGCCATTTCAGGCAGACCCCACCCAATCCACTCAAGAATGTAGAGTGGAATCCAGATTGATGGAAAAAATATTCAACAACACTAATAACAACACACGCTTTCATCACATTTTTAAATTAGGGTTCGTGTAAAAAAGATTATTATATACCAGTGTGGGGAATAAAAATCTGCTTTTATCAAAACAAAACCAGGCCCAGGCGTGCTCAAACCTGATACTCTTTTTATTTCATCACGCCACCAATAATTCCAATTAAAAATTAATGAGCTCGCTTTCTGGTTAAATGGTAACCCAACCCCAGGGTTCAGATCTCAACGCACTGTCATAGCGGGTCAACCGGCATTGACGCTTGCCTGCATATCTGCTGCCACCAGTTAACCCTTTTCTTAACTGTTTCCAAAATTGCCTGTCCCCTTTACAAATCCCTGTTGAAAGGTGCACAGATTGTTGGGTGTTTGTGTGAATCCATTAATTTTGGCTCCTGGGTGGTCTAGGTTTCGATTCCCTCTGTTGCAGTGGTTTTTAGGGTTTTTTTCCTTCTGGGTTTGGCTGTCTGTGCTCGGTTTGGAGGGCTTATTGGAAAAGATTGGTGATTTGATGTTGGCTTGAGGATGCGGTGGCCGTGTGTTGCAGTGGACATCTACAGAACTGCTGTTTTACTGAATGTGTTCTGCAGAGTTATTCTGTAGGGTAGGAGGAGCATGAACACCCTTTGCTGTTTCTGTTTGAGTTTTGTTGTAGATTTTCCTTATGGATGCTAAGTCGGTTATCATTCTCCCTCGCTCCTTCTGTAGGGTTAGCTGAGTTGGAATCCTCAAGAAGGGGTTTTTGCTTGTTGGTTCGGGCATTCTCGGTTCTGTTTCCTACATTCGGAGAGTGCTTTCACGGCATCGTTCTGGACTCCGTTGTTTGGTTCTCTGCTTGCTAACAGATTCTGTTGTTTTTGCTTTGCTGTGTGTTTTGGGAGCGAAGAGTCTGGGGTTTTTTTGGGATCTGTCGTAGGGTTTGAAGAGTACAGTTGTGGTGTGTGGCAAAGACGGCGGCGGACGGTAGAGGGAATTGGTGGAAAGGGGTGATAGAAGGTATGGTGTGCCAAGCAGCTAGCCAAACGAGATTCCGTGCATTGAAACATGAATGCGGTGTTGCGGGGTATGCTACCATTGTTGTCAGAGTTATAGCGTGCTTTCAACCATTGCAAGATTGTCAGGTTGGTGATTCTTTTCCATTATTACAGTTAGTCTCGAACTGGACGCTGGGAAATCTCATCATTACGGCCTTTTTCCTAACATGTCTGAATTGATCCTTTGCCCATACTTGTTTCCAGTTAATTTGAGGTTGCCCAATGTTAATAGCTATCCTGGATATGATTTTAATGCTGTTTTGTCTGTTTATTTTCGTTTCTTTAGGCTTCGTTTTGGGTATTTCTCTCAATGTTCCGCCGTTTTGGCTTTCTGAGGGGTTTCATAAAAAGTTATTTTTTTCACTTGGGCGATGTGTATTTCCATGCCCAGTTATCATTCTGAAAATGGTCCAATTCCGTTCTGTTTCCCTTGAATGACTTGTGCATAGCTGAAGCCTATGTTGGGACGTGCCTTAATTGTGATCTGTATATTTGCAAGATCATCTGTATCGATCTGGGTTCTGTTGTTTGGGCCAAGGGAGCTGCTATGGCATGAGTTGATAAGATCTCATTAATACCGGGAATTAATAAGTTATCTTAAATATTTGGGGTTTTAATGATTAATGCATACGTGAGGATGTGCGTGGATTTTCTTATTTTGTCATATGAATGCTCGTAAGAAACTTGTAACGTCATGATGAGCGATCTGCTTTATTTAGCTTTTAAAGTACGTGTTCTCCTTGCCGATTTGCATCATGGGTGTTCCGAGGCTTCAAATTTCCACTGCTTACTGTTGGCAATACTTTTTGAAGCTGGATTTTGTAATCTACGTTCTAATTTCTGTCGCGTAGGCTCTCTGGACTCGCTAATGCATCCAACAGTGAATAGATTTTGAGCCATTAAGCATCCCTGTATTATGTGGCAGGCAGTACCGCTACTGGCATCATGGTTTTAGTTATTGATATCAGTGTGAAAGGCTTTCATGATTTCAGTTTGATTAAAAATTTATGCTTAGGCTTTCTTTACTCGTTTCTTATTTCTGTCAAAAAAGCACTTTTGGATGGCATACTTTAAATTGTCTCATACTCGTCACTGGGTAATCTGCAACAGGATTTATCGTTGTCAATGTCTTGATTTTGGTTGTCAGTTGTAAAATTGCAAATTTAGCTATTCTTTACTCGTATTATTACAAGCTTTTGAAATCAGTATATTCTTTAAAGTCATTTAAAACCGGTCAGACATAAATCAGAAGTTGTATGCATGGCGAACCTTTAAATTTTTGTACCCTCATTCTAGTTTTTCTGGTTTACAGGCTGAATATTTTCGTCAGTTGCTGAAGCCTGTAACGTAGTAGGGTGGTTGGCTTCTTCAGTGTTTTTGCCAGTATTTGATTACCTTTAGTTATCCTCATCAACCAAAAGTGAATGTAGTATGGAAGAAAAAATGGGTGGGATAATGCGGTTACCCTCATCAATCTGGAATTTGAGATACTGTACTTTATAAATGTCTGCAATCTTCGCACCTTGGAATACATACTAGCTGGTATGTATATATGTATATTCAAATTATTCATTACATTCCTGAGAACTTTACTTCCAAAATATAGATCAGAAATGACACTTGATCTCTTTTTGACAATATCATATATGTGTGTTGGCAGCCGAAGATTGTCACTTTTGTCGATTAAATCAGGAACTGTTTCATTTAATGGAGAATCAAAAAAAGGCTACATGCTGTCTGAATCTTCCATGGCAGGAATCAGAAAAGCTCGGCTTAGGTTCTACAATGTCATGCGTGCAACCAGAAAACTACGTTGTGCCAGGTTTGACTAGTTTGAAGCCCCTGTCACAGGCAGCCTTTCTCTTTGAGGCATTTAAGTCGACCTCTTTGATAAGCCCAAGCTATCCAAACTCTCAGATGTTTTATGCTGAGGGCTTTGCAAAACCAAAATCAGTTGGTGTTGATGTTTCGACCATTGCTTCTTCTGCTGAAGAGGATAGAGTGGGCAATGGGATTGAAGGAAGTACTCTGTTTCCTCAAGCACTAGAATCCTCGGCTCCATTCTTAAAACTAGAAGCTTCTGTATCCGGAGGTCAGAACCATGGGGCAAATGTGGAGCATTTGAGCGCATGCAAGGGCCTGCATCCTGAGGAAATGAATCATGGATCTTTTCCATCCTATCAAAAAAGATTTATATTGTTTGATCAAACTGGTAGTACAAGCCGTGTCTTTTTCCCACCAAGCCAGTACCCTATGAAAGAGATTAATGCTCCAGACATGGACAGAAAAGAAGTAATAACAAATTCCAAAGTACCTATTGAAGACAATTACTTGGGCTGGAAGGCTGGTTGTCATGAAAATGAGGAAACTGTGATGGCCTTAGCATTGGCAGCATTGCAAAAGACGAGGGCGTCTAGATGGAACTCTGTTTCTCTTGGCAATTTTGGTGATGAATTAATCCCAGAGTCTGGGGAAGGGGAGGGGGAAAGTACTAGCAGAGTGAGTTACCATGTGTTGAGGCAAGAAAAAGCTCCAAGCTCTTACAGTGAAATGCATGAAGATACCGAAGACCTGGAAGCTTTGCTAAGCTCTGATAATGAGGAGAGTAGCACAGGGCACTCTCCAAGTGATATAACTGGAAAGGATGGAGACAACTATGTGGAAGATGATTTTGGAGATGTAACTAGTGGCATTTCAATGAAGCGGCGGAGGATTGACACAAGGGAATGTGCAGAAGATGAGGTCAACCTCATACCTGTCTCGGCCAAAGAACCTTTTGAAAAGTTAATGATCAACAAAAAATGTCTTTCTCCTGATATTTCTGTTGTTGATACCTCAAGTTGGGAGCCAGTTGGACCAGAATATCTTGAAAATGTTGAAGATAATAACTACAATGATGATCTATTGTGCGGTCATAGATCCTACAGCAAGTCAAATGAATGTTGCTCTAAAATCAGTGGTAATGAACAGTTTCAAACTTCCAAACGCTTTACCAGACAATCAGGGTCGATTAAGAAATCAAGGAATGAAAATATCAAAAGAACCTTTGAACACCTGAGAAGTATAATACCTGGTGGAGATGGCATGGAGACTGCTGATGTTTTGGATGAAGCCATTCAAATTGTGAAGGCGCTTAAGCAAAAAGTGAAGAGAATGGAGGCAAATCAGCAGGATGTGATCGAGTGAGTTGCACTTACCAATAGTCGTGCAATTTATATAAATCTTACCTACAATTTATATAAAGCTGGCCTGGTCATATAAGCTGCAGACTCCGTCTGCAATCATTAGTTCAAACTTCAGATCTGACTTGCCAATAAATATTCTGGCATCTGGCAGGACTGGGACAGTATTTAGATGGTTCAGATTTATACTTAGGTATAGTATTTCAAAAGACATATTAGTCATAATGCATGCTTGCATTTTTATGCAGCGGTGACCTTATAAAGCACCTTCTCTCTGAGAAGTATTACTGGGTCATAGATATTATCTAATTCTTGATATTATCAAATGCGGTCAAACTTTTGCCCAGAGTGGCTTGGTAGAATTTCTCTGTTTTCTTGGTGTACTGGATTGTTTTCATAGTTAAGTAATCGTATGGTTTCGACAGTCTGGTCCTTCAATATTTTGATGCTGCTAATTATGTGGGAATTGTAATTCATAAATAGAGTACCAGCATCCTTATATGTGGCCATACCAGTTGTGCTGTGTTCTAGTTCCCATTTGACGGTGAATAATTGTTTATCTATTGCTCAGTGAAACACTTGGAGACCAAAGATCAACCTGTCTTTGACGGGTCATTCATCAAGTGATTAAAGATTTATTTTTGGTAATTCTTATTTCTTTGATATTTGAATTCCCTTAGGAGTGGCTGAAGTAGACTCAGAAAGTAAACCATTACGCAGTTGTATCTGTATATATACCATAATGTTCACCTTTTAATATGTATGAACTGTTCTCTCATCCATCAATGAACTGTTCTATCATCCTGATGATGGATGTAGATGAAAAAAAGAAAACACAATCGAACGCCAGGAGCAATAGTTTACTATATGATGGATTGTGGAAAACTTGTATCGCTGACTGTCCTTTTTATACTCCCTGCAGTTTTTATGGTAATGGGTCTGTAATGTAAAATATAGATTATCCGAAACTTTTCACAACCTCGTGTGTCAGATAACATTATTTGATATGCAAGCAGGCGTGATTCATTGCATTCATTAAAAAGTACCATGATTTGATTTGGTGATTGATCTCTGAGGACATGTTATTTGCAATGCAAGCAGGCTTGACTCATTGCATCCGTATAAAAGTACACCACGATTTTGATTTTCACAATGATCTCGGAGGTTTTCTGAAGTGTATATATAATCCAGCCTTTCAGTAGTCGGACAATATGATTTTTATTTGTAGAGAATCGAGATACACGTCTGATTTCTTCTTAGACAAGAGGACTTTCTTTTTGATTAAAGGTCCGGTACGATCGTAATGGAGATACTAATGTAGTCAAAGATGATTATTGCTGTAAATGGGATTTTTTCGTACTTGTGATTAGTTGGTAATCATAAAATTTCCAAATCTTTAGTTTTGTCTAAAGATTTGGGCCTGTTTGTCTGTTGGAATTAGATTGGAATTGGGATTGTCAAGGCTCGGACTTGACATTTTCAATTTTGTATTCAAAACATAAAAGTGGAATAGGGATTTGTTAATTCCTATTTATCCCCAAAATCAGTAGTTGGATCTTCCATCTAAATAGGTGGAATTAGAAAAACAATTTCCGTTCCACTTAAATGGGAATTGGGCGTAAAGCAAAATTTATAATATTTTGAAATCCATATGTAAATAACATTTTTCATCTTCTTATTATAAATTCCAATGAACCAAACAATTCCAGCCATATTCTTAAAACCATTTTCTGAATTTAAAATTTCTATAATTGTCGAATGCTAGAATTCCAATGTTACTTATAATTCATTTACGTGACGATGTATTTGGAGTAGGGAGCTAAAAAAGAGGAAAATAAAGCATCTTAAATTTTATTTCATCCTTTCGAATATGTGTGGATGGATCAATGTTTAATGCTTACAAATTTTCGTTTTAAATTAAAAATTCATTTATGTAATCAAATTCTACGCTCGCTTTAAGAATTTATGAGCAGCTTTAAATGCCGATCTCTCTGGTAGCATCTAGGTGTTAAACTAATTTAGTAAACAAATGCAGTTTTTGCTATTATGTTGGGGGGTTTGGAAGCATTGTCAATAATTGGGGCTTGTAAAGCATTTCCTGTATGACAGCATAATTAAGTATTGACCATGTTGTTAGATTTCATTATAGTTGTTATTCATTTATAGATTAAATTCATAAATTGAGTTCCAGCATTCTTATAGTTGTTATTCATTTATTTTTTTGATCTTGGATTTTCTACTATGAATTTTTATCAATTATGCTCTTCTTATTACTTAAACCTCTTGAAATAGAGCTCTTGAGTCAATGCTCAATATATTGGTTTATTTGATCTAAATAATCTTGTTAGACGATTATACCATGTAGTTCCAGGCCCATTTCTTTCCACTAATCTCATAGTGCAAAATCGACATATTTGCAGGTCCAATCTTTTTGAGGCATGCCACCAGATGATGTGAGCTAGTATTCGATTGAGCTATTATTTTCACTTTGCATTTTAATTTGATTACTATATATATATATATATATATATATATTCTCATGGTCACATGAAGGATTGAATTGCTCGACACAACATTATCTTTTTTACTTTTCATCTATGTATATTTTTGTTTCTATTTTCTATGTTGGTGTTCACTTATGTACACTTGTATTCCATTTATTTATCCACTTGGTATTTTATTTCATCTATATACTTTTCTTCTATTAAATTTTCCTCTATAACAATGCTACCCCATGTTGGGATGAGGATAGGGGGAACCATTTTTATGGGAAGACATTATAAAAATTAGGGGAAATTTAAAAAATATGGAACATTTTAAACATTCATATGATAGCATTGATAAGGTACTCACCATATACATTATAGAACCATAACAAATGATATTAGAGTGCAATTGATATTCCTCGCCACTTCTATCAATCTCACCTCTCTCCCTCTCTACTGCTATTTCAACCTTGAGAGAGAGAGAGAGGGAGGGAGTGGGGAGGTATGTAGAGAGAAGGACGAGGAGAGAGAAAGGAAGCGAGTAGAGAGTGAAGGGTGAGAGAAAGAAAGGTCTAGATCTTATGTGTGTGTGTGTGTGTGTGTGTGTGTGTGTGAGAGAGAGAGAGAGAGAGAGAGAGGAGAGGTATGCATAAAAATAGAGGTAGGGAGGGAGTGAGGAGGTATGTAGAGAGAGGGATGAGGAGAGAGAAATGAAGGGTGAAGGGTGAAGGGTGGAGGTATGTAGAGAGTGAAGGGTGAGAAAGAGGTCTAGATCTTATGAGAGAGAGAGAGAGAGAGAGAGAGAGAGAGAGAGGTGCAAATGGAGCATGGGAGGGATAGGTATGTAGATAAATAGAGGTAGGGAGTGAGTGTAGGTATGCAAGGAGAGGGAGATGATATAGATATAAGTAGATAGAGGGAAGGAGAGAGATAGAGAGAGGCGGGGAGGGGGAGAGAGAGGAGAGATTACATGTGAGGTAGATAGAGAAGGTAGGGGATATAAGGGGTAGAGTGAAGGGTGAGAGATGGGTTTAGAGCTTGGGGAGAGAGGAGAGGGTAAGATAGAGAGGGAGAGTGATGGGTCTAGAGATTTTGGGATACAAAGAGAGTGAAACATAGATAAAGAGAATGATAATAGGAGCTTGGTGATTATCGAAACTTGATTAAGTTTAAGAAATTATGAGATCTAGGGCTTGGGGAAGACAAAGGGTGTGAGATGGTGAGATAACAAGAGTGATGATAAGAGCCTATTGATGACTAAAATTTAACAAGTCTAAAAAATTAAAAGATCTTCTAAAATCTAGAATATACATTATGACTCCTAATTCTCCTTCTTCTAAAGTGATTCAAACATCTTGCCAATGATTTTTTTTATGTATATATTATTGATGACAAAATGCTAAAGGGAAGGACAAAGGAAGTAGCATTTGAAACCCGTACGTGATTTTTGGAACTAAAAACCTAAGCATAAGAAGGTTTTTTTTACTTACTATAAACATAACATGTACATGTTATGCTTATTGACCAAAATTACACATTTTTCTCATAAAAGTACACACACGTTTTAAGTTCAATTTCCTCATGATGAGCCTTAGGCTTGTGAGCTTCATTTCCTTCATTTTAACATGATCTTTTCTTCCTTTCTCGTTTCTCAACTTGCTCGTCATCAGGTTTACACATTACATATTAGGTCTTAGTAAAACTACCACCATAAATTCACACGTCTTTTGAGCTTTCTAACCATATTTTTTTAGATTTGACCATCATTACAATTATTTTTTAAAGTTTCTTTTACCAATGTTTCCATAGTCTTCATAGACACCTGTACCATTTTTTAATAACTTTTGACCTACTTGTCCAAATTAGAAATAAATCATATAATATTGTTCTACACTTCATTCTTTACACATTTTTTTTTTGCATTTTCAATTATTTTTGAGCAATTTATGTGATGTGCACATTTAGTGACTAATTTTAAAGGATGCACCCAATTTGAAAATTCATAAAAAAAAACTACAAATAATACAACTTCTAGTAAACTCTTAACGTTATTCCTACCAATGGGTTTTTCAAAATTCTAAATGCAACTAAAAGAATTGGAGGGTACACACTAGACACTACGCTATGTTCTGCTAAAAAAAAAGGAACACTTTTATGTGTGGGAAGCATTTGAACCTTTTAATCTAATATTTTTGAAAAACAAATAGTAGTTTAGAAGCTAGACTCGGAGTACTACAACTCTTGTTCTTTTGGCATCTTCAAATTTTGAGTACATGAATCTCAAATTACTCTTCCAAGTTCAGGTTCAACTGATTTCATAAAAAAGTGGCCACTTAAGATCACTATTTTGAATACCATCTAGGTGCACTTACCCCTATCTCCTACTGTAACCTTAATTCTATATCTAACCTTGACCCTAACCCTAACCTTTACCACATCCCTATTGCTAACCCTAACTCTATCTATAACCTTAATTTCATTTTTTATCCTAACCTTATCACTAACCCTAATCTCATCTCCAACCCCAACCCTGTTCAATTTCTTTCAGATTTGATCTATCTATGGCTTTTCTATTTGTAGAATATGATTCTTACAATCACTGTACTTTCTTGCAGATTATAATCAAAATATTGAAACTTGATAAATATGAAGTTGATGCCAAATCAATATTGAGAAATACTGATTATGAATTCACAAGGCTGAATTTTCCTTAATGGTATTTGATCTACAAGAGCAAGACATTTTTTATTTCAATGTCTCCAATTGTGGATCAAATCTGCATTAAATATATAAGGAAGAGACACATCCCATGAGTGGAGGCATGTCCATTCATGAGATGTCTTATGAATTGTGCCTTTTCATCTTAACTAAACACTTGATCTCTAATTGGGGTCTGTTACTTAATAAACATAAATGCTTACCGAGTTCCATCTGTATTTATCTTGCACAAATAAATAATATCCAATCTGGAAATGATCACCGATAATGATGCTTGATCCGGATCCTATATGAAACATGAAATGCCAATAATCTACAAGTAATAACCTCTAAATATTCAGTCGGTCAACTTGATTTATATGAGATCAAAATTATTATGTGATTAAAATAATAACCATTATATATATATATATATATATATATATATATATATATATATATATATATATATATATATATATATATATATATATATATATATATATATATATATATATATATATATATATATATTGTCTCAAGGTTTTATCGGACAAAATCTACTAAACATCAACAAACCCTAACCC
Organism: Chamaecyparis obtusa; assembly: GCA_027943335.1. Lineage (NCBI taxonomy): Eukaryota > Viridiplantae > Streptophyta > Pinopsida > Cupressales > Cupressaceae > Chamaecyparis > Chamaecyparis obtusa. The sequence goes on along the minus strand of BSBK01000349.1, from coordinate 188,286 downwards.
TAATTTTTTTTTTGTAACAATAATGTTGTCATTGAACTTAACCCTAACCCTATTCGTAGTCCATTTTCTATCTTTAATTGTAATCAAAACCTTAACTATAACCTAACTGATAACCCAAATTCTATGTCTACTCTTAATCCTAACCCTTTTTCTTTCTCTAAATTTAACCTATCCTTAATCTTAACCCTAACCCTAACCTTAACCCTACCCCTAACCCTAAATCTATCTCTAACCCTAACCCCAATTTCAAACCTAAATCTAACCCTAACCATAATTCATTTAATGTCTTACATTTTGTACCGTGAATGCTATTAGTGTTTATATGTTTAATAATATATACAAAATAAGCTAAGAAATATCCTTCTTAAGGTGCCTATTGCCTTTAGAAATTGATAAAAATAGGCGACTTGAGAAAGACATCTCACATGTGTGTATGGATGTGGAAATTTGTATACACACACCCATATATGTATGTATGTATGTATTTTAGTCACTCCATAGTTTCTAATATTGTTAATCATTTAAAAATTTTACTCATACAAGCATCGACATGAGATATTTATTTTGCCCAAGCACATTACACTATATTTTATTCACTTCATGGTTTTTTATAATTCTAATCATTTACAAATTCTGCTCACACAAACATCAACATGAGATACTCATTTTATCCATGTACATCACACTCTATTCAGTCATTCCATAGTTTTTTTTATATTGCTAATCGTTTACAAATTCTGCTCATACAAGCATCAACATGAGACCAATACAAGCTCTTATGTGCACAACCATGAAACTAATATGGCCCCTTTTGAGAAACCACATTACGAACCACCTCCATATTAGAAGTCAACTAGGATAAACAAGACTCACAACTTGAAATCATATTAGATATCCCTTTTAGATCTAAAATTAGATCTACACAATAAAAATTCAATGTTTTAACCGCTATTACATTACCCCATAATTTATAGTCCATGCCTAGGTTGTGTTGCAATATGGCTCTTGGATTATATGTGGGCAAACTTGCTTCCTTCAAGATTGGGGCCGTAACTTCCATCCCAAAGGCATAACTAAGTCAAAATATCCTACGTGGGTTGAATTCCTATTCCTTAATGTATCTTTTCATCCTTTTTTGCAGGACATGTGTCCTAGTTCGGGAAGGCACTCTAGTGTAAGCAACATTTTAGTAAATGGGCTAGTCTACACACACATCATAAAGTTTGTGTGGAAATGGACTTGACACAGTCTCTTCTAGATTCTATCAAACTGGTTGACCCCAGTTTTGAATTTGATCAATGAATCATTTACCTCAACAAACTGAATGTTTTCTTCTATTCTCATAGGGAAGGTCACCTTATATGTGCTTAACCATTTCAAAAGTCAAATCGACCCAATTACCTCTAGCTAGTTCCCATGTTAACACCATTACCCCTTTTGAAGAAAATATGAATGCCCCTATTTCCAATCATCCTCCTAATATCAATAATCCATCCCCCTCCAATCCACCCTTTCCACCATCAACTCGTTCCTATCATTGGCAAAAACTCATTTTAAGCATCATGCTTGTCTTCCTTGCCTAGTAGCCCCATTTAATCTCAAACTCTATTATCATCCCAAGATTTCCTTTACCAACACCACTCCATGGCTGTAGAAGATTATTCAATGGAAAATAAATTTAATGTACTAGTTGTAGATGAAGAAATCCTTGCCACCTCATCCCAATGAAGTGCCATATTCAATCTTGGAATGTGTGGATTTTGACAATCCCCAATACTAAACAAATAATCTATTTAACAAAATCAACCTAACGCAAGAGTAGGGACCATAGGGGCCAAATGATGGCACACCCTACAGATCCAGCCTGCTCAACAACTCGCGGAAGCAACAACAACATAGTGAGAGAGAGAAAGAAAAAATCATTGATATATTAACTTCATTCAAATTGATTCATACATGCTTGGCTATAAGGCCTTCCCGGTTATGACCAGATATTACAATGAATTACAAAAGTCCTCAAACATGCGAGGATCTGCCAACAATCTTGATTCTACTATCTCCTATTTTCTAACTGAACTCACTCCTAAACTCTAACCTAACAACTATACTTATACAAGAGGCTACCGAACTGAGTCGGCCTTCAAATCCACAATCAACGAAAATAATGGTCAGATCTAGGACCACATACTTCCCAATGATGAATACCAACAATAAATCTGCGACCCATAATCAATGCATAAGTCGGTCTCAACAGAAACTCAAAATAAACTACTCAGTAAGCAAGGATGACCGAGCAACAGACAAGCATTGCCGAGTGCCAGTGAAACAACTGACCGCCCAGGAGATAACCGACCACACTCGGTAACCAAAGAAAATCGACCAACTACCGACCAACTCGATCAAAACAGGAACCAAGCAACACAGACAAACTCAAATATGTTTTTGGTGACACAGGATTGCCAAGGACCCGAGATGCTTCTGCATCAGACACCTAGGGTTATTAGAAATGATTCTCTGAATCATTCAGTATGTCTGGTCCGAGCTGCATCCAACTCAGACTGTGAAATCCATGAACTGTCTTCAATCGGTCTATTCTTCCACTTTACGAGATATTCCATTTACTGTTTACCTCTTGTATTCTTGCCAATTCTTTGCTCCAAAATCTGCTCAACTTCTTCATTCTGCTTCTTAGGATATTCCATCGGTACTGTCATGTCTTCATCAGGTTCATGATACTCATACAAATCAACAATGTTAAAAATCGGTGATATGTCCATATCCTCAGGTAACTCAATCTCATATGCATTTCCACTGTCAAATTTCTTCAAGATCTTGCAAGGTCCAAACTTCTTCATCTTCAACTTCCCATATGTTCCAACAGGAAATTGATATTTCTTCAAATGAACCATCACTTCATCACCAACATCAAAAGTCTTATGTCTCCTTGATCTATCAGCTCTGTCTTTGTATTTCTGATTACTTTCTTCTAGCTCGATTTTCACATCTTCATGCAATGTCTTCATGTACTCAGCAAATTTCACTCCTTCAACACTTCTCTTACTTTCATCAGCAATGTCTCTCAAATCAGATATACCTCTCGGCTGTATGCCATTCACAATCTCAAATGGGTTTTCTCGGTACTCCTATTCACTAAATTATTGTATGCAAACTCTGCTTGTGCCAACACAGAATCCCAATTATTAGGTGTGTCTCCAACTAAACATCTCAAAAGATTTCCCAAACTTCTGTTTACAACTTCTGTCTGTCCATCGGTTTGTGGGTGAAATGTAGAACTATATTTCAACTCAGTGCCAAACTTTCTCCAAAGAGTCTTCCAAAAGTATCCAACAAATTTACTGTCTCGGTCAGAGATAATACTCCTCAGTAACCCATGCAATCTGATAATTTCTTTAAAGAAAAGATTTGCTACATGTACTGCATTTGATGTCTTTCTACAAGGTATAAAATGTGCCATCTTTGAAAATCTATCTACCACAACAAATATAGAATCATTACCTCTTATTATCTTCGGTAATCCAAGAACAAAATCCATACTGATGTCAGTACAAGGTTTCTCAAGTACAACAATCGGTGTATAAAATCTAGTATTTTGACTTACTCCTTTTGCAGCTTGACAAATTCCACAACCTTTCACAAATTTCTAAACATCTTTATACAAATGCGGCCAAAAGTATTTCTCCTTAAGCAAATTCAAAGTTTTATCAATACCAAAATGTCCAGCCAAACCACTACTATGTTTCTCCTTTATCAAATTAGTTTTCATTTGTACTCTCGGTATACACAACTGAATACCTTTAAACAACATACCTTCTTGAATGAAATATTCTTCCCATTTTGTACTCGGTTGATCTTGAATAGGTGCTTTGCACTTTCTCCACGGCTCAGAAAAATCAAGATCAGTTTCATACAAATCTCTCATCTCATCAAAACCAAAAACTTCAATTTTCATCTCGGTCATCAAAGATCTTCTACTCAATGCATCAACAACTCGGTTAGTGACTCCACTTTTATGTTTTGTCACAAATGTATAACTCTATAAGTACTCAACCCATTTCATATGTCTCTGATTCAACTTATTCTGACTACCCAAGTATTGTAAATCCTTATGATTAGTATACAACACAAATTCACTCGGTATCAAATAATGTCTCCATTTCTTCAGTGCTTGAACAATAGCATAGAATTGTTGATCATACACAAAATATTTCCTTCTAGCATCATTCAAATTTTCACTAAAGAAAGCAACAGGTTTACCTTCTTGACTCAACACAGCTCCAATTGCACTTCCACTTGCATCACATTCCACTTGAAATACCTTATTGAAATCACTAGGCAATACCAAAATAGGCAATTCAGCAACCTTCTGCTTCAGAGTCTCAAAATTTTTATCAACTCTATGTGTCCACTTGAACTCTCTCTTATCTCCTCTCATAGTCTCAGTCATAGCATTACAAATTGAACTGAAATTCTTTATGAACTTTCGGTAGAAACTTGCCAAACCATGAAATGATCTTACCTCACTAGCATTCACAGGTGTAGGCCAATTCAGAATAGCTTCAACCTTTTTAGGATCCATCTTCAAATCATCAGCTGAAATTACAAATCCCAAATACACAATCTCCTCTTTCACGAATGAACACTTTTTCAAATTTATCAGCAACTTTTCTTCTTTCAATATCTGCAAAACTTGTTTAACATGCAAAAAATGTTCTTCTTTGGTCTTACTGAATATCAGAATATCATCAAGATATACAATCACAAACTTACCTAAGAATTTCTTCAGAACTTCATTCATCAACCTCATAAAAGTACTCAGTGCATTAGTTAAACCAAAGGGCATAACCAACCACTCATACAAACCTTCTTTTGTCTTGAAAGCAGTCTTCCACTCATCACCTTCTCTGATTCTGATCTGATGATACCCACTTTTCAAATCAATCTTTGTGAAATACTTTGCTCTAGTCAGATTGTCCATTATATCATCCATTCTCGGTATAGGAAACCTATACTTTACTATTATCTTATTGATTGCTCTAGAATCACTACACATTTTCCATTCTCCATTCTTCTTAGGTGCCAATACCACAGGTACTGCATAAGGACTCAAACTTTCTCTGATCAAACCCTTCTCCAGCAACTCTTGAATCTACCAGTTCAATTCTTGATTCTTAGTAGGTGTCAACCGATGAGGTGCCTTATTCGGTAAACTAGCTCCAGGGATTAGATCCATGCAATGATCAATACTTCTTTTTAGTGGCAAACCATCAGGTACATTATCATAAATGATATCATTGTACTCTGTGAGTAACTTATCAATCTCCTCAGGAACACTATCCTCTATTTTCTTACTCGGTTTGTTAGGAATCACAACAAAACATACATCATTCTTCTTCAAATCCTTAACAAACTTTCTTCCTTCCATCAAGAAAAATTTCACAGATGTGCAAACATTACTAACAGGTTCTTCCATCAACCACAATAGTATACTTATGCAATCTTCCATCATATATAGCATGTCTATCATATTGCCAAGGTCTACCCAACAAAATATGACAACAATCCATATGCATAATATCACACAACACCTTATCATAGTACTTTCCAATCTTCAAATTCACATAACATTGTTCACTTACCAGGAGTGTATGCTCATCTTTGATCCATGAAATCTGACAGGGTTTTAGATGTTCCAGCCTTTCCAACTGTAACTTTGTGACCATGTCCTTAGATGCCAAATTCTCCGAGCTACCACTGTCAATGATTACCTTCCAAACTTTGTCATAAACTCTACATATGGTTTTGAACAAACTTTTCCTTACCAAATCTTCCTTTTTACTTTCATTCCACAGTGCTCTTCTTACCATCAAGTTATTTTCCTTCTCAGGTTCATTCGGTGACTCTTCTTGTACCAAAGCATTTCTACTGCTACCAGCATTCTTACTAGCATGTGTACATTCAAAAGATCAATGTCCTTCTTCTCCACAATTGTAACAAGTTCCTCAGAAATTACCTCTTCTATAACCAGCTCGGTAGTTATTGCCTCTACCTCTAGATGAACTTTCACCTTTCCACTCGGTCTTGCCTTTATCCAAATTTGTCTTTTTAGGTTCAGATCTACTATTTTCACCATAGAATCTACCTCTTCCTCTAGGGAATCTAACACCTCGACCTCTTTATCTCTATTCATGTCTCTTGTTCAATTTCTCCTCGGCCTTCAATGCAAATTGATAAGCCTCTTCAATGTTCTCCCATTTGACCAAACTGATTTCCTCTTGGATGGAAACTCTCAAACCATTCAGGTATCTAGCAATTCTTTCCACATCATCCTTATCATGTCCAGATCTGATATCTAGTCTATAGAATTCCCCAGTATACTCTATTACCAAGCTATCTTTCTGCTTTAGATTTTGCATTCACCTAATTAGGTTAATCTGATAATCATAAGGTAAGAACTTTCCTTTCAATTTATTTACCATTTTGTTCCATACCTTGATCTTGTATTTGCCTTTCTTTTTCCGATCCAATTGCAGATGTTCCCACCACAAGGATGCATGACCTTTCAACTTTGTGCCTGCAATCTTCACCTTCTTCTCTTCAGATACATTTTCATACTCAAAATACTTTTCCATTTCAGTGATCCAGTCTATCAATTCATCAAAATCCAATTTTCCACTATATTCAGGAGGATTGAAATGTGGTGTTGACTTCAAACTTGTCAAGGCCTTCAAGAATATTTCCTCACCCCGATCCATCACAGGTGCAGGTTCTGGTTCACCTTGTTCCACTTCAACTTCATCATCACTAACATCTTCAAGATGTCTGCCTCTTCTCTGGGTTGTTTCAACAACTTCTAATCTAGCAGCAAGCTGTCTCAACATGCCTGCCAATCCTGGATCCGCTTCTTGCCTCCCACAAACCATCTTGAAAACCCTTTGCAATTGCAGGTCAGATCACAATCTACCACCCTACAACAATTCAACTAGGGCTTCACAAGAAGGAACCTACAAACCTAGATCCGCAGACCTAGATCTAGATCTCACCTCACTTTGATACCACCTAACGCAAGAGCAAGGACCATAGGGACCAAATGATGGCATGCCCTACAGATCCAGCCTACTCAACAACTCACAGAAGCAACAACAACATAGTGAGAGAGAGAAAGCAAAGATCATTGATATATTAACTTCATTCAAACTGATTCATACATGCCGGGCTGTAAGGCCTTCCCGATTACGACCAAATATTACAATGAATTATAGAAGTCCTCAAACATGCGAGGATCTGCCAATAACCTTGATTCTACTATCTCCTATTTTCTAACTGAACTCACTCCTAAACTCTAACCTAACAACTATACTTATACAAGAGGCTATCAAACTAAGTCGGCCTTAATATCCACAATCAACAGAAGGAACTGTCAGATCTGGGACCACATGCTTCCCAATGATGGATACCAACAATAAATTTGCGACCCATAATCAATGCATAAGTTGGCCTCAACAAAAACTCAAAATAAACTACTCGGTAAGCAAGGATGACCGAGCAACAAACAAGCATCGCCAAGTGCCAGTGAAACAACCGACCGCCCAGGAGATAACTGACCACACTCAGTAACCAAAGGAAACCGACCAACTACCGACCAACTTAGTTAAAGCAGGAACCAAGCAACACAGACAAAATCAAATATGTTTTTGGTGACATAGGATTGCCAAGGACCTGAGATGCTCCTGCATCACAACCTTATGGTCTAATGCTTCAAGAGATAAAATATAGTGTCACCCATTTGGATGCCACCCTTTTTTCCATTTGGAAATGGGCCCTTTTGCTCCATACTAACCATGATGGTGGTGGTGGTGGTGTTGTTGTTTTGGGCCTTGCCTCTTGGTTAGCTAAAAAGGTTGTGGCTGCTAGAGATGATCCTGAAGACTGTTGTGTTTGAGCCATTGTTGTCATTAACAATACTCTTGCTAGATTTTGTTATATTATGCCCCTAATTCTCCCATTGAAGGAACACAATTGTGGGAATCGATTCATCTACACCTCCATAATGCTCAACGGATCTTAGGAGGTCACTAACATGCTTGAACACCCATTTAGTCATACCTGGAAAAACTCTTCTTGCTTATCTCAACCCGGATTTGAAGCATGGATGTTGGCACACAATGCCCTTGGAGTGCATGACCTTCTTCTAGGTAAAGATAACATTCATATGCCGTATTATTACACTTGGAGCAATTTCCTCATATGCCTCTTCTAGGTAAAGCTAACATTCATATGCCCCATTATTACACTTGGAGAAATTATTGTGAAGGCTTCTTGAGAAAAATAATCAAACTAGATAGCTTCTATATTTCTCCTAAATGTCCAATTCCACCTCATGATGGTCATCTTATTTGTCTAGATCTCTCAACCACCCTTTCAGACCATCTTCCCATTTTTACCACTCTTGATCTCTCCAACCACACTCCCCTCTTAACAACCTACCTTTTAAATCAAATGTTTCTCATCTCAAGAACTAGGATTGCTTTGATGGTTTAATTGCAACTTGGAACTTGAAACCAAAACCCCAACATGATAGGTGGATCACTTGGTGGGAGAGAAATATTTCTATATGTACTTCCTTTCTTTAGGAATATGGGAGATAGGCTACTGCTAGGTGTCACGAACTATGAAAAATATCTCAAAGGCCATCTTGAACATGACCGATTTCTCTTAGCTTCGAGCCATAGAACATTTATGTGCAAAAATTATTTGTCAATACTTAAGAATTCTCTTTGAATGATGGTTGCTTACAAAGGAAAAGGTACCCAAGTACATGCCCAAATCCAATTAAAAAAAGAGGGGAATCGTGGATCTAATTTTTTCTTTCAATATTTGTGTTACACACATAAAAAGGAATTTATCTCTACCATTAAATTTGTTGATGGCTCCATCCAAACCAACCATGATGCCATTTTAAAATCCTTCTATGAGCATTTCAAAAATAATTTCATAGATGATAGTGCTGGTGATAATCTTCTTCCCATCCTTGAGGATTATTTGGCTAGTTGCATACCTCAAAAAATAGACCCCCCATACAAAAAAATTCTTCATCACCTTATTTCCATAGAAGAGACTCATAAAGCCTCTTGTACACGGTGGAGGAAAAAGTCCAAGAATTGAAGGTCTAACAATTGAGAATTATCAAACTATTTGGCCACATATTTGTGAAGAATTTTATTGTGTGTATCTTGAAGGAATTGAAACTAGAACTTTGGACCTTATTATTAATCAAGCCTTGATCAAACTCATTCCAAAAGGTAAGAATGAAGATACTATTGAATCAATAGATGGTAACCTATAGCCCTCCAAAACTTTATACAAAATTATTGCTAAAACACTTGCTTGTAGAATTAAACATATTACTCAAGACCTTGTGCATCCTAAAGACACAAACTTCTTGGGAGGGAGATTCATCCTTGATAACCTAGTTCTTGCTTGAGAAAGTATTGAATTTGCACAACAAACTACCCAAGATTCTCTTATTATTAAACTTAATTTTTATAAAGACTATGACCATATTCATTGGCCATTCATCCTCAAAATTCTAAAATTGTTTGGTCTTCATCCCAAATTTTGAGCAATATAACATGTTAATTTTTGTTGCTAATGTAAAAGTGGTTGTTAATGGAACTCTCTCCCATTAATTTCCTTTGCAAAATCTTATTTTTCAAGTCTGTCCTCTTGCCCCATTTTTGTCTATCCTTGCATTTGATGCTCTTGGCTATCATTTCAACATTTTCTATCAAATAAAATTATTCATAACATCTCTCTTCTAGGCAATGTCGAAGTCCTCGAGTCTCACTTTGCTTATGATGGAATGCTTTTTATCTAGAACTCAACTAGGGAGGTGACTTACACACTAGATTGTTTATAACTCTTTTGTTCTATTTCTAGTACTATGATGGTCATGTATAAGACTGTGATTGTAACAACTCATTGTAGCCCTCGTCCTTCTTGGATATCCAATGATTGGCATGAAATCAAACATGGCTCTATCACTAGATATATTGGGATCCCTTTTGGCATTGGAATCTCCCTTAAGGACACATGGATGTGGATTATGAGTAAATTCAAGAAAGATTTCATGAACTAGACAAATTAATTTTTATCCATGGTTGAACGAATACAAGTGGCAAACAAATCCTCCATGCTAGCCATGTCAACATCTCTTCTTGTTGGCTTCCCTTCAAGATTTTCTACAATCAGTTGACCCAACTAATTAGGAGTTTCTTGTGGGCCAAATAGGGAAATAAAAAAGGTCTTCCCGCAAGCTCATAGAATCATTGCATCTATCCAAAATATAGAGGTGGCGTAGGAATTATTGACCCATATACACAAGACATATGTCTTACTATTGCATAGTAGAAAATGGGAATCAAGGGGAGATCAATTATCACTTCTTAAGGCACATTAGGATACAAAACCACCTCAAGAAAAATATGATTGGATGCCAGTGCAATATCTATGCTCTCAGGGTTTCTATTCCTTTATTTCTTAGAATCAAGAAAAGGAGGGGAAATAATTCTTTGAAAAATGACTAAATATGAAGATGAATAACCTCGCTAAACTATAAATGAAGTACAAGAGGGAATATAAAATAACTTGTGTGCACATGTGATCTAAATATGAATTGACTTTATTTAGATATGATTTTCCAACTTTCGAAACTACACAAACAAGTAAGCTTTGGATATGGACCCTTACTATTGACACCTATGTGTTTGATATAGAAGACACTAAGAGGGGGGAGGGGGAGGGTGGTGAATCAGTGTAGTCAAGAAATGAACTAATTCAACCAAATACACTGATTATGATTTTAAACAACTTCCATACAATCACTCATATCCAATAGAAGTAAAAAAAAATTAAGCATCCACAAAGCATAACACATAACACCACAAATTTTATCATGGAAACCCTTGTTAGAGGGTGAAAATAAAAACTCCTTTTCTTAATCAGATCCTTTGTAATCTTTGAATTCTGGCACACTAACTTGCCTCTATCTCTGTTTCTGATCGCAACACCCAAATTCATGATCACAACCCTAAATCCAATGATTTAGTCCACCTTTATACTGATGTTCTTAAGTCGGCTAAGACTTAGAATATGTTTTAAAAGTTGGCCCACCAAATTGACCAAACTCATAGAAAACTATGCCAATCATAACTAACATGTCAACCTAAAATATATTACCAAAAATATATTGACATGTTGGCCCATAAATCAATTGCCTTGATCATATGATCAACAAGAACCAATTGGTAGCACAACTGGTTCATACTAAACACATCACCAAAATGCTAACTCACCCAAAACATTGAGTTAACAGTTGCGGTTGTAGAACTATACTTTTCTAACCTTGATAAATGACGAGGAACAATCACATCTCCAAAAGTGTCCTCTAACTTGATTGCTACTCAAAACATTCTCTGACATTATCTTCCTATTTACCGGTCAAAATAGTTAGCGTAATCTACCTCTACCTATTCATCTTGTCAATCGGTATCATCAATTCTCATAGAGTCGATAGAGTTGCCATCAATGAAAAACTTCAAAACATCAAACTCTGCAATTCAACTCCAAAATCCATAATAATGCCAACAATCTCCCCCTTTGGTATTGATGGAAAAACATAATGAAAATTTTCATACATACACTACCCTCCCTAAGCTCTCTTTTCACTGCATCGATCACTCCCCCTTCGACAACAATGGAAAAGGTACATAACAAAATGTCAAAAATAGAATTATCTTACCGATCATAGTCTTTCATAAACACTTTTAAAGTTTGTTTTGGATGACTCCAAAGAATCTTTTCATGACTTCTGCAAGTGTTCTATGGCTTGAATCTGGCCATGTAGCATAGAAGCTAACTCCTCTAAAGATTCAAGTACACTCATATTTGGTGATTCAAGTAATACCTATGAATCTCTAGCATTCTGTCGCATAACATCATCTAAAGGTATCAAATAAGTCTGCAACTCCAACAATGTAGATATCCTCTTATCTGTCTTTGTTTGTAAAGTCTTCAACTTATGATTTATAACATTGACTTGTGAACCATAAGTGTAGTAGAATGTGAAATGAGATCAAAATTATCAATCAAAGATTTAAGCTCTTGTTGAGCTTTAGTTCTCTTAAGCTCCAAATCTTGTGTAAACATAGAAAAATTTGAAACTTTAGTAACTTACCAATCTCCTTCAAAGTTTCTTTCACTTGGTCCACATGAACTGCAAGTTTCACTTTATCTATTGCAATGGTGATGTAGGAGCATCCTGGGGAAGTTAGCAATCCTGCATGTTGGAGTGTTTGTTCTTAGTGTTGCTCGGTTGTAGTGTTGACCGATGAGATTGGTTTATGAAGGGCTCGGTTGATGAAGGAGCTTCACAAAAATTCTGGTGCTTAGTAAAACTTGTGCTTAGGAATGCTTGTGGAGCTCAGTTGATGTGTTTGCTCGATGATGCCTAGCTTGCTCGGTAGTTTTTTTGACAGTCAGTAGTTTGGGCTTTTTGATTGGAGTTCTTATGGATTTGATGGGCTGACTTGATGCATTTAATGTGTGTAGCATGTGTTGCATTCTCCTATGTATATCTGGAGGCTGACACGAAGAATTAATTATTTGTAAGGATATGTGAGAGCTGACTGATGTTGCATTTAATATTTGTTTGTCTTTAGAAGCCAATTGGGTTTGAGATTTATTTCTTTCTTCCAGCTGACTTGCGGTTGAAGTCATATAAAAGCATGGTTTTGGGGTGGAGTTGTAGAGCAGATGGGAGATTCAAGTTAGGAATCTGTGGAGGAATTTGGTGAGTAGAGCTAGTAGTTGAGGCTTAGAAACAAGGAGATCGCTTGGTGGCTTGTGAGCATAAGTTTGAATCTCGCTGGATGTTTCTACCAGACTGATGTGTTGTTTCAGATCTAGCTAGCTAGGGTTAGAGTTTGAATTGGATCTTGTAGAACTATTACTTTCTTTGTAATTAGCCGTAATCGAGAAGGCCTTACAGCCTGACACATTGCATGTAATCAGTTATTTTATGAATAAAGAGTTCATATTGTTATCAGATCTTTCTTTGTTGTTGTGGTTCCATTGTGTGGTTGTTAACTAGGGGCTTGGAAATCTCCTTTGGGGATTCTCTTGGCCTTGCACTGTGTCAGGTGGTATCAGAGCAGGAGTTCCTGAGCGTGTGGACAGATCGTCAAAGGTGATGTAGTTTGCACCAAGAACTTGGGTGGGGTTGATCTGGTGGTGATTTGTTGTCTTGGGTTTATGAAGATCTTGGAAGATGCCTTCGAGAAGATTAGACCCTAGGGTGATTGTAGATCTCTGTGATGCTGTAGAGATGAGGATTTTTAAAAGGTAAGATCGGATGTCAAATTTGAGATGGAATTGATGAAGAATTACATGATCACTAAGATTATGAGGGCTATTTCTGGTATGCCGAGGAATATTGGTATTGATGATGGCTATAAGGAAGTTGTTGAAGACTTTGAGGCTGGTAGATCTAGTGGAGATGATAGAACCGATCAGAGGGACAAATCTGGCGAAGATAGAACTGGTCAGTTGCAAAGATCTGTAGCTCAATTAAGTACTAGTTACTGAATGAAAGTTTTGTAACTTCTATGGTACTTTGAGACTTGAGGACTTTATTGATTGGATTGGTGAGTTAGAAGACTTCTTTGAGCTTGAAGAAATTGAATATCCTCTTAGACTGAGGCTGACACAAACAAATTTGAAAGGACATGATGCTCTTTGGTGGAAAGAATTGTAGAGAGAAAGAGAAGATGAAATGAAGATCAATCGATGGAGGTTGATGGTGAATAAATTGAAGGCTAATTTCATACATGTCGACTATGAACTTGAGTTATTTAAGAAGTTGTAGAATTTGAAGCAGAAAGAACTGACTGTTGAAGACTATACCGATGAGTTCTATAAGTTGAATATTCTATCTGGACACAAAGATCTCGGTAAGGAAAAAGTAGCTCGGTATGTGAATGTCTTGAGATTCAATATTCAGGATGAGATTGGTATGCTGAAGATTAATTTGGTTGAGGATTCTTATCAGTATGCTTTGAAGATAGAAGATAAGTTGAAGAGGAGACAACATGGTAATTCCCAAGGGAAGGACAAACAAGATCACTTGGTCAAGGATAAGCCAACTATTGAAGGTGAACCAAAACTTGTTGATTTGAGGAAGAGGACATGTAAAGTTGCCTTTAAGGTACTTGTTTTCATTATGGTGAAGAAGGACATAGAGCTTATGAATGTTCCCAGAAGGATGGTGATCGAAGAATTATTGTGGTGAATGAGGCTGAAGACTCGATGAACCTAAACAAGGAGGGGAGAATTTTCTGGCTCGGTGAGTACTATTTGGTAAGCGAGTATTGGAACCTTGTCAAAGGAGTAATTTTTTTAGGACTCGTTGTAAGTCTAATGGTAAAATCTACAATGTGATTATGGATGGTGGTAGTACTAATAACCTTGTAGCTAAGGAGATGGTTTAGAAACTTGGTTTGAGAAGAGTGAGACATCCTTGTCCTTATAGGATTGGTTGGTTACAATATTTTCATGCTTAGTGAGGGAGAAATGTCTTGTTGACTTTCAGATTGGCCTGTATAAGGATCAAGTGTTGTGTGATATTGTGGACATGAGTAGTTGTCATATATTGCTTGGTGGACCTTGGCAGTATGATTGCAGGGCTATGCATGATTGTGTTAAGAATGTGTTTACTATTGAGAAGGATGGAAGGAATTTTTCACTGATGCCTTTGCAGAATGAAGAATTCGGTAGGAGGAACCTGAGCTTTGGGACCTGAGTTGAGTTGAAGGATCCTGGAAGGGTTAGAGATCAGTGTGGAGAAAAGACCTATGGATTGTCAAGGAAAGACTTGGAGGACATGTATGTGAAGAACCAGTTTGGGGTTTATGTGTTGAATCCTGTAAGATGTTATTCAAGCCTTTAAGAACATATTTTTGCACCTGGGGTGTCTTATGCAAGAGAATCTTGGGGAAGTTAGAAATCCTACATGTTGGAGTGTTTGTTCTTAGTGTTTCTCAGTTGCAGTGTTGACCGAGGAGCTCGGTCTCTGAAGGTCTTGGTCGCTGAAGGAGCTCAACAAAAATTCTAGTGCTTGATAGAACCTATTCTTGATGATGCTTGTGGAGCTTGGTAGACATGTTTGCTTAGTGATGCCTGGCTTGTGTGGTAGTTTTGCTAACACTCGGTAGTTTGGGCTTGTCGACTAGAGTTCATGTGGATTTGTAATGTAGTCAAGGATGGTGGATCCAATGAAGGATAGTCCAAACCTTGCATCCAAAAGAATTACACATTAGATTACTCAACAAAACAACACAAGTAATTGTTTAACACTGATTTCCATTAACATGCCCGACTGTAAGGCCTTCCGGGTTAGGGCCAATTACAATCAGAAAACAATTCTGCAAGATCCACAACTAGATCCAATACAAACTCAGCTAGTTCAGTTCTGAAGACAATCAGAAGCTAATGGAAACCCTAAGGTAGATCTAAACTTGACTTGCAAGCCTCCAAGCAATCTCCTTGTTCCCAAGTATACAAACCCTAGCTCTGCTACAAATGACTATTAGATTACAATCTGATCTGCAAGAACATCAAGAACTTTTCCACAACTTCGCCAACTTCAGCTTTCAGAACCTCAGCTCTGACTCACTAATTTTTCCAAGTCATGAACCTTTCTCCTCTAAGTTCTTCCTCTAATCATCTACCCAAGCCCTCCTTAAATACTAATCATCAGCCACAAGTTGGCTGGATGAAAACCCTTAACTCCCCAAAATAATAATTAAATGCCATACAAATTGGCTTACAAATGTATACAAACATTTAATTCTACATGTATACCAAGTTTTTGAACTAGGTCCTCAACAACAAGGTTACCAGTACTACCACTATCAACAATTACATCATAGAGTTTACCTTCAGTCTTGCATCGGGTCCTAAACAAGTTACTCCTCTAACAAGGTTCATCCTTTGTACCGAGCAATGTTCGCCGAAGCAGCAAGTTCTCTGATTCAGGTTCATTCTGAATGTTCTCATTCATCACAATAGTTCATCGGTCAACCTTATTCTGCGTACATTCAAAAGAATTGTGTCCTTCCTCTCCATAGTTATAGCAAGTACCCTTAAAGATAACTCTACTTGTCTTCTTCTTTGGTTCCATAGGTTTCTATTCATCTTCTGCAGCAGTCAGTTTCTCCTTCACCGAGTGATCAATCTTTTCTTTCCCTCAGGAGTTGCTAGGTTGTTTCCTCTTCAACTTATCTTCTGCCTTCAGAGCATACTGATAAGCATCTTCAATAGAATCAATCTTCAGCATACCAAGCTCATCCTGAATATTGAATCTCAAACCATTCACATACCAAGCTACCTTTTCCTTACCAAGCTCTCAGTGTCTAGACCGAATAGTAAGTTTGTAGAATTCCTCGGTATAATCTTCAATAGAAAAATCCTTCTATTTCAGATTCTGCAACTTCTTAAACAAGTCAAGCTCACAGTCAGCCGATGTGAACTTAGCTTTCAACTTAGTCACCATCAATCTCCACCAATTGATCTTTGTTTCACCTTCATCTTCTCGGTCTCTCTGTAATTACTTCCACCAAAGAGCAACATGTCCTTTCAACTTTGTCTGTGCTAATCTCACCCAAAGGGGATCTTCAATTTCTTCCAGCTCAAAGAAATCTTCAAGTTCACTAATCCAATCAACCAGATTGTCAGGCTTCAAAGTACCAGAGAAAGTAGAAACTTCCATTCGGTAATTACAAAATTGAGCAGTAGGTCTAGGCAACCGAGCAGTTCTATCTTCACCAGATCTGTTCCTCCGGTCATCACCACTAGATCTAGTAGTTTCAAATTCTTCAGCAGATTCTTCATAGCCATCCTCAGTACCAACATTCTAAGGTATACCAACAATAGTTCTCATGATCTTGGTGACCATATCATTCTTCATCAATTCTAACTCAGATCTGAAATCTAATTTCACCTTCACTGTGATCTGAGATTCAATAGTATCACAAAGATCAAAAATAACTCTAGGGTCCAATCTTCTTGGAGGCATCCTTAAAGATAAGAGAAAAGCCTCTGCAACAAACCCTCACCGACCACCTTGTGATAATTTCCAAGCTGCAACAAGTCAGATCTCAACTTGCAATCTTGTAAACAACTAGGGCACAATTTCACAAGTTCACTGCTTTAGATCTGCAATCAGATTGCGCACAATCTCTACTCCAGCAAGATTAACTTCAAAAGATCAACCTTGCTAGGTCAAGCTTCTGCTTCAACAAGATCAACTTTCACTCCAGCAGGATCAAAACTTTGCTCTGATACCACCTAATGCAGTCAAGGATGGTGGATCCAATGAAGGACAGTCCAAACCTTGTAGCCAAAAGAATTACATAGTGGATTACTCAAAAAAACAACACAAGTAATTGTTTAACACTAATTTCCATTAACATGCCCGACTATAAGGCCTTTTGGGTTAGGGCCAATTACAATCAGAAAACAATTTTGCAAGATCCACAACTAGATCCAATACAAACCTAGCTAGTTCAGTTCTAAAGACAATCAAAAGTTGATGGGAACCCTAAGGCAGATCTAAACTTGAGCTCACAAGCCTCCAAGCAATCTTCTTGTTCCCAAGTATACAAACCCTAGCTCTCCTACAAATGACTATCAGATTACAATCTGATCTGCAAGAACATCAAGAACTTTTCCACAACTTCACCAACTTCATCTTTCAGAACCTCAGATCTGAATCACTAAGTTTTCCAAGTCATGAACCTTTCTCCTCTAAGTTCTTCCTCTAATCATCTACCCAAGCCCTCCTTAAATACTAATCATCATCCACAAGTTGGCTGGATGAAAACCCTTAACTCCCCAAAACAATAATTAAATGCCACACAAATTGGCTTACAAATGTATACAAACATTTAATTCTGCATGTCGACCCAAGACAATGGCTACCAACAATTAATTCACCAAGTCAGCTCAACAAATCACACAGAACTCCAGTTGATAAGTCAGAACTACCAAGCGACAGTAAAATTACTGAGCACGTTAGTCATCACCGAGCACTAGTATCGACCGAGCACCACAGGCACGACCGAGCAAAACTTTTACCAAGCACCAGGGACTACTGAGTTCCTTCAGTGATTGAGCTTCCTTCAATGACTAAGACCGTCAATCAAGGCTGCAATCGAGTAAAAATTGGCCAAAACACAAACACTCCATGTAGTTTACCGATGGCGCAGAATGTCCTTGTCTTAACCTTGGATGCCCCTACATCAATTT
This sequence comes from Chamaecyparis obtusa, assembly GCA_027943335.1. Taxonomy (NCBI): domain Eukaryota; kingdom Viridiplantae; phylum Streptophyta; class Pinopsida; order Cupressales; family Cupressaceae; genus Chamaecyparis; species Chamaecyparis obtusa. Next base: position 169,905 of record BSBK01000349.1, on the reverse strand, counting down.
GATGGGCTGAATTGATGCATTTAATGTGTGTAGCATGTGTTGCATTCTCTTATGTAGATCTAGAGGCCGACATGAAGAATTAATTATTTGTAAGGTTATGTGAGAGCTGACTGATGTTGCATTTAATATTTCTTTGTCTTTAGAATCCAATTGGGTTTGGGATTTATTTCTTTCTTCCAACTGACTTGTGGCTGAAGTAGTATACAAGCATGGGTTTGGGGTAGAGTTATAGAGTAGATGGGATATTCAAGTTAGGAATTTGAGGAGGAATTTGATGAGCAGAGCTAGTGGCTGAGGCTTAGGAACAAGGAGATCGCTTGGTGGCTTGCGAGTACAAGTTTGGATCTTGTTGGATGTTTCTACCTAACTGATGTGTTGTTTTAGATTTGGCTAGCTAGGATTAGGGTTTGAATTGGATCTTGAGGGATCTTGCAGAACTATTACTTTCTTTGTAATTGGTCATAACTGGGAAGGCCTTATAGCTAGACACATTGCATGTAATTAGTTATTTTTTGAATAAACAGTTCATATTGTTATCAGATCTTGCTTTGCTGTTGTGGTTGTTAGCTGGGGGCTTGGACATCTCCTTTGGGGATTCTCTTGGCCTTGCACTGTGTCAAATGGACTCCATTAACTTATCAATTCTCTTCTTCTCATAATTCATTTGAGCTCTCTTCTCAGCAACTTCCTCCAAACTTATAACTTCCTCAGTGATACCATTGATCAAAGTATCTAATTGCTCAATCGGTGTAGTATTAGGATCATAGTCAACTTTAGATACAAGATCTGCAAGAATGTCCCTAACAAACAAAAGTACTTGTTCTTGATTCTTTTATGCTCTAAGCTTATCCATTTTAGCTTTTAGCTTTAGTATCTCTGGCATTCTCTTCAATTCACTAGGACTCATCTTGGCAACATCAATAGGTCCTTGAATGACCTCAACATCTTCATCTCCAAGTTCTTCCTCAAGAATAGATATTGACCTTTTTTCCTTCTTCTAACTTGAACTTGCACCTAGATTCAATTTCCTTTTAACTGAATGTACTGCAACATCAACTTCTTGAACTTCAATTTTCTTACCAAGTTCACCACCGGTTGTACCAATTGTAACAACTTCATCTTCCTTTTGTGCAATTGTAGTAGTATTAATGACATGTGCTTCAACCTTTGTTGTTTGATCCATTTGGGTTTCAACTCTTCCTTTCACATCTTCTACTTCAATAATAGGAGCTTGTTGAGGGGTATCAAAAGGCACATCACTGATAATGTCTTTAATTACTTCATTAGCAATAACAAACTCATCTATTGTTACCTCTTCATTGATAGGTTCTTGAGCTTGTTGTTCCTCTTCATCATCACTCACTGGTACATCTTCTTTCTCCAATTCTTTCTTTATGATGTCTAGAGTCTCCACATAGATTGCCCAAGATTCATCGATTAGTATTTTGCAAACTTTACTCGTTGTTCAAAATTTTGGCCTTAGGAATGCAACTATACTCTTCACAACCTCAACTAGCAATTCAGGTTCTAGTTCTACCAATGCTTGTTCCAACATCTCTTTATCTACTTTCAGAGCATACCTCCATCTAGCATCAATCTTTTTTAATAATGATCAAGTATCATTTTGTGTAGTTCACTAGGCCCTCTGTAAAATTTTTGCATGTTGTATATAATAGCTTCTTCAATCTTTTTCTTATCCTCTTCATTAAATTTTTCATACCATCCACTTGCCTTAGTGACACTACCATATTCTTTGATTTCTTCAGCTATGTTGTATGTTGTATTGGATCTCCTTGTCATTGGTTTGACTAATTTTTCAGTTTTCATCCCAACAACCTTTGAATTCTTACCACTGGCCCTTAATTCTGATTGGTCTTTATCTGATTCAGTTCTGGCTTCTTCTTCCTCTACTATGTCTTTCTTCCTCCTCTTTCCTTTAGACTCTTTATATCCATGGGTTGTTTCCTTCTTTCTCTTATAAGTTCCCTGCTCAGTTACAAGTGAGTTTACCTTTTTCTTTTCCTTAGTCACTGATTCTTCAGGCTGTGATGATGTTTTCCTCTTTGATTGAGCTCTAGTAATAGGAGAAGGCATTTGCATTTTCACTGCAGAACTTCTAGTTTGTCTCCCCATTTCCTTACCACTTGTAGAAGATACAACCTCTACCTCTACATCTTCAACAACATTACCAGAAGCACCAACTTCATCACTTAAAAACTTATGCCTGATCTTATCCATAATCTCCATAGTAATTCCACTCTTCTTGGCTAGGTCATCCACTCTTTTCCTCACTCTTCTTTCTATCACCGATTCCATCAATTGTGAGTGAATTTTGAGAAATGTTTCTTCATAAGTACCAAACCTGAGGGTACTTGCATCAATCAGTTTGGACAATAATTCATCACCATGAAGTGATAAAATATCACCATCTACTTCATATCCCATCAGTAAATCCCAAGAGGTTCTTGGTTGTATCACCTACATCAAACATGTATCTATAATCACAATGAAAGATATGTCTTCTTTATACTTTTCAACTATACTAGTAGCGATCCTTTCCCTTTCACACATTTTTTTTTGAAAGTCTTTGAAATAACCCCACATGACACTAGTAAAGTTATTTCCTAACATTCTTATGCACTCACTAATCTGCACTATTACCAGTTTATCGGTTGACCATTGAATATTACTGATACTAGGGAAATGATTTTGCAAGTAGAAAAATATACATACCAATACAAAACCATACTTGAAAACTTTCTTTTTGTCCTTCTTTATTCACTGCATATTGACAAAGAATTGAATCCTCATAACCTCACATAGGTCGTATTAAGCATTGTCCTTCACCATCTGGTATGTGGCATGAATTCCTCCACTGGGTACACTATTCACTCGACTCGATTGATATACCTATTAATTGATTATCATTGATGCAAACTTGACCTCTATGTCTTCAATATCATTGAGTGTCATGGCCCTCTGGTCTTGTCTTGACTTGGTCAAACAAGTAACCTCATCTACCGATATCATCCTTAGAACAAGTAAACCACCGGTCGTGCATAAACCAGTTACTACATGAATTAACTCCTTGGTAATCTTATGTGGCTTATCCAACCAAATAAACTAATCATGAACTCAGCTCAATACATATATGATCCACTCAGTCTAAAAAATATTGAGTAGGTTGACAATATAGGTGAAAATCTTATCGATCAAATGTTTGTGTTCATCCTTCAATCTAGATTTATTACATAGTTTAGTATAAGATTTGAATATAGCATTCAAGCCTAGATCTTCAACCTTGCAATGGATAAATGATCTTATGTCTTCAATCAATAATACACCATGGGGAATTGAAGACAAAGAAACTATCAGATCATTATCTACCATGTTCATAGGATGCAATTTGAAAATAGGCCTTTGTTCGTCAGTAATTTGAACCAACACTGGAGTGTCCACCAACATTAATTTGCTTCACAAAACATATAATAGAACCTTCAAAACATAAGGAAATACCTCTTTTCATGTCGGTTGGGGCTCTTCAAATACCACTTCAATCTCAACACAAGATCACAACTATCGATTACAATAGCTCAAATCACCTTATAATCTCTCAAAAGTGCACAACTCAATTCATGGAAAGAAAAGTGACAAATGACTTTCACTTTTCAACTTTTATAATGTTACATTCACATGCAATGGTCAAATAGTTCCTTTTACTATTTGTAACTTGTTAGAACATCAAACGATCACTTTTTCATAAGAATCATTATGCAATTAGATAGAATCATATGAAATAAAAAATTCTTCAACCAATTCATTCGAAAACATCAATAGGCATCTAAATATGCTGATCAAACTTACCACACACACATCTTAGGGGATTGGTTATAGATCTTCTTTGATTTTCTCCCCCTAAGTCAATAGCATTGACTTAGTTAGATGAATAATTCTCCACATTACCTAGTGTTGTGGAGTTCTCTTTCAATTCAAAATAATTGAGTACACCTTTCTTAGCCCATGTTTGTTTCATCTAATTTTTTATTCCTTCAACAACTGTGATCTTATTACCTTTATCCTTATCATGCTTATTCACCGGTTGAACTTCATTGTCTTTCTTCTTAACTCTGCAAGATCTAGCAAGATGTCTAATCTTGTTGAAATAATAACACACCATACCAGTTTGTACCCATGGTCAAACATTTCCTCCACTAGTTCTCATCTTGTAATTAACTTTTGTATGTCCATAATTGTGGTAGATAGAACAAGTAATATCCAATCAGTTGCCTTGAAGATTAGGTCTCAATTAGTTGGGGTTGTATGGCCTCTAATTGTTGATTCTTGTCCTGCACTCATTAGCCTTGTGACCATAATTGTTGCAATGATAACAATTATCATGAAAAACATTAGATCCAGCATTGTATCCTTTAGATCTACCATATAAATTTCTAGATCTAGCAATAGGTGCATTAGGTCTATTAGGTCCAATAGGTTTAGACCTACATACACTAGTAGTATGACCTTCCTTGTGACAATCGAAACATACCGGTCTGTAATTCCTCTTACCATATTTTTTGTTGTTCACCTTAGGTGTTGATTTGTCTTCCTTTGCATTGATCTTCTTGGTACCAGATGACTCACCGACTTCAAAATTAAAAAACCCTAAACCTTGTTTTTCATTGTTTCTCCTTTTGTTTGAGAGTTGCTCATCTAGTTTAGCAAAACACTTATTGACCTTATCTAACAAATATGAGGCTTCTTTTAGTTCTCCTTTCAATTTTTCATTTTCTCTTAGGCTATTGGTAGTTTCTAAGCTTGTATCATGTAGTTGTTCATTCAAAAGAGAAATTTCTTGTTTAGATCTGAGTAGTTCTTCCATGTTTTCTTTTAAGGTGTCATCTTTGGCTTTGAGAGAATCTTCTACAACCTTATTAGCTTCATCAACCATTCTCTTAGCTTCAATCTCCTGACCCATTTTGATTCTACAGTTCTCCAACTCTCTTTGCATGTTTTTCTTTTCTTGCTTCAAATTTTCCATCTCCTTATGCATATCCTTTTTTTCCTTAAGCAACTGCCCATTCACTTGATATAAGGCTTCTAGGGCAGCTTCAAATTCCTGAGATCCACTTTGTTTAGATAGGTGTTCAATTATGTCTTGACTATCATTCAGTTGTTGAACTGATTCTTGTCTTTTAGTCCTAGATTTATTTAATTGTTCTTTGAGTTTCTCAATCATGTCTTCAACATCTTCAAGTTATCTTCTATAAGATTCCATGTCTTCCTCAAGGATCTCTCCCAAGTTGTTAGGCTTCTTTAAGGAAACTATGCTCTGATACCAATTGTTACATATAGAAGAAACTGAGAGGGGGCGGGGGGGGTGGTGAATCAATGTAGTCAAGAAATGAACTAATTCAACCAAATAAACTGACTATGATTTTAAACAACTTCCATACAATCACTCATATGCAATAGAAGTAAAAACAAATTAAGCATCCACAAAGAATAACACATAACACCACACATTTTATCATGGAAACCCTTGTTAGAGGGTGAAAAACATGGTGGGGATGGTGCCCACGAATCTCTTCAACTGCAATAAAATGATTTGGCCTGTTAGGAGCTTACAATATCCGGTTAGGGGTTCAATTTGTTAAAAGTGACTAATACCCTGTTAGAAGTACAAAAAGACCTGGTAAGATCTACCTCAATAAAGGATTTAAAAATCCAACAAAGAAGTCACCCTGTTAAAGGATTTAACAATAAGACCTATTAAAGTCCACTATGTTAAAGGAATTAATTTGTTGCAACCATTAGGAATAAAACAATAACTTGATTTGGAAAATAACAACTCCTTCGCTTAATCAGATCCTTTGTAATCTTTGAATTTTGGCACACTGATTTGCCCTTGTCTCTATTTTTTATCACAACACCCAAATTCATGATCATCACAACCCTAAATCAAATGATTTAGTCCACCTTTATATAGATGTTCTTAAGTCGCCAAGACTTAGAAAATGTTTTACAAGTTGGCCCACCAAATTGACCAAAGTCATAGAAAACTGCGCCAATCATAACTAACATGTTGACCCAAAATATATTGACATGTCAGCCCATAAATCAACTGCCTTGATCATTTGATCAATAAGAATCAATTGGTAGCACAACTGGTTTATACTAAACACATCACCAAAATGCTAACTCACCCAAAATATTGAGTTAACAGTTGTGGTTGTAGAACTATACTTTTCTAACCTTGGTAAACCACCAGGAATGATCGCATCTCCAAAAGTGTCCTCTAACTCGATCTCTACTCAAAACACTCTCATACACTGTCTTCCTATTTACCGGTCAAATTACTTAGCATAATCTTCCTCTACCTATTCATCTTGTCAATTGGTATCATCAATTCTCATAGAGTTGATAGAGTTGGCATCGATGATAAACTCCAAAACATCAAACTCTGTAATCCAACTCCAAAATCCATAATAATGCCAACACTATGTTCTAATTTTTTTTGAATTGATTCTAGTGGGAACGGGTCACATGGGGCAACCTCTTCCCTTCAAATAAGATTAAAAAGGAAAAAATTGAAAATGTCTCAGAGTAGAGGGCTTGTTTCTTCTAGTAGTACCCATTTCTAAATTTGTCTTCACCTACAAATCTAAAAATGTGTATGGGTGGATATATAGGGATTTGTTGTAGTCAACCCCCCCTTTTTGGCGATTCCCACCTTCACAAATAGCTAGTATGATAAAATAAACATGTGGATGCTTGTGAATCTAGAGTATGTCTAATATTGTTGAGCTAAAATACATAAATATAGCCTAGAGATCTACTCAAGTATATTAGAGTAAAACTCTATATGAATATGCTATCAAATGTGATTGAGTGAATGTAAATAAGTCCAGATATGAAGCTCAAAAGTAAATTTATATATAAGGATAACAAAAAACCATACCCAACCTAAGAGGTAGAGTACATGCCAATCATCAGTTGATGATCTCCTAGTAATCTTAATAATCCTCATGTTGATAAGGATGATGTTGAATTCTTGATGTAGACAAATAGCCTTTAGATCTTGATGCTTGCTGATTTGGCTTGATTTGAAGACCCTTACTTCATGAGATGTCTTCAAATTATGGAGCTAACCTTGCAATTTATTTAATCTTACCAAAATGAAGTAAGATACTTGATTTTATATGAAATCATGTGATAAACTCAAAGGAAGCTGACGAGAATTTGAGAATCTTGCCAAAATTACATGACTAATCCCTGATTTCATTTTCCATAAAAATATCGAGGACGAGGTTGGCCTGGAAAACCTCTTCCCACCAACAAGGCTTTAGATTAGAACCATAGGTCCCACATTACAAGAAGGTGTCAGATTCTAAAGAACAATTGAGTATGAGGTCGAGATAAAATGCAAAAGGCTAGACATGGTAATATAGGGCCTATGTGATTAATAAAATGATTAAATTGGTGAAATAAAAAAGGAGCACACCTAAAAATAAGGGCTCACATTGATTTTTGGTGAAATTGAATAAATACATGACTCATGTTTGAATTTAGGTGTTCATTTAGTGCCACATGAAGTTCTATGATGCATGCTAAAACCAAAACACACTAAGGTGGGTGCTAAAAAATCATAAAATTATACACACCAATTAGGTGCTTACAATTTATGACTGTACATTCAACCCCCACTTTAGTAGTATATGACACTATGTGCATACACAAGCTAAAGTATACAAATAATAAAAGAAAAAAGATATTCCAAAGTTGTCGAATGAGGCCCCCAACATGCAATACCTACAACATAGCATTAGGAACCTCACTATGCAAAATCACTTTGTCAGTTGAAAACCATAAACCAATTAAGGCTTACTAAGAGTGATGAAATTCGAGGGTAACTATATGCCCCCTTATTTCGACTTGCTAATTAGGAAGTTGAAATATGATATCATATTTATAGTTTCAAATTGTGAATACAATTTTGTGTGAAAATACTACCATTGAGGCTTAGGATGAATCCAAAATGGAGCATAGAGCATTTGGAGATATATGGATCCAAATCACAATCTCAATGCAACAAACAAACAATTTTATAGTAGCCAATCAATGAGCTCCTTTCCTTCATTTTTCCTTTGTAAAAAATGGAAATCATTATTGCAAAACAAACTATTTTGTAGTAGCCAATTCAAATAATCTTGTTACCCTCTACCCTATATTCATTTAGTATATAAAGATGATAAAATGCTACAAATAAGATATTAATTTAACTATTAGCATATATCAATTTTCACATAATTTTATATCTCTTCCATATCAAAATACACAAAACAATACTAAAAAGATAATCATCTTTTATTTGTATAATAAGAAATTTCTCCCCATAAGAACCAAGTAAAAGAAAACCAACCCATAATTACCTCTATATAGAAGTATTTTGGCTTGCCTCTCTTATCTTATATGATCATTTTAAAGAGACCACAAGTAATAACTAAACTGTAGCTCATTCAACTAATTGATTCGTCTCATTGATAAAAAAATCTTAACAAAAGTGGTGAAGCAATCGCTACATTTGGCATCATATATGTGGAATGAAGAGTGGTGGTAATAACCTACCTATAGTTTTGTTGGTGTAATTACACTTTACTTAAGTTTACTTAGGATAATGCATTTGCATATTAGTTGTCATTGTGACACTTAGGAGTTTGCATTTCATTTTAGCACATGGTTGGGAGAATTTCCACTTTAGGTGTGATAGTTGTCATCACATACCTCTTTGTGTGTGAGATCCACCTTATGAGTATGGGGATTCTCAAGTCTTCAACTTCCAAGGCATTGGTGGCTAATCATGAGAGTCAAGGCAATCAAAGTCAAAAGAAGAAGAAGAATTGGAAGTCTAAGTCTCAACAAGAAGGCACAACCTCAACTTCCACACAACATGACACTTCTACATCACCTCCAAAGGGTGAATCTTCCAAGAAGGAGAAGCGGTTTTGTGCATATTGCAAAAAGGATGGACATGAACAACACTTTTGTTATAAGAAGGACATTGATGAATTGAAGAATCTTCTTGTCAAGAACAACATCAATTTGCCTTCCAGGATGTCTACCTCAACCTCTTCTTCACCAAAGTTTTAAAAAGATAAAGGAAAGGGTCACACATTTGTCACTAAAAAAGGACAAGCTTTATATGCTTCTTTAAGTCCTAATTCAGGTAGATGGCTTCTAGATTCAGGGGCTTCTCATCGTATGGCTTCTTCACAGTCCATGTTTTCATCATTTGAGCCTTGTAAAGGTCCACCTATTTTGATGGGCAATCACACTTACATGAATGTGATTGGGGAAGGAAGTATTGATGTTAGGGAGGGACACTTCAATGATGTGTTGTGTGTTCCACACTTGACCAATAACCTCCTTTCTATCTATCAAATCACAAATGGTGCTACAAAGAAGACTGTGGAATTTACACCTGATTCAATTTTCATCAAGGACTTGGAGAGTGGAGCAGTTATTGCTACTGGGATAGTGGATCACTCTTCTTGATTGTACTCCTTTGCAGATTTTGTTCCTCTTGATGACTATGATTCTTCAGACATTGATTCTTCAGCATATGATCATGATTATAGTGATGATTCAGATTTTGACGAGAGTTTTGGCTACTTGAACTTGGGTATTCTCACTCATGATCAAGCTCTTGGGCCTTCCATTTCATCTCCTCCTATTGAGACTACTTCTACTCTTTCTCTTGATGATGCTTGCATTCACATAGTCATGGATTCAGGTGCTTCAGTGCAACAGGATATTCATTGTCTTCTAGACTTGGTTCCATGGGATGACTACTTGACAAACATTGTAGGTTTGTTTGTGGAGTCCTACATTTTAGATTTGGGATACTTCATTGATGACATTCATCTTCTCTTTGTTGAGGATGATCCTTCTTCAGTTGTTGCGAGAGAGCATGCTGACCCTCATATTCATTCTCTACTTGATCATTCTTTCGAGGGTGACATGATTGTGGATACTTTGATACAACAGTTGCAGGAGGTCACTTTATCTTCAAAGGAGATACTTGGATCTTTGGTACATGTTCTACATTCATCCTTAGTTGATCCTGATTTGTCTTTTTCAACAGAGTGGCTTAGTACACATGATTTGGAGGAGGCACCTTTCAGATTTGACATGGGGACACTTGAGCAAGTTTCAGAGACTCCATACTTTTTGAGGTTTCTTCCTATAGATTGGGAAGGAGGCTTCATATATTCACCTTTGGTCTTTTTTCTTCCTAAGGGGAGGAATGTTGTTCTACACTCATGGAGTAGTTTCTACATTGAGCCTGGAGCATCTACCATTGGTGTTCATTCTACATTGAGGGGGGGCTATTTGGTCTCTCTTCCACTACTCTCTTATGGGGGGGATATTTTCCTCAGATGAGGTCTTCTCTCTCATATTCTATTATTGTATTCATCTCTCTTTTTGGGGGAGGGTTTTTCCCATGAGGTTTCCCCTCTTTCTCCGCTTTATGAGAGATTGCATTATCTATTGCTCTTGCATATTGTACATGGGTACCTAACATGGCCCAGTAGCTGGGACCCATCTTGCATTGTGAGCTTAAGTTCATTCCCCTAAGTTTCACTTAAGGGGGGGTGTTGGTGTAATTAAATATTACTAATTACACTTAAGTTTACTTAGGATAATGCATTTGCATATTAGTTGTCATTGTGACACCTAGGAGTTTGCATTTCATTTTAGCACATGGTTGGGAGAATTTCCACTTTAGGTGTGATAGTTGTCATCACATACCTCTTTGTGTGTGAGATCCACCTTTAGTGCTCTTATCACATTATCATCCTCTCATTGTTACACATGTTTCTCATACTTTCATGTACAATGGAGGATGATCCACCTTTGGTGGACATGTGATTCCACCTTGTGTGGGTGATATCTTATCATCTCCTTATCATGTAGTCTTATTGCATTGCCTATATATTTAGGCACTCCTACTTTGATTCAATTCAATTAGCTATAATCAATTATTTGATTATTTTTCCTATCTCTCTTGTGCTATCTCTTGAGCTTCTAGATCTTGGCTTTTATTCTTTGCCTTAGGCAAATTCTTAATAGTTTCAAACAACATTTTTAGAATTTCTAGAAGGTTTGATATTAGAAGAGACAAGTGCACATAGGTTTCCAATAACCACTCATTTTTTATAAATTGCTTAGGCTACTAAGATTTCACACTTTTGAAGTATGCAATAAAGATCATATTTCATATATGAAGAACATATCTTATTGGAAATATCCATTTGCATAATAGAATTAAAATCATGAATTACTAAAAACCTTCATGGCTTATGCAAGTTCTCAACCACATCCTTATATTCTTACTTGCCACCTACATTCTTTGAGCCATTCACTCTTATTGACTTGCAAAATATTTGTATGTGTAGATATCTTTTTTTTAGACTACTAGAATCAGGCATAACACCCCCTATAAACTACAATGCATTGGTAAACTTTTTAATGTGACCAATGATGGTAGCATGACACATCCTCCAATACCACATGAGTTGGGGGGAGACTGGACCTCATGACCTTGTGCTTCATTGTAGGAAGCTCTCTCCAATCAAGCTAGGCCCCCAACCCATATTTGTAGCTATCTTATACTTAAGTGTTGAAGAGATTTATTTGAGAAAATTGAATAGAGGGTTAGTAGTCATAATCTATAGAGAACAAAGAGGAAGAGGCAAGAAAAATAAATATTCAAAATTAGTTATTTCTACCATATATTTATTTCCATAGAGTTGTAGGTTCCTTCATGTTAGATATACCTGTTGGCTATTTTTGCCACCATTAGCCCATTGTAGATAGCTGATCTAAGACATTTTCATTATGGGTTGAACTTTGCTTCAGGTGGGATAACATGTCAGATCTCACAATGGCTGACATATTGTGTTATCCAGAATATATCATCAATGAAACACATGCAAAGTCTTATCAAAATCTGATTCTGATGTAACATGAAGGATCACTAAAGTGAAAAAAAAAGTGCTTCATCAACATGTTTGTTTCATCAATAGGATATTTCGATGAAGCTTTTCCCTTGTTTCATCAAAATCTTAGATAGAATAACATTTTGTGTTATCCCATTTTTGCAGTTTCACAAGGATTTGTTTGGCCCCTTGCGAAATTGTGAAACCAGTCAAGTTTTCCATGTGGATCCATTCTATTTGACTGTCAAGTGATGTGGGCCAGTATTATTGCAATATTTTATCAAATTTTATGTCACACATCTTCATGTTGATCAATGGACCTAGTTTCTTTCACATTTTCACAATAGCTCGTTGGGGTTCCTTGCGAAATGGTGAAAGTCAACGGGTCAAGGCACAAATGACACGGCTTTCAGATGACCTAAAGAACCTATGCAAAAAGTTTAAAATCAAGCAACATTGGTCCTCCATATATTTCCCACAAGGAAACGGACAGGCAAAAGCTTCTAACAAAACCATTCTTAAGATTCTTCATAGAACAGTACACAAGAATGGTAGGGATTGGCACTTACAAATCAATCCAGCACTATGGGCTTACCGAACAAGTATTCACACACCTACAGGAGCCACTCCTTTCTCTCTCACCTATGGCGCTGAAGCAATATTGCCTTTAGAAGTCGAGATACCATCCCTCAGAGTCTCACTCAAAGGTTTGATTACAGATGAGGATTACCGCGCCATGAGGTTGCAGGAACTAGAACTTCTAGATGAGAAGCGTAAGGCTTCCTTTGATCATATGAGAGTGTATCAGAAGCGTATGTCCAAGGCATTCAACAAGAAGGTTCACCCTAGAGAATTCCAAATAGGTGATCTTGTTTTACGAGAAAACCCTAAGAACCAACAAAACAAAGAGCAAAAGGGAAAGTTTGAACCTAACTGGCTTGGACCATATGTCATCACAGCTGCTTTTGGTACTGGTGCGTATTTACTGTCAGATCCTGATGGAGAACAGCTCCCTGATCCCATCAGTTCATGCAAGGGAACTCAAGAATGAGGCCTCACAAATCGATCCATAGCTCCCTAGGCATGGAGTGCAAGGGTTTTAAGAATGCTCTCAGCTAGAGCTATTTAGCCAATAACCTTGCTAGTAAACCATGCAATGGGAGATTCAATGAAGACAAGGGCAAGAATGCCAATATCCTCAAGAATCAAGAATGAAATGCAATGCAAGCTAGATTAAGAATGGAAATGCAAGCTAAACTATGGAAATGAAAGATGCAAGTATTACAAAGCCTCCTAGTTAAACTAGATGAATTAATCTAAAGCATAAAGGAAATCTAAGCTAAGAATGCCATGAAAATGAAGCTACTATGCAAGAAATGAAATATAACTATGAAGCAAGAAAGCCATGATGATGCAAGAATGAAGACAAGAAGATAGAGTGTTGATGAAGATCCAAGATGAATGCCAACAATGCTCCAAATCTTCAAACCCTAGATGCAAGAATGTCTCCAAAAGCTCCAAGATGACCTAGAAAACCTGTAGCATAACAATAACATAAAAATTGTGTGTGCAAATGAGGAAGAGAGCTCTCCTTTTATAGGGAATGAAAAAGGAATGGGCCATGGAGATTAAGAGGCAAAAGATTTAATCAACGGTGGAGCTTAAAAGAGGAGCAATCCATGTGCACAAATATCCTCCAATAGGAAAATAGGAGTTGACTTTTGTGTCCATATGAGACAAAAAGTACTTTTTCCCTTTTTATAAAATAAGAATAATGCTTTATTTGTGCAACTTAGGATAAGAGGAAAAGTGGGGGCTTTTTATTTATTAAAAGGGGAGGAAATATTCCTTTTAATAAATAAAGACTTAGGATAAGATGGTTAGCCCATAGAAAATAATCGAATAAATGATAGAACTATGATTTGATCAAGAATAAGTAATTTATGATTTAGCAAAAGGGGCTAATAGTCTAGATGACCATTTTTAGGTGTATACAACAGGATGGGTTAACATGTCGTGTTATCCCATTTTGACATTTTCTGCTAGCAACCCAATTTGACTATTTGTAGTCACGAGACCTTCTTAGGTCTAGTTAATCAATGTTGAGATGCATTCTTTGAATCTATAATCACGACACCAGTGCATCTCCATGCTTATTTATTGATTTGCAGGGATATTTCATCCCCTTTAGTTGTGAAATTGCACTCATTTGGATTTTCAATTCTATGAATCAAGTTGTAGCAAAGATTAGATTTTTATTTGATATTTATTTATTTTTGCATCAACAACTTAACTCCAGTCTAGTTGGGGTTTGCACTTCAAGTTTTAATTTGAGTTATGCTTGAACTCTATAAATGCAAAGTTTGTAGATATTTTCTATGTGGTTCTCCTCTATTTTCATCTATAGTGGCTATGACCTTTATTTTTAATTTCCTTTTGTATTACATTAATATAAATCCATGTTTTCCTTTTTCTTTCCATTTAATTATCTTGTGCACATTTTTCCTAGTGTTGAATGTTTATATTTTGTCTTTTAAGTTTGTATGTCATGTTTAACTTTCTCATGAATGTTGTATTGTGAACATGTTTCCTTACAACATTTCATTAGTTTTAACCTACATATGAATCCTTAGAGAGTATATTGGAATGGGAATTGTGTATTTGGGTGATTAATTTTTTGTGCATCTATAGGTAGGGAGAGTAACCATAATTTCAATCTGGTGCATCACCACATTTCCCTTTCTGCATTTCCCATTCAACATATCATTTTTCTCAAAAGCAGTACTTAGGTGCATCCTAATTGTAAAGGAAGTCAACCTTGTCTAGAGACTCAATCTATCATTTTAAAAACCACACTTGGACATTATTTCCATGTTTCACAAGGTCTCTTAGGTCACTAATCACCACCTAAGCTTGGGTGCAAACTTTTGTGATAATAATTTTTGGCACACTTGGTAGGACACAGATTCAAAATCAGCTGCATAAGTTTGTTGGTTAGCCAATACAAGCTTCATTCATTGAGAATTTAGGTGTTATTCTTTGTGCTAATAGCCTTTAGAGGTAGTTCAATCAAACACCATGGCAACTCTAAGTGTAAAATCTACTGGTTTCAAAACCCAGTGCTGGTATGTGTAAAGATCATATCTGATCTTGTATGTCTTTCAAGTTATATATAATTTTTTTGCTTCTATGAAGCTCTAACATGGACCCATTTCATAGAGATGTTCATTATTGTCCTCCATATCATGAAATTACTCCCTCTCAACCCTCATGTTACCAATATCAACCTCAATCACAACTTGGTTATGACCAACATGTATACCCAAGCAACCAAAAGGTTGATTTTAGTCCAAGTTACCATGTTATAATAGGTTGCGAGTATGTTCAATTTTCTCCCCTCCAATACATGCAAGCCCAAGATTATCAGGCTTATCTTCATGAAAAAGAGTTATAAGCACAAAGGAAGAAGAAGAAGGTGCAAGAGGAGATGGCATACTAGACCCATCTCCAGGAGCAACAAGAGAAGGAAATAAAACTGATGCTATTTGAGGAGGACCTTGCAAGAAGGACTGCTATAAAAAAATGAAGAGATGATTCTCAAGCTTGCTCAAATGAAAGCATCTGAAGCACAAGAGCCTCCTAGACACGAGTTTTCTAGCTTTAGATAGAGTAATCCTTCCCCTTTATAGGTTCTTGTACAAGAGATAGAGGCCCACTCGTAAGCTATATTTCCAAATCCACAATCTAAAGAAGAACCACCCAAACATAGGTTTTCTAGCTTCAGATTGATAAATCCTTCCCCTTTGCAGGTTCCTGTACAAGATCCAGAGGCCCTCTCACAAGACATATTTCTAAATCCACCATTTGAAGAAGAACCACCCAAACACAAATTTGTTAGCTTCAAAAGGAGTGAGCCTCCCTAGTTTTCCATTTCAACCTACACAGATCCTCAACCTACACCTCCCTAGCTTGATGTTTGTGAGCCTTCATTTGATTACTATCCTTTCTTCATTGATCTTGAGGAGGCAAATGTATATTTTCTCACATCAGAGATAGTATAAGAGTAGCTACCAATGGAGGAGGAATTAGTGCTATAGAAAGAGTTGAAGGAGGAAATAGAAACACAGCTTCCCCATGTAGAGAAGGTACAATATGCTACTTATGAACCATCACATACTCCAGAGAGAGAAATATTGCTGCAACAAATGGAGACATAAAGGAGGCAACATGATGTAGAGCTTACAAGGCAGTTGGAGGCCCAACAAAGACAACACGAAGAGACTCTTGCAAGGGAGTTGGCTGCACAAAGGAGAAATGTGAGAAGGAACTATTAGAGAAAGTGTTGATAAAGCAAGAGCTGATGACAATGTTGTTTTCTATTGCAGAAACATTAAAAGAAACACAACTATCTCTTTCTTCCACATTAAAAGAGCCTACACAAGTACAAGAGGTGCAATCTATTGTTTATGAGAATTCACATGGGTTGGAGGAGGAATCTGAGTTGTAGCAGCACCACGAGGAAGAGACACATACACTACTAGTCACACCATCAGAGCCAACCCCTACTGGCCATTAGGATGAAATTATTGTAGATCATAATAATGTGGTCCAAGATGATTGCTTTAACCCAACACCATCAAGAGAATGCCCCATAAAGCACCTAGCTCTGCAAAGAAATTTGCAAGTTGACCTTGGTCATGCTTGTCTCAAAGCATGAGGGTGAAGATCAAAAGGAAGAGCAAGTGCTTCTTGCTCAAGATGAAAATGTCCTAGTGCTAGAGAGCTTCTTTGTTCTCAGCATTGGGAGGGCATTACGGCAAGTTATTGTATGCTTATCATGCTTTCTACCATGGTTGGTTTCCCATATGTACAAAAGGAACAAAAAATTCATTAGAAAGGGTAGCTATTTCAACAAGTCAATCAATGGATTTGTTTGATATTTTTATTTGTAAAAACTTGTAGATAGTAGAGTAGATTTTCTTTGTGTTCCAATATGTGCACAAGCACAACTATTTCCCTCCTGAAGATAGCAAGTTTTGCATTTTTGTTGAGGTTATAGAAGTTGCAGATTTTCATGAAGTTACAGGTGGCTAACATGTCATTCTACTACTAGTGACTCCATGCCCAATAGATTGCTAAAGGCAACTAGTCTCATGCTTAGAAGGAAAGAATCCCCTTTGAGTCACCAGAAATGTTGTCTAATTTTTCCACCATTAGCCCATTGTAGATAGTTGATCTGAGACATTTTCATTATGGGTTGAACTTTCCTTCAGGTGGGATACAATGTCAGATTTCATAGTGGCTAACATATCATGTTATCCAGAATATGTCATTGATGAAACACATACGCAGTCTTATTGAAATATGATTATGATGTAACATGAAGGATCACCAAAGTCAAAAAAATGCTTCATCGACAAGATATTTTGATGAAGCTTTTCCCTTGTTTCATTGAAATCTTAGGTAGGATAACCTCTCATGTTATCTCATTTTCGTGGTTTTGCAGGGATCTGTTTGGCCCCTTGAAAAATTGTGAAAGCAGTCAAGTTTTTCCATGTGAATCCATTCTATTCAGCTATCAAGTGATGTGGGCCAGTACTATTGCCACGTTTTATCAATTTTTAAGTCGTGCATCTTCATGTTGATCAAACCTAGTTTCTTTGACATTTTCACAATAGCTCGCTGGGGGTCCTTGCGAAATGGTGAAATTCAATGGGTCAATGCTATAGGGTGGGTTAACTGTCATGTTATCCCATTTTGATGTTTTTTTTATAGTGGCCCAATTTGACTGTTTGCAACCACAACACATTATTAAGTCTAATTAATCAATGTCGAGCCACATTCTTTGACTCTATAATCATGATGCTAGTGCATCCCCCTGCTTATTTATTGATTTGCAGGGATATTTCATCCCCTTCAGCTCTCAGATGCACTCATTTGGATTTTTTGTCACTTCTATGAATCAAATTGTAGTAGATATCAGATTTTTATCTAGTACTTATTTATTTTTGCATTGGTAACTTAACTCTAGTCTAGTTCGGGTTTGAAATTCAAGTTTTAATTTGAGTTATGCCTGAACTCTATAAACAAAAAGTTTGTAGATATTTTCTGTGTGGTTCTTCTTTGTTTTCATTTGCAGTGGCTATACTCTATATTTGTAATTTTCTTTTGTCTTACATTAATATAAATCCATGTTTTCCTTTTTCTTTCCATTTAACTATCTTGTGCATATTTTGCCTAGTGTTGAATGTTTTTGTTTTGTCTTTTAAGTTTGTATGTCATGTTTAACCTGCTCATGAATGTTGTATTGTGAACATGTTTCCTTGTAACATTTCATTAGTTTTAACCTGCATATGAATCCTTGAAGGGTAGATTAGAATGAGAATTGTGTATTTGGGTGAGTTATTAATATTTTGTGCATCTACAGGTAGGGAGAGTAACCATAGTTTCAATTTTGTGCATTGCCGCATTTTTCTTTCTTCATTTCCCATTCATCATATCCCTCTCCCTTTTCCTCAAAAGCCATAGTTAGGTGCATCCTAATTGTAAAGGAAGTCAACCTTCTCCAGAGACTCAATCTCTCATTTCAAATCCCACACTTGGAGATTTTTTCCATGTTTCCCAAGGTCTCTTAAGTCACTAACCACCACCTAAGCTCGGGTGCAAACTTTTGTGACAACAATAAAAGTACATGGTATTTTTTTTTTATTATAATAAGCAACTTAACAAGGGGGTTGATCCTTACACAACCATAGCCCAAAGGCATTAAAGAGAAGAACATCACTAAGACAAGGTGTTGGATTTTATAGGTCATCAATGACTTATTAACAATATAATAGGTGTTGTCAAAGACAAAAAAATACAAAATAAATAGTACACTAGCACAAAGGCTAGTAGCCCTCCTCAAGGGTGGGAAGGCCAACCACTCACCACTTGTGGAGAAGAGTGTGAGTTTTAAGAACCATTTTTCCTATGTTGTTAGACAAATGTCCATGCGATATTGTCCATAGGATCTCCACCTAATGGAACTCCATTTGGAAACTATTAGCACAATGGTCAGAGTACTGAGAAAGTTGTACATTGGCAACTGCAGCTTGGAGATAACCGGGAGTAGAAGCAGAAGGCGAGGAATGGTCCACATGGCCAAAGGGGGCTGCACTAGTAGGAGTAGGAGTGGTATTCTCATGGTTTATAGTAGCGGCTTCACCTTGATTTATAGTAGGAGCATGACCCAAATTTGTAGTAGGAGCATGACCTAGAGCTGCAACAAGTGCATCACCTAGATTTGTAGCAAGAGCTTCATCCTCATCATCATCTTGTAAGGAGTCCTCAAAGGTAGAATCAAAAGATTAGATGGTCAAATGATCATCATTTGCATACTTCCACCAAGTAGCAACACCTTTACAATGCAAAAGTGAACAATTTGTAGCCATTTGCATAGTAGAGAAGCATCACTGTCATCAAAATGGAGGGACCTCATAATCCAATACTTGAGTCAAAGTATGTGGTGTTGTTAGAGTAACTACATCATTTAAAAAAAATTCCTCTATGCATTATTCTTTGATGGATGTCCATGACCTATCCTTGTTGATGTTTTGTAGCTTATGTTGGATAAGTCCTATAAGACAAACTATTGAAGATATATATATATATATATATATATATATATATATATATATATATATATATATATATATATATATATATATATATATATATATATATATATATATATATATATATATATATATATATATTATGTGAGATAAAATATATATAGTTACATAATAAATTGTTATTATATTAATCTCATAATAATGAATAGACATGTCCCATGAAGGGACATGTCTCTCCTTGCCCCATTCCCAATATAAATGAAAGAGAGATTGTTGCATTTGAAACATGCATAAAGTACAAAAGTGCTATTACATTTGCAGCGATCCCAAAACTTAACATGGTATCATAGCCGGGCTGCAAATGTAAGAAAGTGTTTAAAGGAATGGTAGATAGATTCATTTAAAAAATAGCTGAATATTCTACATGTGGAGGTCACTGAGAATGTATTACATATCAATATTGAATTGAAGTTAATGTTTGTGGGATACATTATTAACTCTATTGAAATAACAATAGGAGATTATTATGCCACAAAAAGGAAATACCATAATAGTTGTTGACACAAGTTGCAATGGGAAGATCATTCCATCTCTACAATTCCTACCATGGCTTAGCACAGGAACATTTTACTCTTTCATTTTAGTAGATTATGGAGAGTTGACAATGTACAAAATTTAGAGAACATACAAGATAAAGAATATACTGAACGTTTTCTATTTCTCATAATATTGTATGTCTTATTTGAAAGCAACATTCTCATAACTCATATGGACAGTTTCCAAAATAACGACTGTTAGAGATCTCTTGACATGAGAAAATGAAGTTAATAAGTTTGAGACATAATTAATAAACACATTACGATTCTTTGATTGATTAAAAACATCAATCTATAGTGGTGGTGAATTAGACAAAGGAAACACCGATTTATTTAAGTTATTAATTTGCTAGCTGACTTTATGTAATTACCTAGGTCGACTTCCTCAACAACAAATTAAATCTGAATTGGGACTATATGTTTATGACAAGTCAACAAGAAAAAAGGCCATGTTATTTGTTTATAAAGCAATGATTTAAAGTCAATAGAAAAATAATGAATTATAAGTAATGTCCATTATAAAATATGGACCCGATTAGTGAAATTGAAGGATATCTAATAAGTTTGAATTATGACTTCTAATCGATAAGTTAGGTTTTCCTAAAAAGTTTGAAACAAAGTTATGATACCAGCAATTACAGTCAAACCGATTTGAAGTTAAGAAAAGACAAGCTGATTGGTAAGGATGCCATCTCATCATATACGAAGGGATGTGGTCCTTTGGGTTGCAAGGTATATCTTGACTTCAACAATCAGACATAAAAGAATAAGAAAATATAAAATATATTTGTTACTCTTCACAAGGAAGAGATAAGAAAGGAAATGAATCATAATATTGCCGATAAATGCTTATATGGAGACATTTTCTGATTTGTTTCATATGGACCCTCATTGGAGAAACTTGTATCAAGGATGTTGATGTGCAAATAAGTATTTATTATCCTTGAGTATTACATTTATCTATTCATTGTTCTCTCTCTCTCTCTCTCTCTCTCTCTCTTTGTATTTCTATACGTACTATAAGAGCTATTTGCCTTGATCTTTTTCGGGGATGCTCTTGCAGGAAAAAGAAGATTGATATCAGATTCAAAGGGAGTCTGACTAGTTATCATAAGCAATCTTGGATGAAAAGATCAATAGATTTATATCTGCTCAATGATTTCTTCTCTATGAGAGAAGTTCGAGGTGAAATCCCTTGTTTCCACCCTCTGTGCTAAGGCATGGTGGATGTCATGTGAGTTACTACATGACTTTGTGGAACTATAGTAAGGTGACAATCTTACAATAGTCTAACCTTCTATCATGATGGATATCATATGATTGATGTCTAAGAAGATCATGATAGATTATATCTTGCATGGTGGATTAATTTCCTTAAACAGACCATGAATATAATGTTCCTATGGTAAGTATCATTGAGGATACGTGTGTACATACCTTATGGACATTTTGAGTACTTGGTGAATATCATGCGACTTGATATTCTAAGGCCATTACTCTTGATATCATGAGATAATATCTAATGGTGAATATCTTATGATCAAGGATATTCTTAAACATGCCATTCTTGATATTACGCTGAGGTAATATTATATCACGGGTTGATCCTCCCTAGCTAATAGGGAGTGTTAATGTTTTGTAGCTTCTGTCAGATAAGTCCTATAAGACCAAACTATTGAAGATATATAGTTTGTTGAAGAAGTCAAGAGAAGAAGGTCAGTGAGACAATAATTGGATCTTGAAGAAAGAAAAAACCACCTGAAGCATGTTTGTAGTGATTAAACATTAAATATTGAGCTCTCCAAATGAGACAATAATTGGATCTTGAAGAAAAAAAAAACCACCTAAAGCACGTTTGTAGTGATTAAACATTAAATATTGAGCTAGGGAGAGGTTACCGAACTACAACATTTATTTGTATAGTTGTAGAACTAATGTTTGGTATGGTATGGCATATTTCATATTGTTTGTGTTGCCATCAATGCCAAATGGAGAGATTGATGACCTACAACTGATTGAATATCTTGATGAACTAAAGAAACAATGATTAGAGATCACCAAGCTATTAAAGTGATATGTAAGATGATTAAACCAGTCAATATGTTGTCATTGATGTCAAATAGTTTTGACTATACTTATCATGATAGTTACAAACATTTGAACATCTATAGAAGGAAGAAATGTTGAAGAAATGAGACATCTACATAAGGAAAAGATGGATATGATAGATAAGGATAAGGTATACATTGGGCAACTTATTCATGAGTCTATGACATTATATTGTTGAGTTGAGTATGTTACATTATTCTATTATGAAGAAGAGATCATAATTGAACAAGTTAATGTGGTCCGTAATTGAAGATTTATGTATACACTGAGTCAGTCTTGTGTATACCGAGTGACAGTAATAATTGAGTTAGTTATCACTGACGCATTCAGTATTAACTGAGTATGGATGAAAATATTAAATATTATAACAACCGACTAAAATTGATGAGCTGGAAATTGCTTATGATTCTGAGGTAATAGATGAAGTTTGTTATAAGATCCACATATGACAAAATTCATAGATGATCTAAGGGAAGAGATTGAAACGTGTTATTGACACATCTGTTGAGGAAGGTTAAAGCAGAAAAATGGATGAAGAAGATTAAGAGGCAAAATCTAATGGCTGATATGAAAATGGTTTACACGTCTATTTAAGAGACATGAGTTTCATTGTTGAACTATGCCGGATAAAATAGAGACTACAGAAGATTTCACGTGAAGACATTTTTCATGCATTCTTGATCAAACTGGTTATAGACAGAACCGAGTTGTAGGCATAACCGAGCGTTAGAGATATACATACACTAAGTGAATTAAGTTGAAGGATATGAGAAAGTGAATTGGTTATTGATCAGAAGAGTTTTTATGAGCTTAGCATAGATCTGAATACTTGTAAATTAAGTTGTATTTGAATCAGATCAGTACTGTATCAGTTTAACCATTGTTACAGTAAAATCTCTTAACCAAGTGGACTTAACAGTCTTTTTGTATTTCCGTATGACATTCAAGGAATGTTAATTGTTATCTTGTTGACCCCATAGTGAATGCTTGTCAAAATTTAACTATTAGTGATAAATCCTTTAACCAGGTCACTCCTGACAGTGTGCATTGTAACCTTTAACAGGGTTGGCTCCTAACCAAGCTCACTTTAGAAGAGTGAAATATTTTTGGGTTACTGGCCCCAGGTGGTTTTTCCCTTAGCAGGGTTTCCACGTTAAATCATTGTGTTATGTGTTATTTGTTATGATTATTTAGCTATCATACTTTACATGTTGCATATTTGATTAATCGGTAAATACAGTTTTGGATAATTATTGGTATTCGGTAAATGATAAGAAAGATAGTTATTTTATCTTACCGAGCTGTTTGATTTGTTGATTAAGTTTGAAAAAGTACATCTAAGAGTTTGGGACTATAGGATAACTGATTTAACTAATTCACCCCCCTCTCAGTTATCTAAAACTTTTGTAGCTTCTGTCGGATAAGTCCTATAAGACCAAATTATATATATATATATATATATATATATATATATATATATATATATATATATATATATATATATATATATATATATATAAAATTACATGTATATATATAATGACATGTATATATAACACTATTAGGAGATGAAACTATGTCTCCCGGTGCTACCACGATTAGGGCTCCAGTCGCTACTCGCGTTGCGGGCTACAACCTCTTCTCCACCTGCTGTGAATGTCATTGCTATGTTGCAAGCTCCAACCTCTTCTCCTCCTGATGTGAATGTCACCGCTACTGTTATGTTTAGGGCTCTGACCTCTCCTCCTATTGTGATCAGGATCTCTACTGCCGCTGCTAATGTTGGTCATCGATAGTATGCTCATCCTGTTGGGTGTGTGGAGGATGTTTCTCTGCCTCCCACACATGCTACTCCTGATTTGACCTTGCCCCTTCTTGGTTGGGTTTTGGAGTCACCGATGGCTGGGGTTGTTGGTTCCCATGGTGCTCCTTTAGGTAGTACTGGGAAGAAATTTGTTCCTAGGGGTTCCTCTCTACACAAAGCTTTCTCTCTAGAAAATAGTCTTTGACTCCAAGATAGAGGGGTGTGGCCCCTTTTCATGTCTCTAACCCTTTGATTCTTTCTCTAGATGACAAGGTTGTGAAAGACATTGAAGGAGCATCCTCTATTTTATTTGAACATGGTCTTATTTGTAGGTTTAAGGGATTCTGGCTGAGTCTTTTTGATCTGCATGCTTGAATTACTCGCCAGTGGGAACCCATCATTTCTGAAACTGTTCACATTTTCCCTTTGGCTAGGGGTTTTTTCATTGCTAAGTTTGAAAATCCTGTGGATAGGAACCTGATTTTATGTGATTATTTTTTCATCTGGGATGCTCGATTCATGCTCATGATGAAGCCTTGGCATCCTGACTTTGATGCCTCTTCTGAGACTTTTTCCAAGGTTCCTACTTGGGTGAGGCTTCCCAACCTCCCTCTACATTTTTGGGTAGACTCTCTGCTTGAGGCTGTGGGTAAGATTCTTGGGGACTTTCTAATGGTTGATGAGGAATCTAATGATATTTTCCATTCTACTTATGCCAGGATTTTGGTTGATTTGGATTCTTCCAAGGGTCTTCCGAAAAAGATTATGTTGAAGCATCCTAAAGGATCCTGGATCCAATCCTTGGATTATGAGGGACTCCCCTTTAGATGGAGGAGATGTTTTAAAACTGGTCACTTAGTGGATCAATGTGGATTGGAAAAGGTTAAGAAACTTGCTTCTTGGTGGAAGGGGGCCTCCTCCCAACATTACTCCATTGTGAAGGAATCGTCTATCAGGAGCTTTTCTTAGGTTGTTTCCTCTTCTCAAGAGGTTTCTAAGGTAAATGTGCCTCTTGGGACTGCTGTTGGCTCTTCCTTAGGTGTTGATTCCATCCTTGGATCACCTCTTTGTACAGATTCAGTTGTTTAGGGATCTGATGGTTGTGAGGCTTCTACCCCTTCTACTGTCAATACTTCGTTGGTTCACTCTGGATTGGATGCTATTGATTCATCTCTTGAATCAACTTCTTTGGATACTTCTGGCCCTATCTTGGGTCATTCTCTAGATTCTCAGAACTTGGGTGTCTCAATTCTTGATTCAATTTCTTGGCAAGATTTGGCTAAGAAAGTGGAAGATGGGTGGACTTTTGTGAAAGGAAAAAGAAATCTAAACATCTGCCCTCTTTTGATATGTTTGTTTGTTCCCAGTCGGGAAAGAAATAATTTTTCTTGGATTTTCTCTTTTCGGGCAACTAGACCTTTATTGGATGTATTTTTCTTTTTTGTCCGCTGGAAGTTTTAGGGTTGTTGGACTTAATTGTTCTATTCTTTTATGCAGTGGCTGTTCTTGTTGGGGATCCAGATTCTTTTTTTCTGGTTCTTTTTTATTCTAGGTTGTGGGAGCTTGTTGTAAAACCCTCATTGTGGTCTTGATCTGTCCCATGTTTGAAAGCTTTTTTGAATATCCTTTCTGACCATTTTGTATAGGGTTTCGAGGCCCCTTCAAAACCTATTTTTCCCTTAATCAAAACACTATTAGGAGAAATTAATATAATAATATAATAATATAATTAATTATATATATATATATATAAAGTCTTAACTTCTTCAGGAAAATTGAATGACTAATGCATATATTTATATATACATATATATATAAATAAATAAATAAATATATATATATATATATATATATATATATATATATATATATATATATATATATATATATATATATATATATATATATATATATATATATATATATATATATATATATATATATATATATATATATATATATATATATATATATAGCTTGATATGCTCAAACAGTATCCAGAATAGGTCAGTCATTAATATGCTGAATAATGTTTGATTACATATCCTGTAACGAGTTCACAACAGTTGCTACCCTTTAATCAATAACAACATATGTATTAGAGGGGACAATTTTTGTTAATCTAATTGTAAGCAGCTCTATAAACTTTAAGATATTTATGTAAATCTAAAGGAATTGTTAAGCAATAAGTGGGGGTTTCTCTTATACATATTCTGATAATGACTTTGTTACAAGGCAATTGTACGGCCAATGACCTGATCAGTTAAGAATATCTATGGCTTTAACCCCTTTAAGTGAAACAGGTTCCTCATATTTTCAACTATGGATGAAGGTAATATACTTTTTCTTTCTTTTTCAAAATCTGAATTTATATTAACCCTTAACCAGTTGGTATGGAAGTTTTATGCTGTGGTTTTCAGGAGGATATAATCAAGAAGTTATCTATATCACCTGGTCATCAAAGCTTCGAGTATGGATACATTCAAATGACATTCTAATTGTTTGTATTGTTAAATTGTAACATTAAAAAGTAACAATGTAATAAATGTATCTTTAAAATCTCGATAATTTCGAGTAGTGGGTATGCCCACTAAAAGGTTGTATTCTGGATAGTTTTGGTTCTTTTGATTCAACGTGGGAATGCCCACAAGGTCTATGTATTATACAAATCTCAACAATTATTGAGTCTTGGGTATGCCCACATAAATTTATGTATAAGTATAGGACCTTTGGTCCCAGGCTAGGTTGGAGGTTTTCTCCACCCCACTCTTTCCTACCAGCGCTCGCAGCGAGCAGGGTCACATGTAATTAAAAATTTTATATATTAATAAAAATTCTATAGGGCTTCGGCCTTTTACCAATCAAAAATAATAATAATAAAGGATATAAAACAATCAATATAATATTTGAATTTAGAACATAATTTTTTTCATAAAATATTTTAGAATATGATTTATTTGATTGTTATTTCTATTTTTTAGCTATCCCAATCAACATATAATGTATATGAACAACCTTTTTAACAAAAATTATGCATAAGTAAAATCATTATAGATAAAATCAAAGGAAAGAAGGTTGTCATTTAAATAAAAGCTCACTACCTTTGATTATTTTGACCTCTCATTAACTATAGAAACAAAATACACAATTATATAATTAATCTCCTTTTGATGTTCATGGTACTTCTCTACTGAGCATCTGCCAATTGTTGTTATCTCTTGCATCATAAAGGTGTTGATGTGTGGTGGAAGGATGCTACTGATGATCATTTAACTATCTTGGTTGTTGATTCTTCCTCTAATGGCTCTTCGTTGGTTGATGACGACTCTCCTCAAGATTATGCTTCTACTGCTCATTTGGCCTCCTCAAACCTGGTGGACCTGACTCCACCTCTTGCTCCTAGCATGACCTCCTCTAGCCACATGTTTCCTTCTCTAACAATTTCTTATGCTCTTCTCCAACCTTTGGTTGATGATGTACAACCTTACTAGCACTCTACTGCTTGTGTTGATAGTCTCATAAAGAGGGTTCCACCACTTGCTCTCTCTTATGGCGGGGACACTAATGATAGTATAGCCTAGACAGTGATGTAGGAAAAAAATGTTCTACTAGTGTGTTGTTAATGGTTTGTGTTTTACCTTCTTGTAAATGACCTTTTTGGTTTGTCTCTGTAAGAGCCAACACCCTTGTTTTTTCTACTTTTTAATATAAAAAACAATGTAATTAGGAGGAATTTAAGGTCCCATTGACAATGGTCCTTTGATAGCATCCTTGAATGGTTCTCTTCTACATAACAATGTGTAATGGTTGGATTGGAAAACTTGTTACAATCCCCACCTTAACATTCAAACAAAGATACAATACTTATATGATAATATTTAGATTACTATAAAATCTATAAATTTCTAAATAGAAGTTTGATCTCAATTTTGATTCTTTGATGAACTTTATAAAGCTCAGTTTTAATGAAGTTTCCTACTGTAAGCTAACTATAAGCCCAAAAGTTGAGCTATAAGGATAATAGGCTCTTTACTTGTTAAAAATATCTTGAATTATTAATACATCATTCATATTGCCAATAAATGACTCTAATATGACTATTAGGTAAATAAACTCAAAACCATTATATATTTTATAATTTTAATAAAGTATATTATTTAAATTTATTTTTAATCATAGTAAATAATTTATTATTATTATTTATAATAAAAATGTTAATAATTATTGATTTCTATTAACTTATTATTATGGCTAAACAAATCTTAAAATGATAATTCTTGTTAACTATCTATTGTAAATAATTTATTATTTAAAAAAAATTAATGTGAAAATTTTAATTAATTAGTCGATAGGCTTTTAATTGTGGGCTTACCCTTTTACTTTTGTGCCGAAAAACTTGTCACACATTATAAAACTACTTAAAAAAATACAAAATAAGTTTTCCGAAATCGTCAAACTTCTTCACGACAGTTGGCAAACCTCTTTACAACAAAACTATCCATTGACCTACTTTATTTGTGCTTTATTTTTAGTCTGATTTAGTTATCAGACTTTAAAAACTCATACATTTGTTTAAAAAAACTACTCGTGCATTTTATGTGTGTGTGTGTGTGTGTGTATATATATATATATATATATATATATATATATATATAATATCAATAAGAAAAAAAATGTGAAAGATCTATATTTTATTATTTTCAAGTCTTCTAATAAGAATATCTTTTAATATTATCTTCTTTTATTAGGATATTCTATTTTTTATGTTTCAAAAAGTGAAAAGAAAATAAATATTTAAAATAAAAAATTATCTTTATTCTAATTCTTTTTCTTCTTCCTTTTAAGAGATTATTTTTTATTAATTTGTTTTTTTATTTATGTATTCTTATAAAATTATAAATAATAATAAAATATATTAGACTTTTTTTTTATTGATATTTTAATTATTATAGAATAAAATTATATATTTATATTAAAATCTATCTATTTAAAAGCAAATGATACATAATTTATGACAACGATCCCTGATACATAGTGCATTATACAAATCTAGCACTTGATCCTACAATTATCTCCTTGCATATCTGGTGGTCATTAATTGCTTGCAACCTTATAAAATTATATAGATTTATATTACATTATACAATTAATTATGCAATATAAAATATATTAAAATTCTACGTATAATTTCCTATCGGCTTATCCCTTGAACCTCCTCTAGATGCAAGTTCTAGTTTTGTATGATGGTTCAAGCTTAAAAGTTTCAACTTAATTTAAGGAAGCTTGTATCTCATGAATAGGGTACCTTTGTCTTCTACACTTTGTGCACTGTACAATAATCATTTTTCCTTCCATAATTATTTTTATAAGAAAAATGTAATTAGTCAATAGTCTTTATATTGTGGACTTCACTATCCACAACTGCCTGCTAAACTTGTCTCACATTTCAAAACCACCTTAGTCTCTCGTTAAACCATTTTCAAATCAACTTTGTAGCTGGAAAATCTTCCAAACAAATTTTACCATAAAAAATAATTATAATGATTTTGCATTACTTAAAAGACTAAAAAATATGTATATTTAAATATTATTACTAAGAATAAGAATGTGCATAACAAGAAAAATCTACATTTTATTATTTCTTCTTTTCATAAGAGTGTCTTTTAATATTATATTATTTTATTATGATATTCTATCTTTTTTAATGTTTCAAAAAATAAAAATAAAAATATTAAAAATAAGATAAATACTAATAAAAAACTGATCAAAAAACTCTTTTCAATGCTCACGGATATTATTGTAACAATTTTGTATTGATTGAAAAATTGAAAAATATATATATTTAAATATTATTACTAAGAAAAAGAACCTAAATCTATATCTTATTATTATTTTCTTTTTATAAGAATATCTTTGAATATACTAATAAAAGGTATTAGAATTAATTATCTATGTTATTGAATAAGAAATGAACAAAATGAAAAAAAGTGATTATCGTATTTTTTTGCTTTTAAAACAATAATTTAAAATTCACATACACTCCATCGACAAGGCATTTGTACTTTTAAATCTTCAATTCTATCGATTATGTATTTTACACATTTTGTTTTATTAATTTTTAAACACAAATTTTACCATTTTCACAAATATCAATTTCTATTGAAATGCAGTAGGGATAAACAAGAGTCTGAGTACTCAATATCACTTTCGAAGTGGATCAAACATGCATTAGCAAATTGCAAATTTGATCAGGTGTTTGTAGACATTTCTCTTTTATTTCAATACATTACATAGTGTGTGACTGTTTTGGTAAACTTTTTGATTAAATGTACAATACATTACATAGTATGTGACTGTTTTGGTAAACTTTTTGATTAAACGTACATACCTTTACTGATGGTTTTCCACAATTTTAAAGACCATTCATTTTGATTTGCTAAAAATATTGGATGAATAACAAAGAAAATTATTGTAGAAGAATTGTGTTTCTTTATCGGATCATAAACAAAGATAGGCATTCAACTAGCCTTACTCTCTCTGTAATCTAAATGAAATTAACCCTTGCATGTGAAGATCGATTAGAGAGAACACACAATGTTAAAATTATCCACTCATGATCCACAAACCATGGTTGCATGCTTAATTGCATGCCTTATTTTTGTTTCCAAGTTTATACATATTGCATTTGCTTTAATGTTTCTAATTCAAGTTGAGGTTTTGTAAAATCCTTTCTAATTAATTATACATGTTCTACCACCAAATCGTTGTATTCCATGAAATAATAGCCAATTATATCATATTATGCATGCACCTTGTTTGATGTCTGCACATTTTGCATGTATGTCTATTAAAGATTTCATAGTCGCAATATCTGCAACCCATCAAACCTTCCCTATCTTGACAAATGCTTATGCTTTGAATCTTCCTACTCAAGTCTCTCACAATGGTTGAGGACATTCGATTTGGTTTTATTTCATTAAACCTATTTTGTGCACAACCTCTAAGTATTTTTATGAAATGATAAATACTAATAAAATATATTAGAGTTAATTTAATTATAAATTATTTTATTAATATTTAACTAAAACAAAAAAATTATATTTTACATAAATATATAATTTTTTATTTTTCTCATTTAAATTCTAACTATAATTTCCTATCGGCTTATCCCTAAACCTCCTTAGGTGCAAGTGCTAATTTATGAATATTTTAAAACTGTTGGTCCTACGAAGTTTGTAGTGTGGTTCAACTTAAGAATTTCAACTCTAAATTTAAGGAAGCTCGTGTCTGATGAATATGGTACCCTTGTCTTCTATACTCTATGTAGTGTTAAAATTTTATTTTTCCTTCTAAAATTATTTTTAAAAGAAAAATATGAACTTAGATATTTCTTGAGTGACAAATGCCATTCCTAAATGCCCACCCATTTTCATATGTTCAAATATGCAAGCCTAAAAAGTAGGAATTCCTACCATTACAAATAATCTTTTTAGCAACATTTTTTTCTTCTTCAAGGGACCACCTCCTCAAAAATAGAACCTTAAGACCCTCCATGGGACCCCACCCTAAGCCAATGCTTAGAGTGCAATCCAATGAAGGAGGCTCCCTAAAAAAAATGAATAGGTGATTTTTGGGATTATTTTGAAGTGGGAGACCCCATTAATTTTGTAGTGGAGTATAGTTTAAACTCTACTATATATATATATATATATATATATATATATATATATATATATATATATATATATATATATATATATATATATATATATATATATATATACATATATATATATATATATATAATTTCGCATATTCAATTCACATCTAAATAAATAAAAAATGATTTGTTTTTTTTATAAGAATAGAAAATTTTCATATAAATGGCAAGTGGCAGAAAAAAGCCTAAGCTCAAATTGCAACCCTAAAAAGTAGGGGTTGCTTCTTTTGAGGAAAAGAGTGCAATTAGTCATATAACAATCTTTTTTTGACTTCATGGGACCTCCCACTCCATAAAAATAGATTTTGAAACCCCCTTCATGGGACCACACTCTTGGGTGCATGTTCCCATGCAATTGCTAGGCTTATTTTGGCTAGCAACAACTGCTCTACATTTTTAGGAGTAATTTGTGGAGCTAGTGACCTCGTGAAAGTAATATTTATTGCTTATTTTTAAGTGTTACTCTTAAATGGTATTTTTAACTAAAAGTTTGAATAATATTTGTTGTAAAAATTTGTTGCTTATTTTTAAGCCTAACTCCTAAATGGTATTTTTAAATGAAAGTTTGAATAATATTTTTTGTAGATGAAATGTGCAAGCAAATAGAGAAAAAAAATTTGGTGAAGACATGTGTAGCTGTTAGAGTAAAAATGGGGAGGGGGAAAAGTCAAAGAAAAAAAGACCTAAGTGTGCTTATTGTAAAAAGTTGAATCATGACGAGTCTCATTTCTATGAGAGGAAGATAGATGGATATGAAAAACATGTTTTAGATTTGACAACTCTTCTTATGAAGAGCAACATTGATATTCCTTCTTCTTCTACTTCTCATAGGTCATCTTCTTCATCATCATTCCACATAGATGGATGAGACAAATAAAAGGATCATGCATTATGTGCAACCATTGGTCCACACTCTTCTAGATGGCTACTGGATTCAGGTGCTTCACACCATATGACATATTCTCAGGATTTATTCTCATCTTTTGAGGCTTCTCCTACTTCACACATTTTGACGGGGAACAACATTATTATGACTATATGTGGGAAAGGTTCTATTGACATTGATGACAGTTCATTCAATGATGTACCATGCGTTCCATCTTTGTCCTCTAACCTTCTCTCTATATATCAAATTACTCACAATGGGACAAGGAAAACAATTGAGTTCACATGAGATTTAGTGCACATTAGAGACAATGAGATAGGCAATATTGTTGCAACAGGGACAATTAACCATTCTTCCCGCTTGTACTCTTTCTCTCATTTTGGTCCACCATCTCCATTGTCGAAGAATCACTCTCTTTCTTCACAAGAGCTTGTTGAGGTGAATTCAGGTCACTTGAACTTATGTGTTGTTCCTGAGACCAGTATTGTGACTTCTACACCTCCACCTCTTGTTGAGTTTGCATATGTTCAACATGATTCCTTTTCAGCTTTGCCTGACATTGTAGCTCCATGCATCAACCGCCTAGTGCAGTTGTTGAGGACATATCAAAGGACATTCATCTCCTCTCAGATGAAAGATTCAACACATTTTTTTATCCCACCTTCATTGAAGATTCCATTATAGGATTCTCATGCATTCTACTTTGAGCATCATCCAGGCCTTCTAGTTTCACCTCACATTCAAGGGTTTCCTCTTCTTTGTCTATTGTCTTTGTTTCTTTCGTATTGGACCCACATTGATCTGATCATCGACACATGTTCTATCATTTTGGGGGGGTGCTTTGGAGTCTCGATCCTCTCTCATGGGGGGTTGGTTGTACTTATGGTCTTGAGAGAGTCTCTTGAAACATTGCATTTGTACCTTTTTTTTCCATCTCTTTTTGGAGAGGAGTTTTTCCCCACTAGGTTTTCTCCTTTTCTTTGCTTTACAGAGATTTGGTTGCGATTGGTTACCTCATCAGGCCTTGTTTCCAAGATTCAAGTTTGCATTCTTGCATGTAGTTGCATTCATGCACTTATCTTTTTAGCTACTCCCTAAGCTTATCTTAAGGGGAGTGTTAGAGTTAAAAGGTTATTGATCTCATTGTAATAACTCATTTTGATTGTCTTATTCATTCCTTCAATTCCAATTGTTCATGCAATTTCTTGTTTGAGGATTTTCTCTTGTACAAGGCAGGTTATTTGCATGTAGGTGATTATTGGGCTTGTGACAATTCACCAATTAGGAGTTATAATAGTAGCTTTTCTCAATAAGTAGTTGTTGCTTATTTTAAGCTCCCCACATTCTCTCATAACTTAGGTAGGTGTCCCATGAGGGGGGCTTAAGCTCTATTTTTGAGGAAGAGGTTGGTCCCATGAAAAAAAAGTTTGGTTCCAGGGTTATTTGAAATCTTCTCCTTCAAAATAGGAGCTCCTACTTGTTAGCAAGGACCCCTCAAAAATAGGGCTTAAGCCCCCCTCATGGGACCCTTGCCTTATTTCCAATTCCTAAATAACAACTCTTCCACTAAAGTAGGAAAAGATTCCAATTTATACTTTTCTTAGAATTAAAAATTTGCACGGGAACACAAATTACACTTAAGTCACTGCATGGGAACATATATGCCACTTTAAATTATTAATAAATCATTAATATTATTATAAATAATATAGTATTTTACTTTATAATATAACTATATATTATTTTAATACTTCATCTTAAGAATCCAGTAAATAATTTAAATACTAACACATAAGTATCAAGGATAGCAATACTAACACCTATTGGAGAGATGCCCTAACACATAAGAAATACGAACACATAATAATCCATAACACATAAGACTTTGAAGTAATTTTTTTTTTATAGCAAATATGCATGGAGTGGCAGGAGCAACATGAGTGAAAAAATGTGTGAAAGGGGCACAATGTGTGAGATATGCAAAATGCACCAAATGGCCATTTGCATAATCCATCACTAACAGCTGGGGTTTCTCAAACTCGGAACATTAATGGCTCCCGCTGGTTGAACAATTGAAATCCTCATTCTACGTCTGGTAGGATTAGTAATAATTTTTTTCAAACCAGATCTGGTGGAACGAAATCTCTCCCTTCCTCTTTTCGTCAGCCTCGCATTCAGCCTTCTGTGGACATTTTCTCGAGTCCTCTGTTGCCTACTCCTATATCTGATATTAATGGTGTTCACATTGGGAACTTTGACTCCAAAGCCCCATCTTTTGTATCCTGGCCTAATTATTTGATTATTTGGCCCCTTGCTTTTGTTTCTTCCCCCCATAACAATCTTGTTCAATCACGTCATCTTCCTTTCCATAATCAGCCTGCTCATTCTAAATCCAGGGTTTCTTCCTTGTCTCAACCATTACAGAGTCAGTCCCATCAGGGCAATCTGGTTCCTTCCTTTCACCCTAGATCTAGGGTTTGTGACTCCTTCAAGACACAACCATTGTAGACTCATCCCCCATGGAGCCGGCTTGTTTCATTCAAATCCACGCATAGATACTATCCCTTAGGTAAGTAATTCTAAACTTGTGCTCTTCTTGGAAGATGGTTTATTAGCACCTCAGGTCTCGCACATGCAAGAGTATGCCCTTATTGGTAAGATCTAGTCATTTATTCCTATTTTAGATTTATGTTCTTGGGCTTTCATGAATTGGGTTGGTTTTTCTGATTTATTTTATATGGATCATGCCTCAAACTTATTTATTGCTATTTTTTATTCATCTTATGCTCGTATTAATGTCCTTTGTAGTAAGTTCTAGTTTTGTAATGGTTTTGGTGTTTCTTTGGTATCACGGGCTCCTAATTTTAAAATAAATGACTCTATGTGTACCCTAATTCCATTATGGATTGAGATGCCAGCCTTACCACTCAAATACAGAGATATGGATGTTGTTGAAGCTACTACAAATAAGTTTGGTACCTTCATTCGTCATGATCTTCTTCCTTTTGAAGAACCTCATCGTTCTGTATGAGTTTGTCTCATGTTGGACACCCTCAAACCACTTCCCAAATCCATTGTTTTATAGTCCAAATGGGGCTCCTGGCATCAAGATATCACTATTCAGGATGCACAAACTATATCTCTTTATGCTAATTTATTGGGCCATTTTACAAATCAATGTAAAGATCCAAATTGTTCGACT
This sequence comes from Chamaecyparis obtusa, assembly GCA_027943335.1. Taxonomy (NCBI): domain Eukaryota; kingdom Viridiplantae; phylum Streptophyta; class Pinopsida; order Cupressales; family Cupressaceae; genus Chamaecyparis; species Chamaecyparis obtusa. Next base: position 133,973 of record BSBK01000349.1, on the reverse strand, counting down.
TTAATTGTCTGCAAAGATCGCACCACTTTTCCTTCAAAATGTTCCATGGTGGTCCGAAATAAGGATAATTCATCACTTAAAGAAATGGTTCCGACCACACCCATTTCCAATAATTCCCCATTCTCACATAACGAGGAGGTCTCCCAACCAAAAGTAGATGTATCGGCTCCCAATAGGATTGCTAAAGAAAGGCACCCTTCTGACTTATCAGATAATTTGCACAACCAACCTATATCATCTTCAAAACTGCAAGTGCTTTATATGAATCAGTCCCCAACTATTTTTGTCTTCTGTTCACTCTTTTGTTAGCATGCTACGGTTGTATTTACTTGTTATTACCTCTCTCTTCAAAGGAGCGGATTTTTCTCACGTAGTGATTCAGACAGCTCTGATCTCACTTTCCAATTTAGACCCCAAGCCATTGGGTTTGCCAATGATGGAATTTATTGTCAACAAATTAATGCTATCTGATAACCCTCTTAAGTTTCACAAGTTGACTCTAGAACATGTTGACCTTATGGCTACAAAGGTTATTTTAGTTGTTGCCTCCCGCTTTCAGAACAATCTTCAGTTAGAAAAAGATTGTGATGACTTAATGTCCCCCCTTCCCTTCTTTAATTGTCAAGATGATCCTCTATTTGGCCTTGATGTTGATGTAACTTATACATCTACAAATTCCCCCCTGGTGGTTCTGTCAGGACCAAGGATGCTTCTTATGTTTCACTTAAGGAAGATGACCCAGTAAATTTTCAAAAAACCCTCTTCACTAATGCCTAGGTCACTAATGCTTGTTCATCAGATAAGGATTCTGAGTTTCATTCCAGATCTTCACTTTACATTGATCAAAAGGATTCCCCGATCAAATAAGTGGGTAAATCAGCTATTGTTCAAACTCCATTGTCTCCTAAACTAAAGGTAGTTACACCTCAAAATAGAGGCAGGAAATCTAGAGCAACTAAGGCTTTGGAAGAAATAGAGGCTGGTGTTCAATCAACCTTGGATGGGAATTTTTCCACCTCAAAAAGATGTTCGACAAGGAGAACTAAGTGTTCTCCTTGTCCACAATGAGGATCCTCTCTTGGAATGTTAGAGGCATTAACGCCTCTGACAAGAGAAATAGAATCAAGCAAAGGCTTGATTCTTCTCAAAGTGATGTTATCCTTCTTCAAGAAACTAAATTTTCTACTGATAATTTTAATGCCTTTGTGGGTAGATGGGTTACCTAGCAGAGTTCCTCTGTCCCAGCTAATGGTGCTTTAGGTGGCTTGGCTGTTCTGTGGGATGCTAAGAAAGTTTCACTATTCCCTCTTCAAGTAGGCTCTAACTAGAAATTAGTTAGTGTCAAGCACTTTAGTATATCCTTCTTTATATTTAACCTTTATGGGCCCACATCAACATCAACTAAGTTGCATCTTTGGCAATCATTAACTAACACTATTCAACAATTCCCGAATTCCAAATTCATTTTAGTTGGGGATTTTAATGCTACGTTGGGTCCAAATGATAAGAAAGGGGGAAATAATCCTCTCGCTCGTGTAGTATTCGATTTCAATAATTTCATTCAGGATAATGACCTCTTTGACATTACACCTACAAATGGGTCTTATACTTGGACTAATCACAGATCAGGTTTTTTGCAAATTACGGTCAAGTTGGATAGATTTCTCTGTTCACAGCTTTGGAAGTTGGAAAATTTTTCTCTATCCTTGGATATCTTGCCATTTTCTGATTCGGATCACTTTCCTATCTAGTTAGAAATTGACTCTTCTAATATTTCTAACCCAACTTCTGGTAAATCTTCTTTTAAATTCGGATTGGTTTGGTTTAGGCACCCTCTCTTTGATTCTCTTTTAAAGCAATGGTGGCTATCTTCCCCTCATGAGAACAAGACTATGATGTACCAATTTTTCAAAAAAATGCAATATGTCAAAAATTTGATCAAGGCTTGGAATGTTAACATATTTAAAAACATTTTTTTTATCAAAAATCAAAATTGGAAAAGGAGTTGGCTGAAATTAACCACTATATTATAACCAATGGGTTAGATCCTCAATCTTTTGAGAAACATAAACTCCTTTAGGTTGAGTGGGCTAAACTTTGTGCTAGGGAAGAAGAGTATTGAAGACAAAAGTCTTGTGAGCTTTGGTTGCAACTAGGTGATCAAAACACCAAGTTTTTTCATGCCTCAACCAAGCATAAGAAAGAAGTTAAGTCAATTTTTTCTATTAAAGATGAGTATGGGAATGTGTTCTTTGACATTGAGAATATCAAGCAGAAAGGAGTTAGGTTTTTCTTGAGCCTATTATCTCCTCCTTCGTCCCCTCAGCTTGATGACAATAGGTTGAATGATCTTCTTAATGTAATCCCCCCTTCTGTCACAGCCCAGGACAATCTTATATTGATGGCTCCTTTTACCCTTTCAGAAATCAGAACTGTAGTCTTTTCATTGTCTCCTGACAAGGCTCCTGGTCCAGATGGTTTTACAGGGCTATTTTTCCAAAAATTTTGGGAAGTTATATGTTTTGACCTCTTGGCAGTCCTAGAGGAATCCAAGAAGAATTCAGCTATGTTAAAATACTTCAATACTATGAATCTTGTCCTATTCCTAAAAATAGTGATCCTCAGACCTTCACTGATTTTCATCCAATCTCTCTTTGTAACACCATTTATAAAATCATCACTAAATCCATTTACTTATGGCTCTAGCATATTATCCCAAGAATTATTTCTCTTGAACAAGGTGGTTTTGTTCCTGGTAGGGAAACTACAGATGGGCCTATTCTTGCCCATGAAACCCTTCATTCTATTAATTATCATTCCATTCCTTCATTTGTCATTAAGCTGGATATGATGAACGCTTACAATAAATTAAATTGGTCATTTCTCTTAAAGGTCCTATTAAAATTTGGTTTTTCTAAGAAATGGTGCAAGTGGATTAAGGCTTGTATTTTTGGAGCCCATTTCTCTATTTTAATCAATGGCTCATCAGCTGGCTTTTTTCCTTCAACCCAAGGTGTCAGGCAAGGCGATCCCTTATCCCCTTTTCTTTTCATCATTATGGCTGAGGCTTTGAGTCATGCCATTAATGCATCTCACACTGCTAGGTTGTGGCTTGGTGTACCTATCCCTAATACCTCTATTTCAATCACACATTCTTTATTTGCTGATGACATACTCCTATTTGGTAAGGCTTCCCTTCTGGAGGCTAAGCAAGTTAGAAAGGTTTTGGACCTCTATTCTTTAGCCTCGAGTCAAAAAATCAACATTCAAAAATATAAGGTGCACCTCTTTAACACAGACCCAATAATAGCTGAAAAAATTATCAATATCCTATGTTTCCCTCTGGATGAACTTCCTTCTATTTATCTAGGAGTTCCTTTCTTCACATGATCAAATAAAGCAATTTATTGGTAGTTGGTTGTTAGTCGTATTAAATCCAGGGTTCTGGCTAGGAAAGCAAGGTGGCTCTCACTCTCTGGTAGAATTCTCTTAATCAAAACTGTTCTATCAGCCATTCCTAATTATTATTTTTTAGTTTTGCAAGCCCCAAAGTTAGTTCTTAGTCAAATTGATAAACTAATCTGGGAATTCTTTTGGACAACCAACATGTCAGGAGAAAGGAAAATCCCACTCATTTCATTATCAGATATGTCATCCTCCTTATCTACTGGTGGTGTGGGTCTTCATAATTTGGCCTTTGTTGATAAGATGGTTTTGAAATTATTTTCTCAACCTAACACTAAGTGGTATCGTTTGATGCAAGAAAACTACCTTGATAATTTAGACCCCTCTAGAATTATTTTTGTTCTTGATCCTCCAAAAGGTTCAGCCATCTGGAACTTTATGATAAAAGATAGGCATATTATTACCTCTTATGTGTCTTGGAAGTCCATAATGGTGAGTCAGTCAATTTATGGCTTGATTCATGGATTGGTTTGCCTCCATTGTACAGTCTTTAGCCTTTCTTAAATATCTGGGAAGTGTCTTCTTTGCATTGGGCTCCCAAACTAGTTAATTATGTATCTGCAGTTTACATTCATTCTAGATTAGTCATATGGAATGATTTCTCCCTTCTTCCTATTGATCCTCAAACTGCCTTTTTTGCTAATCAATTTCTCTCTAGACAATCCATTGTCTTTTCCAGGGCCTCTAATCTTCTTTTTTGGGATCCATCCCCAGATGGCAACTGCACAGTTAAGTTGGGATATGAGATGGCTCAATCTTGTGAAAATAACAAATAAAGCAGAGGGCCTTTCTTTTTTGCTAGCATAATTCAATTTTACCTAAGGCAGGTTGTTTCTCCTAGCTCGTCTTGAGGAATCGCGTCCTTATGAGTGAAGACTGTCTAGAATCAATATTGCTAATGCATTTCAATGTGTGTTGTGTAATCAGACTCAAGAGTCCACTAATCACCTTTTCCTCAATTGCCCCTTCACCCAAAAATATTGGCTTTTTGTTCTGGAGAAGTTGGAATTTCCTATACCTCTCCCATTGTCTGTGTGGGACCTCTTTCAATCTTGGCCAGTATTGTTTCCTAAATCTATGTTTGTTTGCATTTGGATTTATTCCCCATCTTTGATCTTGTGGTCTATCTGGTGGGAGAGGAATAAACAAATCTTTCACAACTACCTCTTCCCTTGATGTTGTTCTCAATAAGCTCCATCATTCCATTGTTGAGGTTACTAATGTATATACCTATAAATTTAAGGGGAATTGGGGCTTCTCCTCTTGGGATGGTATTACCTCTAAGAAATGGAAGGGTTTGATGTTTCCTTCCCTTCCTTTCCCCCTTTGCCCTAAAGATAGGTTGCAATCTAGAGCATCAATTAAATGGTCTCCTCCCCAACCTAGTTTTATTAAACTTAATTTTGATGGTTCTTCAAAGGGCAATCCGGGTAAGTCTAGGGTTGGTTTTGTTCTTCGTGACTGTCATAGTTATGTTATTTGCTTTGAGGCTTGCCTTGTCCCACCAGGAACAAACAATTTGGTGGAAGCCTATGCTTTGTTTCATGGTCTTTCTGTAGCTAAGAATCTAAATGTCAAACTCATTCATGTTGAAGGTGACTCCTCAGTGATTATCAATGCGTGTGTTAAGAGATGCTTTTTTTCAAGGCACATCCAATATGTTTTGTCTCAGATTTGGTCCCTTCTTGATTCATTTTCAGATTTCTTCTTAACCCACACCTTTAGAGAAGGTAATAATTTAGCGGATTTGCATGCTAATCTAGGTGCTAATGAATTTCATCTCTCTTATCCCTCCATTTTAGTATCCCTAGCTTCCCACCCTGCTATCTTTAATTTGATTCATATTGAGTTTGTCTAATCTACATTTGTTACACCCATATGAATATTTATTTATTGTCGAGGATCCTACTTGTATTATGAGATCTTTGTTCCATGGATTCTTAAGATTTTCATTAATTATTCTTGCATGTGTATTCTCTCCCTTCGTACTTATCACTTGGTGATCTAATTATTACTCGGCAGGGTGGCTCAGTTTCATCATTGTTTGATTGTCTTCTGATGGCTCTCAATTTTCATTAATTACTCTCACGTGTGTATTCTCTCCTTTGGTACTTATCATTTGATGATCTAATTATTAGTCTGTAGGGTGGGTCAACTTCGTCATTGTTTGATTATCTTCTAACGGATCTCACACAAGTGGTAGTGGCTAACACTTTAAGTTTCTGTCATCCTTCAGAATTTTTTATACATTTGGATTCAAATGGTTGTTGTCTTTCAATCATAATTTTAATTAGGAAATTGTTTCTCATGATGGCTTTTCTTTTCATTATATATCTATCTTACCCCTCTTTTCCTTTGCATTATATAGTCCTTCTAGCTTCTAGCCCTCTACTCAATCTTTCTTCTGTGGTTGTCAATAGATATTTGATGAGTTTAGGCCCTTTAATCTTCAAGTCTATCTCTCTTCTCCTATTCTTGAAATTCCCTTTGAAGGTAATGTTTCTGATGCTTCCCTGTCCTCCATGTTCATTATTCATTGCCCAAAATGTTCTAGGTGTATTCAGAGGCTGATTGGAGAGTTGGTTTTATCTCCCCGATTTAAAAGACTTATCTTCCCATCCCAAATTATTTCCATCTTTTGCTCTAATCTAATAGACTTATCTCAATCTTGGTCTTTATTGCTTACTATTGTGAACTGGTTCAGTTTGCCCCAATTTCTTTAAGATAATGGCTTATTGTTGGCAGTTCAAAATTACAATCTTTGGCAAGGTGATGCTCATATAGGTGGTATATTTCCATGCCACCTTCTTTTCAATTCGAATAAGTTCACCATGATGTTAGTAGCGATAAAGGATTGTCTTGCCTCATCCTCTATTATGCCTCTTGATCACTTCCTTAATTGGACTCCAAATTGATGCGGGTTACAGGGGTAAGGCTTTTATGAAAACATATGCCCTACTTAGACTGATGTCACATTCTCGTGCCTCCAATTTGGGCTCGGGGTCTTCTTATGTGGGTGGTAATCTATCCCCACACAGTGGTCTTGCTCCTTTGGTTACTCCTGAATGTGCCTCAGATGCGTCTACAACCGAATCTTCTTCTTCTCCTGTTGCATCCCATGGTGCCTCGAGTTCGGAAGAATTTCTACATTTTCAAGCTGACAGATTATGGAGCTCCCTATTTTTATCACCTCCATCACAGTTTGGTAGTGGGGGCTTTGTTCCATGATGTTTAATGTGCCTTGTTTATGGTTCTTTTCCTGGGCTAATATTTTGATGTAGGTATTCGACACTATACTCTTTATCATATACTATTGAGTGTGTTAGGAATGAATGCTAAAGTGTTTGGCACCCATTCTGTAGTAGTTGTTGTTGCATTCATGACTATGATTGTCATTGATGTCAACACAGTGTTTTACCAAAGACTTGTAGAGAAGTAGACATTGTTTTGATTAGCGCACGTGGGATACTGCAATTGGAGCTATGCAACATTGAGGATATTCTCTTTGATATGTTATATGTCTATGCTTAAGAGTGCAGACAATAATTTTTTTATTCATGAAAGTTATGATCATTTTGGTGGAAGCAATATTCAGGCAGTCTTCCTGAGTAGCGGTTTTTGGCAATCGGATGATATCTCCTAATCGGGATGGAATCTGACTTTGTGCAGTTAAAGGGAAGTTAGAGACACATTGATAGTGACATGGATGACAACACAAACTTTGAAGTCACACGAGTGAAGATTTATTGTATTTGGAAGCTGATAGTTTTATGTAATTTTGGTGTAGTGTGTGGAATATTTTATTTTGTAATTGTGTGCCGACTCATTTGTAATTATTTGAGTGTGGTATAAAAGAAGGAATTTTTTTCCTTTTTGTAGTGTTGATATGTGATGTGGTATGCATGAAGCGAAGAAAAGAGCTAAGTATGAGAGCGAAATTATGAAGGAAGACATGCGAAGTACATAGATATGAAATTGAGATCTGATGTAACAGTAAGTGTAGTTTGGCACAGTCAAAAGAGAGGTAACATATTATTCTGTTGAATAATGCAAAGATTATTTGGACAGTGAGTTCAGTGATCTTACCCTGAAGCTGTTTGGGCAGTGGGTCCTTCTGTCTTCCATAACTCTTAACAAGGTTAGAATCTTTTAACAGGGAATCAAAATCTCCTAACAGGGATTTATATGTACTGAATGTATTTCATAAGACTCCTAACATAGTCCATCCTTTCACAAGGAATATTCATAGTAGTGCATCTTTTGTGGGCATCATTCCCACCAAGGTTTACTCTTTGATCAAGAGGTTCCCTAGTCAATATATCTTGTGTTATTGTGTAATTGTGTATGAATATCTTTCTATGGTTGGTAATTATATTGCTTAAATGGTTTAATGCTATTGAAGATGATAAAAGTTATAATTATCTGATAACTGATTCACCCCCCCCCCTCTCAATTATCTTGGTGGACTTTACTTTCTAACAATTGGTATTAGAGCGACAGGTCCTTGAAAGAGAAGTTTAATAGCTTGAGGAGATCCATGGCGAATTTCAAGAAAGAAAGCCCTAAGTTTGATGGAGTAAATTTTGACAGCTGGAAAGAAAAAATAAAGACACATCTACTATGTTTAGGACCAAGTTATTGGTTGACTACAAAGAATGATAAGACTATCATTGAAGAAGATGATCTTGAGACATGCTCTAATGATGAGAGAGATCTATTCATGTTTAACATACTTGCAAGAGAAGCACTTTTGACAACACTTTCGGAGAATGAATATAGTTAGGTAAAATATTTGAAAAAGTCTCATGAAATTTGGAAAGCTTTGCACTCTAATTTTGAAGGTGATGAACATGCAAAAAGAGTTAGATTACATAATTGGATATGTGCATTTGAAGATATAAGAATGTTAGAAGATGAATCTGTTAGAAGCTGTATTGGTAGAATGTCAGAAATTGTTGCAGGGATAAAATCTTGTGGAGGAACAAAGACAGAGAATGAAGTGATATGAAAAATTCTGAGGACATTGACTCCTGTATTTAAGAAGACAACACAGATGATTGAACAAGTTATACCTTGTACTATGAACTTTACAAGAGAGACTCTTCTTGAAAGATTAGAAGCAACAGAGATGAACCTGAGGTTATCAAGAGACTTACCTAGAATGGAGACAACATTCAGTGCTCTTAGTATTCACCCTACATTTTCAAGAATCATCAGTGTGAGCGGAGATTATGCTGGCAACAACAGATCTAGAAATGAAGAAGACAAGAAGATTGAAGAAGGTATTGCCTTGCTTGTGAAAAAAGAACCAGACGGTAAGAAAATTTTTAAATGTTGGACTTGTCAAGAATATGGTCATTTTGCATCTAAATGTCCTAAGAGAGTTAAGAAGTACAAAAATAATTTCAAGCCTAGAAGATCTAAGGAATGTTATTATGCTAATGATGAAGACCTTGAAGCTAGTATTGAGAGAACTTTAAGTGAAAGTGATACTGAGAATAATGATGAAATAGGATTTGTAGCAATTAAAGAAGAAAATTTAGAAACTAATGTTAAGGAAGAAAAAGCCTTAGTTTCCCAAGTTGAAAAGAAAGCTGATTGGATTATAGACAGTGGTTGCTCACATCATATGACTAGAGATATGAAAAAGTTCATAAAGTTTAACAATTATGATGGAGGAGTTGTTAGAGTTGGTAACAATGCACCTTGTTTGATTAAAGGTATAGGATCTATTACTCTTGATGGAAAGACTAATACTGATGATGTTTACTTTGTTGATGGATTGAAACATAATATTTTGAGTGTTGGACAGTTAGTTGATAAGGGATATCAAGTTTGGTTTATTGAAAAAACTTGTGTGATAAAGGATAGATGGAAATCTGATTGGAACTGGATCTAGAACCAGAGGTAGTGTATTTCAGTTGAATCCTACTAAGATGACATGTTTGATTACTAAGATTGATGACAACTGGTTATGGCATAGAAGGTTTTGTCATATAAACTTTGATAATATTGTGAAAGTGAGTACTTTGCAGTAAGAGATTTGCCTAAAATTATGAAGCCTACTAACATGATTTGCAAAGAATGTGTGATGGCTAAGCAGAAGAGTTCATTTCCTAGTAAGAAGTTCACATCAGCAGAGAAGTTAGAGATTGTTCATACAAACTTGAGCGGTCCTACTAGGACTAGAGGATTCTATGGAGAAAGGTATTTTATGACTCTTGTTGATGATTTTACAAGAATGATGTGGATTGCATTTCTGAAAGAAAAATCTGAAGCATTTGATAAGTTTAAGATCATTAAGAACAAAGTTGAGAATGAATCTGGAATGAAGATTAAATGTTTGAGATCTGATAGAGGTGGTAAATTTACTTCTAGAGAGTTTAACACTTTTTGTGAAGTGAATGGTATTAAGAGACAATTTTCAGCCCCTAGAACACCTGAACAAAATGGTATTGTAGAAAGAAGGAATAGATCAATGACTAAAGCAGCAAGAGCTATGTTATTTGAGAATGATTTAGCAAACACATTTTGGAGAGAAGAAGTGAATACAATAGTATATACAATGAACAGAGTACAAATCAGAGCAGACACAGACAAGACACCTTATGAATTATGGTTTGGACATGCACCCTCAGTTAAGTATTTTAGAATTTTTGGAAGCAAATGTTATATAAAGAGAGATGATGATATTGGAAAGTTTGATCCTAGAAGTGATGAAGGTATTTTTCTTGGATATTCTTTGAAGAGCAAAGCATATAGATGTTACAATAAAAGAACTAAAACTATTGTTGAGAGCGCAAATGTTAAAGTTGATGAAAAGTTCAAAATTCAAAAAAAAATGCTTGATTATGAATCTGATGAAGAAGCTCATCCTAAGCCTAACACTGAAACTACTGAATTATTCTATGAAACTGATAGTGAATTGTTGAATGAAAGTCATGCTGAAGAAACTAGAGAGGAATCTAGAGAAGAATCTACAGTTGAAGCAAGATATGAGACTATGACACCAAACAGGTATTTATCAAGACATCATCCTGTTGAACAAATTATTGGAAGTTTGGACAGAGGAGTTCTAACTTGGAATAAGGTACATTTATGTTTTATTTCTCAAATTGAACCTAAATCTACTAGTGTAGCTTGTGACGCTGAACACTGGATTAATGCTATGAGAGATGAACTAGATCAAATAGAAAAGGATAAGACATGAGAATTGGTCCCTAGACCTAAAGACAAGAATGTGATTGGAACTAAATGGGTATTTAGAAACAAGATGAATGAACAAGGAGAAGTTGTAAGAAATAAAGCAAGATTGGTATGTAAGGGATACTCACAGCAAGAAGGAATTGACTATGAAGAAACTTTTGCACCAATAGCAAGAATTGAAATAGTAAGAGTGTTTTTGGCCTATGCAGCTTTTAAGAAATTCAAAGTGTATCAGATGAATGTGAAGTCAACATTTCTGAATGAAGAATTGGAAGAAGAAGTCTACATTGAGCAACCTAAAAGTTTTTTATTGACTCAAGAAGGAGACATGGTATGTAAACTAAAGAAAGCATTATATGGACTAAAGCAAGCACCTAGAACTTGGTATGCAAGACTGGATAAGTATTTTTAAAGTTAGGATTTTCTAAAGGAACAGCTGATAGCAATCTATACACAAAAGAAATTGAAAATGGTTTGTTAATTATAGTTATTTTTGTTGATGACATTATTTTTGGAGGAGAAGATGAGGCTAGTGACAAATTTGCTGATGAAATGAAGACTGAATTGGAAATGAGTATGATTGGTGAGATGAAATACTTTTTGAGATTACAGATAACACAAAACAATGATGGTATCTTTGTAAGTCAGACAAAGTACTTGAATGATTTGTTGAAAAGATTTGGAATGGAGGATTGTAAACCAATTGGAACACCTATGGTGACCGGACATAAGTTATCTAGCACAAATGAAACACCAGCAGTTGAGTAGAAGAAATACAGATCCATGATTGGAGGATTGCAGTATTTGACACACACAAGACCAGATATAGCACATTCAATTAGAATTGTAGCAAGATTTCAAGCTAAACCTAGAGAATCACATTATGCAGCAGTAAAGAGGATACTGAGATATTTAAGAGGCACAATGGACTATGGATTGTGGTATGAAAAATTTGATGATTTTACCCTATGTGCATATACATATGCTGATTGGGGAGGCAGTGTTGATGATAAGAAAAACACCAGTGGAGGAGCATTTTTCCTTGGAGGAAGATTAGTTTTTTGGCTAAGCAAGAATCACAGAGCACAACAGAAGCAGAGTATGTAGCAGCAGCAAACAATTGTAACCAGATAATTTGGATGAAGCAGATGTTGAAGGATATTGGAATTAAATTTGTTGAACATGTTGTTATACATTGTGACAACAACAGTAGAATCAATATGTCTAAAAATCCTGTACTACATTCTAAGAAAAAACATATAAAGATCAAGTATCATGTTGTAAGAGAGAAAGTTGCTGAGAAAGAAATCAGACTGGAGTACATAAGCACAAAGGAACAGATAGCAAACATATTTACAAAGCCTTTGCCTAAGGATACATTTGAGTATCTGAGAGGTATGCTTGGGGTTATGCCCCAGCCTACTTTTGAGTAGTGATGTAGTTGGTTGCATCCATCCAGTAATATATGAGCCCTATCTTTCTTTTGAACTAGATGTTGGTACTTTCTCTATGGGGGAGTATGTGTATCTGAGCTGAGTCATGAGGACTCTAGTAAATGTATTTTTCTGAATCGTGTCTTTTGACATTGAGTTGTTATTAACATAGTGATGAAATTTCTATCATTGATGTCAATGGGGGAGAAGTATGCATGAAAAACAATATGAGAGAACTGAACATAATAACGAAGCAAGATTTGATTGATGAAGAGGATTTGAAGAAGCAGTGTTGCAGTATTGGATTTTTGAAACATTGGATGTTTTTCATCTATGTTGCCATCAATGCCAATGGGGAAGATTGTTAGGAATGAATGCTAAAGTGTTTGGTACCCATTCTATAGCATTTTTTGTTGCATTCATGACTATGATTGTCATTGATGTCAACACAGTGTTTTACCAAAGACTTGCAGAGAAGCAGACAATGTTTTGATTAGCACACGTAGGATATTGCAGTTGGAGCTATGTGACATTGAGGATATACTCTTTGATATGTTATATGTCTATGGTTAAGAGTGCAGACAGTAATTCATTTATTCATGAAATTTATGATCATTTTGGTGGAAGCAGTATTCAAGCAGTGTTCCTGAGTAGGAGTTTTTGGAAATCGGATGATATATCCTAGTCGGGATGGAATCTGGCTTTGCGCAGTTAAAGAGAAGTTAGAGACACGTTGATAGTGACATGGATGACAGTGCAAACTTTGAAGTCACACGAGTGAAGATTTATTTTATTTGGAAGCCGACAGTTTTATGTAATTTTGGTGTAGCGTGTGGAATATTTTATTTTGTAATTGTGTGCTGACTCATTTGTAATTATTTGAGTGTGGTATAAAGGAAGGAATGTTTTTCCTTATTTTAGTGTTGATATGTGATGTGGTATGCATGAAGTGAAGAAAAGAGCTAAGTATGAGAGCGAAATTGTGAAGGAAGACATGTGAAGTACAAAGATCTAAAATTGAGATCTGATGTAACAGTAAGTGCGGTTTGGCATAGTTAAAAGAGAGGTAACATGTTATTCTATTGAATAATGAAAAGATTATTTGGACAGTGAGTTCAGTGATCTTACCCTGAAGCTGTTTGGGTAGTGGGTCATTCTGTCTTCCATAACTCTTAACAGGGTTAGAATCTTTTAACAGGGATTCAAAATATCCTAATAGGGATTTATATGTACTGAATGTATTTCATAAGACTCCTAACAGAGTCCATCCTTGCACAAGGAATATTCATATTAGTGCATATTTTGTGGGCATCATTCCCACCGGGGTTTACTCTTTGATCAAGAGGTTCCCTAGTCAACATATCTTGTGTTATTGTGTATGAATATCTTTCTATGTTTGGTAATTATATTGCTTACATGGTTTAATGCTGTTGAAGATGATAAAAGTTATAATTATTTGATAATTGATTCACCCACCCCCCCCCCCCTCCCCCTCTCAGTTATCTTGGTGGACTTTACTTTCTAACAGAGTGATTTCCATGTCAGGTGGATAGTGTATTTTCGATTACTATATGAAGATGAATGTCCTCTTCTTCTCTTTGGTGGGCTTTTCTGTGACTTCTTTTCTCCAAGATGGTTTTCTGCTTCAGTTTTGGTTTCATCGGTCTATCCACATGTATATTTGCACATTATGTTGTGCTTTAAAGATGTAAATGGGTGATGGGTTATTCTTATTGTAATTGGGCCTACAATTGGCTTTGGGTTCCAGGCAGTTTAGGTTTCAATATATGTTATTCTCTCTTTTGTAATTGTTACAAATGCAGATGTGCATTTCTATTATGTATTGGGATTCTATTATGTAAGTTCTAATCAAGTCTATTTATGGCCTTGGGGCTTTAGGTAGTCTAGGTACTATTGAGACGATCAAAAGTCAATTTTTGTATTATGATGGATTATGAACGGAGTTTTCTTTCCTGGTTCTTTCTCGGGGAACCCTTCTTGAACCAGTTGATTAATATTAATATACATATAAATATTTTTCAAAAAAAAACAAAACTATATGTTATTTTATAATATTTATGATAAAATGTAAGTTTATTTAGAATATTTTAAAATGATAGACTATGAATGTTTCTAAATTTAAAATATTTCAATATGAATTTAGAAACTTGCATCATTTAATATTAATATATAATGTATATGTTTCTATATATTATATATAGATTAGAATATTTTTTAAATCGAATATATGAATTTTAGAAACTTGCTCATTATATTAGTATGTAATATTCATAGAAACTTGCTTAGTTAGTTTCATATTTTAGTAACAAGATTATTTGCACTAATTAATTAAAAATAAAATATTTATTCTATTTAATATGTATTATTCTGATTAAGTAAAAATAGGATTTGAAAGGTCCTGAAACCTTATACAAGAGCATCTAAAGATAGGGCAATGAAAGACCATAATACTACTGTGGTGCCTCACCAATCAAACCAAAGGAACAAACCATAGTTCTTACTAGTTAGAATAAAAAACATCCAAACCAACCACAACAAAGGGCGATCAAGATTTACATTTTTGCCCATCCTTATGTGAACGTAAATTCAGATCAAAAGGAGTGAAAGATTTAAATTTATTTCCCTTAACTGTTGTCCATCCATCCTCCACCTTTTTAGTAGCCTTCTTCCAAGCCAAAGAAGAGCTAGAAGAGCCCACTAAAGGGCAGGTCATACCAGAAACCACTGAAGGGACAGTAATAACACCACGACCAGAGACAACATCAATGATCTAGTCAGGGACAACAATAGCAACACCAGAAAGGGAAACAATAATAGTCTGAACCAAAGCCACATCAGAGACAACATCAGTAGCTTCAAAGACAACATCAGAAGTAACAGAGGTGGCTCCAAAAGCTCCAGCCAAAGCATGATCAATCTGAGGAGAGCAAGCAACCAAACCCTCATCCTTAGAGACTTTGTGAATTCTATAATGGTGGTCAGAAGCCCCCAACCACCAAATAGGCGATTTCCTTGATTTAACCTTATCAAATAAACACTATGCAACAAGATGGCCAGTCTTGTGGCATTTCCTACACCTGAACGAAATACCCTCATAATCTAGATTTTGGGTCCAAGAGCCCAAAGAAGAAGCCAAAGTTATCTTCTTAGGAAGACCCTTGGAAACATCAACCTTCACAAGAATACGAGCATATGTCATCTTAAATATTTCAGAGGAGTCCAAATCCACCATTTGGAAATCCCTAATAGCCTCACCCACAGATTCTAAAATAGAATCCAGCCAAAGATGAAAGGGGAGATTCGATAATCTTACCCATAAGGGTATTTTATTAAAGGACTCTGAAAGAGGGTCAAACCCCTGATACCAGGGTTTGGCCATCAGGGGGAAATGCTCCTCCCAAGTGAAACAACTATCAAACAAAACAGTTTTCCTATCTTCAACATTTTCAAACTTTATAATAAAAAAACCCCTTGCCACAGGGTATATCTGAACAAAAATGGTTCAGATGGGTTCCCAATGCTTGGAAATCCAAGCATGCAAATCAGAGAGAGAGTGTCAAAAACCCCTAAAATGAAAGATAGCAACATTGGAAGAGAAGTCTTCCGTAGTTTTTGAAATCTCATCAACTGTTTCAGTATCAAGATTAACCACAAGGGGTTTACTTACAGAAATAGGTTGCACAAGAGGAGTGGACTAGGAACCCCCCTACCAGCAGAGACAAGACCATGAATTCCTACTTCAAAGGCAACCACATCAGTGTAGGAGATCGCAGAACCACCAGACCCCAAAATCCCCAGAGATCCAAGCCCACCCGCTAGAAAAGGCCCAGACAAGTGTTAGAATAACTAAGAGGGAGGTGTATCAGTTATCCACAGTCCTAATCACAAAATGTATATCCAAAAATAATTTACTAAAACTTATGCAGCTCGGTAACATAAAATAGTATTCTGTCAGTGCTTTTATCGATTACTAGTTAATAACATATAGTGATTACCGATCAAATCCAATATGCAATATGTAAAGTATGACAACAAACAATCATCACAGTCAACACATAACACAAGATATTTAACATGGAAACCCTGTAAAGGGAAAAACCACCTAGGACCGGCAACCCAAAAATTGTTCATTCTTCTGAAGTGAAGTTGGTGAAGACCCAACCCTGTTAAAGGTTACAAACACATTGTGAGGTCTGACCTTGTTAGAGGATTTAACACTAACCGTTATTGTCCAACCAACATTCACTATGAGGTTGATAGGATAACAAATGTACACTCTATGAATGACATTACAAGACTTTCTAGTCCACTCTGTTAAGAGATTTATCTATTTATAATGGTTAAAATTTAACAGCAGGTGATTTGATTACAAAATAACTTTGATTGCAGATTATCAAATCTATATTATGCTAATTCAAATTCTCTGATCAATATATCAATTCTGTTTCAATCAATATTCAGTAACTTACTATCTCTCAGTTATAGCTTTTTGATGCTCGGTAATCTGTGCAGTTCGATTCTCCTTAACTAGTTTGATCAGGCATGCATGAAGCTTGTTCATGCGATATCTCTGCAGTCTCCTTTCGGCATCTCATCATCATGAAATCCTAGTCTCTTAAATAGACAAGTAAACCGATTTAATTTCATCCATCAGATTTTTCTGCTTAATCTCCTTTTTTTATTTTGCTGCTTTAACCTTCCTCGGCTGATGTGTTAGTAACACGTTTTATTTCAATCCCTTAGATCTTCTTCAAATTATGCTAGTCGTAGATCTTCATAACAAACATTATCTTCAACCTCGTAATCATAACACTTTACAGCTCATCAACTTCTGTCGGCTAAACTAATCATTTAATTTTTTTCTTCTGCTTGGTTAACAAAGAAATGCTTCAGTGAACACAAGCTCGGTTTATACTGTTCTCAGTATACACTACACTGCATCGGTGTATACTGAAATGCTTCTTTAACCGACCACACTGCTTTGTGTATTTTGCTCTATCCTTCATCATAAATGAATGCAACATAATCAAGTCAATAACATAAGGTCGTAGACTCATTCATAAGTTACCCAATGTATTCTTTATCCTCATATGTCATATCCATCTTCCTCATGTAGATATATATGTTCTTCATCTCTTTTCTTCTTCTTTCTACAGATGTTTGGGTATATTAACTTACAAGATAAGTTTTGTCAAAAATAGTTGACATCAATGACAACATATTACTGATTTAATCATCTTACATATCTAATCAGCAACTTAGTGATCTCAAATCACAGATCTTCAAGTCATACAATTTATTCAAATCAATTGTAGTTCATCAATCTCTCCCTTTGGCATTGATGGAAACACAAGCAATATGAAATATGCCATACACATACCAAACATGTCTTCTACAACTCTGTCAACAAATGTTGTAACTCGGTACAAGCTCTCCTTAGCTTAATATGTTTAATCACTACATTACATAAAAGAATTTGCAAGTGCAGACTATCTCCTGCAGATATGATCTTTTCAGCTCGCAGATTTTCTTCTGTTCTTAGTAACTTATCTTCAATGCTCTCCCTTTTCTGTATCTCTCTCCCTTTGATAGCAATGCCAAAGAACAATAAAAACATACAGCTCTGTAGTAGCCATGTAAGTCTCTGTTGTTCGGTGCATTCTCTGTATCTCGATATACTGATGTGCAAATCTGTTCCAGTTCTACAACATTTCACAACCTTAGGCAAAAATCCAAAGTGTGAACTCTGATGCATCAACATGTATGATCTTCTGACAAGATTAGGCTGATGCAACCTCCAGATCACCTTAGTGACAGGTAGACAAGGGACGGACCCCAAATCTAGTCCTCAAGTATTCATATGTATCCTTCGGTAGAGGCTTTGTGAAAATATCAACAAGTTGTTCTTTTCATGTAACAATTTCTAGCTTCACTTGCTTCTCCTGTACTTGTTCTCTTAAGTAGTGATACTTAATAGATATGTGCTTTGTTTTAGAGTGCATCATTGAATTTTTTGAAATATTAATAGCACTAGTGTTGTCACAATATATAATCACCGACTCAGTGATTACCTCATTCATACCTTCCAACACTTGCTTGATATAAGCAATATTTGAACAGTTTGTAGCAGCAGCAACATACTCTACTTTAGCTATAGACTGAGAAATGCAAGATTGTTTCTTACTTGTCCATGTAACAAGTCTTTCACCAAAGAAAAATGTTCCTCCAGTGGTACTCTTTCTATCATCAACATTTTCAGCCCAATCAGCATCGGTGTATACTTTAAGTTCAAACTTGCATTTCTTAGGATACCACAATCCATAATCTTCAGTTTTCTTTAGATATCTTAAAATTCTCTTTGTAGCAACCATGTGTGACTTTTTAGGGTTTGCAGAAAATCTAGCAACTATTCCAACATGTGCTATATCAGGTCTACTATGAACTACATACATTAACTTACCAATCATGGATCGGTACAGTGTCTGATTTACTTCAGTAGTTCCATCTTCTTTAGTCAATTTACATCCAGTAGCCATTAGTGTTCCCACAGATTTAGTATCTTCCATGCCAAATGTCTTCAAAACTTCCTTTATATATTTAGATTGTGTGATGAATATACCATCATTCTGCTGAATCACTTGTAAGCCTAGAAAGAACTTAATCTCTCCAAACATAGACATTTCAAATTCACTTCTCATTTTATCAACAAATGACTTACAGATGCGATCTTGTCCTCTAAATATTATGTCATCCACAAATATCTCAGCAATCAAGATAGTATCATCAAAATTTCCTTTCATGTACACATTGTTATTCTCACTAGTTCTAACAAATCCTCTACTCAGCAAATAGTTACGCAGCCTCTCATACCAGGCTCTCAGTGCTTTCTTTAAACCATATAAAGCTTTATGTAATCTACATATCATATCTTTGTTATTTGGATCAACAAACCCTTTAGGTTGTTCTATGTAGACTTCTTCAAGTATTCCATTCAGAAAAATAGATTTAACATCCATTTGGTAAACTTTGAGCTTCTTGTGTGCAGCATATGCAAGTAACATTTTGACTCGTTCTAATCTAGCAACAGGTGCAAAAGTTTCACCATAATCTATTCCTTCCTCCTATGCATATCCCTTGCATACTAATCTAGCTTTGTTCCTTGTTACCTCTCTATTCTCATTAAGCTTGTTTCTGAATATCCACTTAGTACCGATAACATTCTTGTCCTTAGGTCTGGGTACTAAGCTCCAGGTTTTGTTTTTCTCTATCTGTTCTATTTCCTCTTTCATTGCATTAACACATTCATCAGTTTCTAATGCAACTTTTACATTCTTCGGTTCATATTCACAAACTAGACATGTACCTTATCTTGCTTTACTTCTTGTTTGCATGCCAGCTTGTCTATCTCCAATGATTTGTGTCTCAAGATGATGTCTTTTGACAAATCTTTCTGGTATCCGATCTCTTCTTTCTTGTTCGTCCTGTGCAAGTTCATTTGCTTGCTCGGTAGGTGCTTCCTGCTCGTCGGTATCTCTTTCCTGTCCGTCGATATTATTTTCCTACTGACCGGTTGTCACTATCTGCAGCGTCGGTAGGTACTCTGGTTGTTCAATGTAAGTGAATCTACTGTAGTCTTCTGGTTCCTTTGTCCTTTCTTTTGCATTTTTATCATCAAACTCATCAACTCGAACATTAGTAATTTCAATCATTTTATTGGTTACTTTGTTAAGACACTTGTATGCTTTACTTTTAGTGGAATATCCTAGAAATATCCCTTCATCACGTTTTGAGTCAAACTTCCCATTTCTTTCATCTTTCAGAATAAAGCATTTACTTCCAAAAATTCTAAAATAACTTACAGTGGGTTTGTGGCCAAACCATAATTCACGGGGTGTCTTATTAGTGTCCTTCTTCAGTTGTACTCAGTTTAGAACATAAACAACTATGCGAACTACTTCTCTCTAGTATGTCTAAGAAACATTCTTTTGTAACATCAGCGTCCTTGCACAATCATCAATTAACCTATTTCTCCTTTCAGCTATTCCATTTTGTTGAGGTGTCCTCGGTGCAGAGACCTGTCTTTTAATACCATGCTCATTAAAAAAGTTAGTAAATTCATCAGAAATAAATTCACCACCTTTGTCAGATCTCAAACATTTCAATTTTTTACCAATCTCTTTCTCAACTTTTGCTTCATACCATTTGAACATCTTAAATGCCTCTGATTTTTCTTTCAAGAACATGACTGTCATTAATCTAGTGTAATCATCAACAAAAAGAATAAAATATATTTCTCCATAGTAACTTTGAGTTCTCATAGGACCACATAGGTCGGTATGCACTAACTCAAGTAATTTCTTTGTTGAATAATCTTTGCTTTTGAAACTAGATTTTGTCATTTTACCTTTCTAACATTCATGACACATAACATGATCAGGCTTTGATGAGTTAGGCAGACCTCTAATCTTTTTATTTTTACTGATCTTAATCATGTTATCACAATTCACATGACATAACCTTTTATGTCACAACCACGCATCTTCATCTTTCATCATTAAACAAGAAGACTGATCATTATCAAGATAAAACAAATTACCTCTCGATTGTGTTCCAGTTCCAACAAGTCTTCCTCCATCATCAAATATCTTCACTTTCTTGCTCTCAAAAGCAACTCGATGGCCTGAATTGTTCAGTTGTGCCACACTTAGCAAATTATAGTTTAGTCATTTTACCCAATAAGCATTGTCACATTTAATTTTATCATTTATCATCGGGGATCCTTTTCCTCTAACCATGCAAGGTGCATCATTACCCATTCTCATAGATCCTCCATTGTGTTCTTCAAGATGATCAATTTTTTCTTCATCACCAGTCATGTGATGTGTACAACCACTATCTATGATCCATGTATCATTTTTATTAACCTTAGAGATAAGTGATGTCTCTACATACCTTTCATCTTCTTCCAAATCATCCTTCATTGCAACAAATACTACCTCCACATCTTCATCAGTGTCGGTATCGATGACATCTTCCTCTGCAATGCAGCACACCTTCTTGCCTTTATCATTATTGTCTCGGTTGTCTCTGTTGTAGTGTCGGTAACTTATGTTGTCTCTTCTCCCATAGCTTCTTTAACCAGATCGATCTTTGTTTCTATCATCATCTTTCCTGTGTGGACATCTAGCAACAATATGACCAACCTCTTTACAGTTAAAGCATGATAAAGGTAATTTACCTCTATATCTTCCTTTACCTTTAGGTAACCTTCTGGCCATCAGAGCTTCTAGTTCATCAAGCTCATCATCAGTATTGCTATCCCTATCATCATTCTTATTTCTGCTACTAGACTTACCAATCTTCAAAGAAGACATAAAAGCAGATTCAACAGATGGTACAACCCTATTATCATAGTTATTAAGTTCAAAGGTTGTAAGCTTACCAATTAGATTATCAAGAGTAAAGTTGTTACCAGATGCAGACCTAGTTTCATGAATTGCAGATATTCTGATTGCATAAACCAACAATAAGGTTCTGAGAAATTTTCTTACCACTGTCTCTTCGTCAATAACACCATCAAATCCTCTGATAGCATGAACTACCTCTTTTAATCTGTTTGTGTACTGCACAATATTTTATCCTTCCTTCATTTTCATATCATTGAATCTTCCCCTTAAGCTTTCAGCTCTGGCTCTTTTGACATTCACATCACCACTATAAACTTGAGCAAGTTTATCCCACATCTGCTTAGCAGTAGTACAATCATTGATATCTTTAAATTCGGCATTTGTATAGGCAGCAACAATCTCCATCATAGTAACATTATGCTCATGCCTGTCTCTTAGTTGATCAAGGGTCAAGGGATCAATGGGCGGTGCAAGGTATCCATTCTCCATTAGTGTGAGGGCAAAATTCCCAATTCCAGATACATGCAGCTTCATTCGGCTTTGTCATATTGTGAAGTTATCCTTGTTTAGCTTTGGCACTTCCCTCTTATACATTTTGAGATCTTTGTGCTGAAGTCCTTAAAATTTTGTTCCAAGCAACCAATGCTCTGATACCAATTGTTAGAATAACTGAGAGGGGGTTGAATCAATTATCCACAATCCCAATCACAAGATGTCTATCCAAAAACAATTTACTAAAACTTATGCAGCTCAGTAACATAAAATAGTATTCTGTCTATGCTTTTACCAATTACCAGTTAATAACATATAGTGATTACCGATCAAATCCAATATGCAACATGTAAAGTATGACAACAAACAATCATCACAGCCAGCACATAACACAAGAGAGTTAACGTGGAAACCTTGTAAAGGGAAAAATTACCTAGGACCGGCAACCAAAAATTGTTCACTCTTCTGAAGTGAGGTCGGTGAAGACCCAACCTTGTTAAAGGTTACAAACACACTGTGAGGTGTGACCTTGTTAGAGGATTTAACACTAATCGTTATCATCCAACCAGCATTCACTATGGGGTTGACAGGATAAAAAATGTACACTCTATGAATGACATTACAAGACTTTCTAGTCCACTCTGTTAAGAGATTTATCTGTTTACAATGGTTAAAATGTAACACTAGGTGATCTGATTACAACACAACTTTGATTGCAGATTATCAGATCTATATTATGTTCATTCAAATCCTCTGATCAATATATCAATTCTGTTTCAATCAATATTCAGTAACTTATTGTCTCTCGATTATAGCTTTCTGACGCTCGGTAATCTCTGCAATTCGGTTCTCCTTAACCAGTTTGATCAGGGATGCATGAAGCTTGTTCATGCAATATCTCTGCAGTCTCCTCCTTCCAGCATCTCATCATCATGAAATCCTAATCTCTTAAATAGACAAGTAAACTGTTTTAATTCCATCAATCAGATTTTGCCGCTTAATCTCCTTTGTTAATTTTGCCACTTTAACCTTCCTCGGCTGATGTGTCAGTAACACGTTTTATTTCAATCCCTTAGATCTTCTTCGAATTATGCTAGTCGTAGATCTTCGTAACAAACATTATCTTCAACCTCGTAATCATAACACTTTACAACTCATCAACTTCTGTTGGCTAAACTAATCATTTAGTTCTTTTCTTCTACTTGGTTAACAAAGAAATGCGTTAGTGAACACAAGCTCGGTTTATATTGTGCTCGGTATACACTACACTGCATCGGTGTATACTGAAATGCTTCTTTAACCGACCACACTGCTTTGTGCATTTTGCTCTATCTTTCATCATAGATGAATGCAACATAATCAAGTCAATAACATAAGGTCATAGACTCATTCATAAGTTACCCAATGTATTCCTTATCCTCATCTGTCATATCCATCTTCCTCATGTAGATATATCTGTTCTTCATCTCTTTTCTTTTTCTTTCTACAGATGTTTGGGTATAGTAACTTACAAGATAATTTTTGTCAAAACTAGTTGACATCAATGACAACATATTACAGATTTAATCATCTTACATATCTAATCAGCAACTCAATGATCTCAAATCATAGATCTTCAAGTCATACAATTTATTCAAATCAGTTGTAGTTCATCAGCAAGCCACCAAACGCCAGCAAAGCAAGACCAGGGACGTAGGTGTCAACAGAGCGAGCCACAATCCCGGACGCTAGGGCATGAGCACGTTCAAAAAAAAATTGAGCGAGAGCAGGGGCGGCCATGTTGATTAACCATCTATTCTAGTTAATATGTATTGTTAATTAAATTGATAAAAATATTTAAATTTTAAAAAATTAATATAAATTATTCCTAAATTAAAATTTTTGACAATTACTATTTTTCTTAAAATTTTTAAAATAAAAGACATTAAAATGATGAAACTCATAAATAATTCACTTGACAAATAGAGTGACTATCAAATTTTTATTTTTATTTAATAATATAAATATATGTTATTTTATAGTATGTATGATATATATGAAAAATATATCATTTTATAATATATATGTTTCTATTTTGATTATTATATATTTATATTAAGAATCTTTTTAAAATAAAAAATATAAATTTTAGAACTTTACTAATTTATATATGCAATATACATGTTTTTATATTATTTATTATATATTTATATAAATTTAAATTTTTTATTATTTTTATTACAAATATTTTTTATATGATTTATTGTATATAGTATTTTTTATTATGTTTAACATATGTATTTTTAATTATATTGATAAAATATTTAAATTTAAAATAATTTATTAAGTTATTCTTAATTTTTTTAAAAATTGACAGTCAATATTTTTCTTAAAACACTAAGTGACCAAACTGTCATAAAAGTTTCATATAACAAGTAGGAGCGAGAGTCAAATTCCAAACCTGAGTGAGACACTAGAAATTGCCTCACAAATTCAGACTTTTCACTTATTAAAAATTTTCAATATATATTGATTGATTTCATTATTTAATATTTTTTTCTACATAAATTAAATATACAAAATAATAAAATTCACTAACATACTAAACAAAATTCATGAAATAACGAGCTTCCATAAAATTCAAAGCCCACTACAAAATTTATGAAAGGACTAACTTCAAAATAATTCAAAAAATGTCAACAACACTTGTCCCTGTGCAGAACTTCAACACACCAGCTACACTAAAAAGCTATTGAAGTAGACAGACAGCACGAGATTTGTGACTGCGAAAATCATAATAGTGTTGTAAAAATAGATCATAAAGAACCGATGTTGAAAATTTGACGAAAATTTGTTGCATTTTCTAATTTTTGAAATTTGATCAATAGTACATTTTGTAGACATTGAATAATATTCAAGAACAATCCAGTATAAAACCATCCTTCAGCATCCTTAGATAAGGCCTCCGATTGAGTGTATATCGCCCTGAAAATCTTTGTTTTGAGCCTTGATACGAATGCTTTGAAGCTCCACAGTGAACGGATTAACAACGAAAAATCATCACGGGCCAGCAGAGGATTTGAGCAAATAATGCTCGTTATATTTCCTGGAGCAAGTTACTTCTCTGGTTTTCAATATGGCTAGGATGCCCTTCAATTTGAATTCAATCAGTTTTAACAAATAAGTATAAATTCAACTTTTATGTCCCTTATTGCTTGTGCGGCCTGCAAACTAAAAATTTCAACCACCGCTGCAGGAAAAAATAGGGAAAATTTTCTGAAATATGTTCCTGTTTTTTTACAAACATCCTTATATACTGAGATTTAGAGGAAAAAATGCAAAAGCGCAGTTTCTAAACAATTGTGAATCGTGATATACCTTACTGAGATCATATCCTGATGTAAGAGAGATTATATACAAACCATATCCCAGATAAAAACTCGAATGCATTTGAAATACTGTGAAACAGAAATTAAACACAAACCTTCTTACACAGATAAAAACTCGAATGCAATTGAAATACTACGAAATAGAGATGAAAACAAACAAGTACAGTCCAAGCTATCCATCAGTCCTCCAGATGAGCAGGGAAAGCTTCAATTATTGACATTTGCAATGGCTCAGAAGGCAGAGGGATGATATTATAGTGGTTAAAGCCAGATGCCTGCAGTAATATTTTCCACTGTCCTTCCCTTCTCTCTTTGCCTCTTTGGTGTGACAGCATTATCATATCCCTTATTCCTCCAATTTCTTCAGACCAGCTGGACTTGCTCTGCCCCGGCTCTGGTAAAACCATTTCTACCAATATCAATTTCCCTTGCTTTGGAAGAGCTTGATGACAGTTTTTCAGAATTTTCATGCACTCCTCGTCTCCCCAGTCATGCAAAATTTGCTGTAGCAGAATGTGAAATGAAAATGAATAGGTTAAGTTGCATACAGAACCAAAGTCTAAGGAACTACCCTGAAAGTTTTGCAAATTTAAAATTGCTGTAATTTATTGAAAATGTTCAAAGCAATTTTTGATTCATTAGCGATGTTGAAAGGGTTAATTGCGGATGAAATACAGTAGATACCTTCCAATCTTTGGTATCAAAATGAGAAGCTGTGAAGAATTCTGAACTTAAAAACATTATCGATTTATTACTCTAAAATCCATGAACCCTTCTTATTGTAAAAAATTTCTATAAATTCTCACCAATATCAGCTAAGGAGACCACAAAACCCTCTTATTGTCGAAAATTCCTACAGATTCTCACCAATATCAGCTAAAGAGACCATGAAACTTTCTTATTGTCAAGAATTCCTACAAATTATAAAAAATACCAGCGAAGGAAACCATGAAACCATCTTATTGTCGAAATTCTCACCAATACCAGCTAAGGAGACCATAAAACAGAATAGATACCAGCTAAGGAGACCATGAAACTCTCTTATTGTCGAGAATTCCTACAAATTAGCAACAATACCAGCGAAGGAAACCATGAAACCATCTTATTATCAAAATTACCCACAAATTCTCACCAATACCAGCTAAGGAGATCATAAAACATGGCCGATTGGCTGAAAATCGATACCCTAAATTAAAAATAAGAGTAAAATAGATACCAACTAAGGAAACCATGAAACTCTCTTATTGTCGAGAATTCTTACAAATTCTCAACAATACCAGCAAGGACACCCTCTTATTGTCAAAATTCCCCACAAATGCTCACCAATACCAGCTGAGGAGAAAATAAAACATGGCAGATTGGGGGAATCGAAACCCTAAAATAAGAATAAGAGTAAAATAGATATCATTAAACCCCTCATGTGCTCAACATTACAGCAAAGAAAAGATTACTCACCCTCACAACAAGATAGAAAAGATTCGAGATATTTGTCTTACTATCAAAAAAATATTTAGAGACTTTACCTTCATAAATATAACGTCTGCATTCGGAACGCTGACAAACATGTCGCCCGCAATGTGCTGCACACCTGTACCACAAACCGATCATAAACAAACAGTAAGGTTTTGATTTTCCGAAATCTGTGAAGAAACAGGAAAAAGAGTTCAATCATTGTGTGTTAAAAGCAAGTACCGGCATAACTGGGAGCCTCTGAGATTACTTGAGGGAGATCAAAATTACAGCATTTGATATTGGGGAAAGAGCGGTAAATAGCAGAAAGAATGGAGCCATTTCCACCGCCAACGTCCACCAGAGTCCTGAACTCTAGCTTGCTGAATCCATCGCTATAAGCCGCTAAAATATCTTTCACCAGGATGTTCGAATATGTGCCCATTGCCTCATTAAACAGCCTACCGAGCTCAGGATTACCCTCGGCAAGGGAGAAGAGCAGTTTTTCGTGAGCCAGCTCAAATGGAAAACCACTCCCTGACAAAATACTCTCACCCAAACGATACCACGGTGTGATTACAGCTTCGTGAGTGTGCAATAACAACCAGGGAGCAAAAGTCCCTTCTGTTGCTCCTCCATTGTCTCTGTCTTTGACAAGCCACTTCGAAATGGGCGTAAGGCCGTATTTAATGGCGGAATCCGGCATCAGGGTTTGGGAGAAAATGCCTCTGGTGGCCAGAAATGAGAGTGTGCGAGAAAGGAAATCTATATTTGGTGAAGGGGAAGGCAGAAATCCAGCAATTTCCTCAGCGGAAAGCATCGATTCAGGTCCGCCCTTGGCAATAATGTCTGGAATTTCCAATTCCACAGCCCATCGCAGCCCCAGGGAGTACATAAAACCGAACATGAGCTTCCATAAATCAATAAAACCTTCCAACTCCTCGCCCTTTCGCTGATCGACAGAGATGGCATTTGATTTCTCGGAATCCATTATTGCCTCTCCATGATTCTGCCCTTAACATTCCTCATTTATAAGCACTTCATGCCACTCTACCTGCCATTCAACTTTGATTTCTTCACAAAGGTCCCATGGACGGCCTACACTTCACTGGTTTTGGACCAATCCTTCATATGCTTTTGGACCTTTCTTCTTCTTTCATTATACACATGATTATTTTATATGATGGAAATACGTTAGCATATATGTCAATATTTCAGCATTTATATAGCAGATTACAACGATCTGAGTAATCATATATCTAAACTACAAGTCTCATTTCACTAAGTAGTCATGTACAAAGGGGATTCAATCTAAGGTGAAATATGGCTTTTAAGCACCTCTATTCACGCCAGAGACGTTGGTATCTCTATCTTGATATAAGGGATTATCACAATATGATTAAGCATACATCTAAATCTCATGTTATCTTGAGTCAAATATCATTTTTAGTCATGTCTTTTTTAGTCACATGTCATCGATTGATTGGTGTTGGACCTCTTTTTTTTTTTTAAATATAGAAAGAGGGATTACATAGATGTGGGTATCTTTGTCCTTATGTAGCACATTACAACAATAAGTGTGTTATCCTTCATCGAGAATCTTTTTTTACCTAGCAATAGGAGTGAAAAGGGTGCATTCTTATTTTCTTCCCCTCTTTGCCTTGAAGATATTGTATTTGTTTAAGAACACCTCTTGAAGGTATATGTCTTGTTTCTAAGACCTCTTCCTTTCAAAATTCTCTTCCCACTTACGAACATCCTTTCACAATATCTATTTCTTTGGCTAACAAGAGTATTCACTATTTCCTAAGAGAACAAGCATACATTGTTGTTTTAAGGATATCTTCTTGTTGTTGGAAGTAGGTATTCTTGTTCTCTTTTCTTTATGATGGTACCATAGTCCTATGTCATCACCATAAGGAGGGGGCATACATATGGCTTCCTTGTATATTATGTAGCCTTTTGTTTATTGACCCCTAAGGAGACAATGTTTTCCTTACGACTGATCAACTTTTTGGATCCCTAAGGAGATAATGTTTTCCTTAAGACTGGTTGTGTTTTTGATCTCTAAGGAGATAATGCTTTCTTTAGGAATGATCACCCTTTTTGATCCCTATGGAGAAAATGATTTGCGTAGGACTAATTCCATAAGATTCCCCTGAGCAAAAACTTCTTAACCCTGAGCATAAAGTTTTTAAGCTACCCCTAAGCACAAAGTTTTTCAAGCCGCCCCTATGCGCAAACTTTTCAAGGTAGAATTGAATAGCATAACGTAGATTTTTATACCATAAATTATCCTCCCCTTTTTATTTAGGATGAGTGGAACTAGCATAACACAAATTTCTAGCATTTCCTTCTCCTCTTCTTCTCCAATGAATCACCTAGCATGATGCAACTTGCTAGCCTGTTGGATTCATGATCTCTCTCTTTCTTTCCATACTCTCATAGCTATGCTAGTGGGTTAGATCATGGAGTTTTGTCTCATCTTTTCTGATGCTCTTTCCCTTTCCATGTGGTCACTTATGCTCTTACAATAGATTTCCAAACATGATATTAGTGGTTGAGATATTTCTCAATCACCATTTCTTCAACTAGTTGTTTTGGGGTTTTATTTTGGTACTAACCCCTTTTTTGTTGGTGTCTTTTTCGTTTCTTTTTTTGTTCATGCCCTTGTGCATGGATGTCTGAGTTCAGATACTTCATGGGGGCTTGCATCCTTAAATTTAGTGATGTCTTATCTCTTTTCAATTCGCTCATGATCATCTCTCTTTCTCTCTTGTTTCTTCTTTCTCTTCGCTCTCATCTCCGTTTATCGTGAACATGAGGTTTCCTCATCCTCCCACTAAAATGGGGGCTAAATGTACCATCCTAAATTGTAAGCACCTAATTAGTTATAATTTAAGGATTGTTTTGCACCCACCTTGGTGACTTTTCTATAACAAGACCTCATATGGCATCTAATGGATACCTAAATTCGGATATAGGTCCTCTCTCATTTCAATCTTGTTTATAATCAAGGTTAGCCCTTATTTCCAACTGTGCTCCTTAATTTTTCCTACAATCTCATAATTAATTTCATCACCTACACCCTATATCACTATTTTGTTAGGAATAACACAACTAAGAGGGGGGGTGAATCAATTGTGTGCCAAATATTTAAAATTCAAACTTATAAACAAATTAATTAATGCAAATATGAACACTTCAAGAACAACACCATAACACAAGTAATTTTTGTCAAGGAAAACCCTGTTAAGGGAAAAACCCCAGCGGGAATGATGCCCAAGAATAATACACTAGAAATATAGTACCTATTAGGAGATCTAGCCCTTCAAGGAGATTATTATTACATCCAATACAAAGTCTGTGTTAAAGGAAATACCCTGTTACGAGTCCCTTTAACCCTGTTAGGAGTTGAATGAAATGAAGAGCTCATTGCCCTAGCACATTTTCTGAATGTGAAGGTTAAACCCACCTTCTAGATTTACTATCCATAGAGAAGTGTGAAAGCATACTTATAACAATGAACTAACTAATAAAAAAATGCTTTGCCTATACAGTTCCAATGAAGTACATTACAAACATAATCACTTATTTACATCTAGAAAAACTCTCATCCACATACTCACAATATCCATACATTAACTACACAACTACAACAAGGAATGAATTTCCTTTAGACAAGTTAAAATAAGCAATTAGATCGGCTTGATAAGACTTCCCCAATGCACAAACAATTACATAGACCCTTTCTAAGATACACAGGGTACCTTAAACAAGTAAATAACAAATACAAATCATCATTTATGCACCAATACCCATAATCCACACTCTTCATCCATTGAACATGTTATCTCCTCTGGTTGGCCCCAAATAGGTCTTTGTAAGTCCCCACACCATAGCTGACATCACCATGATCCTAGCGACCCAAGAATATCATAGAATATTCTCTCATGTGTCTTTTGTCATGCCTTAATATTGCATACCATAACTCATGCTTGCATCCAAGTTGTCCCAACAACTCAAAGACCATCTCTATCATAATCCTTTGTCACTGTTATGTAGCTAGTCTTCAGCAAAATAGTTATAGCTCATGCAAGTAGCATTATGAAATCTAGCGACCTTAGATATAAGGTGTACATACTTCTCTCCACACAACTTCATGATCGCATATACTGAAAAAACATACACTGCCTATACACAACTGTCAGTCTTTCCTGTACATGTGGTAACCAGTCCTTCTAAAACTTGTAATGCATCCAACTGAAACATATGTTGACATCAATGACAAAACATGGATGCCAATACCTCAAACAACAATAATTCCAACAATCTTCCCCTTTGGCATTAATAATAACATATGTGAAAAACTATCAACCCAAAAGTAACCTTCCTAATACAACTTTCTCAAAATGCTCTTCATAGCTCCCCCTAAGGCAGTAGGGTTTTTCACCTAAATCTCTCCCCCTTTGACATCAATGGAAAAGGGTTCCATAGTTATTTTTCTTCTCTGCACATCCCACCTCAGCAAGGTGTAGCTTTTTCAAATCTTCATGCCTGCAACAAACCAAGTGCTTGATCACCTAAATATTCCTTGTTATGTTATGTGAACACACCCCCTGAGGAGTGCATCCAAGCATCAAGTCCAGGGAATGATATAGCTCTGATAACTACTAGACTGATGCATTCCTGCATTATTTATTTCTCCCTGGGGGGTTCTCACCCGACGCATACCCCTGAGATATTAAAAGGTATCTTTTGGAAAAGGTTTGGTGAATATATCTGCTATTTAATCCTTTGTACTAATGTACTCCAATGTGACTTCCTTTTCTTCAACCTTGTCTCTCAAAAGTGATACTTGATTGAAATATGTTTAGTCTTTGAATACATAACATGACTTTTTGACATGTTCATTGTGTTTTTATTATCACAATGTATGACCACTGGATCTTCAAAGGTTATCCCAATGTTCTTTAGCATCTGTTTCATCCAAACAATCTATGTATAATTTATAACAACTAAATATTCTGATACAGGAATAGATTTAGCTATACAATCTTGCTTCTTAACCATGAAACCAACCTATTACAAAGGAAAAATGCACCACCACTCGTGCTCTTCCTACCATCAACATCTTCCACACAATCGACATCCGTATAAGCATGAAATGTAAAATTATCAGATTTTCCATGCCATAAACCATATTCCACTATTCCTCTTAGATATCTAAATATCCTCTTAACTGCAGCAAAATGAGTCTCTTTAGGATCTACTTGGAATCTCACAACAACTCCAACTACATTAGCAATGTCTAGTCTAGTGTGAGTTAGATATTGTTGTTATACACTGAATTTGTGCCTCTGATCTCAAGCTCTCGTAGTCTTGATAATACAGTATAACATGGGACTCATCTCAAGGTTGTGGGACCTTTTGCTAACCAAGATGAGACCTCCAGATTCTAGGCTGGTTCCTCTTGGATAATCACCCTAATTTGCTTCTAACAGGAAAGTAAACTTTTGAGGGAAAGGGATAGAAGGAGTGCATGGAAAGGGAAATAACTGAAAGCAAATGTACCTACCAGGTGATGCACCGAACTTGGGTTTGGATCTCAGTATAGAGGGATGAAACCAATGAAGGAATCAGGTCCAATAAGTTACAACTCACTAGATAGGCTTGCATAAGTATTTCATAGGAGGGTCTAAACAAAGGCTCAACCTATGACCTGCAAACAGACATCCTTTTCTGCAACTAGGTGTAGGAATGAGACAAGGCTGCTAGGGGCTGTAGTATACCCGCAAAACACCTAAATTAGATCAAACACATGAAACACATAAAATTGCAAAAAGCAAGAGGAATCAGAAAACCTGAGATATCATTGAAATCATGCATACACTTTGATCCAATAAGAGATAATCCAGACAAGCAAGCATGAGGACAATAAGAATATCACAGAATACTTGCAATATTTGAATAATCAATGGGAATTTTACAATTGCCGAAAGTTAAGGAGCAAAAAGAATGCCTACAATAACCTCTAGGGAAAGAAACTTTCCTTTTTTACAATTGGCCAATTCTAAGCACTACTGGATCTAAAAAATGTTATATACACCTCTACTGCACGCAGGCAGGAGTCAAACTCTTAGGGCTACATAGGTATGCATAAGAATCCACCCTAAAGCCAGTCACTTCTGATCATAAAGTTCATGAAAATATCTCAACTGATCAGATATTTCCCTACGTGTCCACCCCTGAATTGATCATGCCTGCAAACACAAAAGCCTAGATTCAACAACCTCCCTGCAAGCCCACCCTGTCATGAATGTTCAAATCTGATCCCATACTAGAAAGGACTCAAAACGGTGGCCTAAAAATCCTTTGCAAATTCTTTGACTGCAACCGCCCTTAGAAATCATCAATTTTTTACCTGCCCGCACTTGCAAGCATTCTCCTAAAAAGAAAGCCCACGAAAGAACTGGCCACACCGCTTAAAAATATCATCAGTCGCATGATCGCATGAGCCAAAAAGGCTTCATGCGATCATGCAACAACCCCTTTGAAACTGCCACATAGCCATGCAAGACACCTGGACCTGCAAGGAAAGCCACCTCAGCATCCCTACGAAAAGGTCATCGGTCGCATGATCTCATGAGCCAAAAAGGCTTCATGCGATCATGCGACAAGTCTTTCATAATCTGCCTCTGCTTGACAAAGCAATGATTGCATGATCGCATGAGGCCGAAAGGCTTCATGCAATCATGCGACAAGCTTTTTTTTTAATCTGTCACACAAGATGCCTCGGGCCCACAAGACCGCACTTCAAATCTATCCCTGGTTCACCTCGAGTTCAACTTTCCCCTTAGTTGCTAAACCGCTTGTTTCTTTCTTAACCCCAGGTCACATCCAGTGACCACGCGAAAACCATTGATCCTTGCTTCATCCGACGACAGTCACTGAGTCTCGTAAGACTTTCAGCATATTCCCTTCTGTCAGGAGATTACCCAACTAAAGGAATTCTCGTAATCGCCAGATAGAAAGAATATCCTTCTTTTCATTGCGAGATTACCCGACCGAACCTAGAACCGGGCCCACCTCCAACTGCGCAATCGTGCAAAGCTTGCCAACCCCGAGCCCAGAACTGCCACGTGTCACTCCCCTATTCATTCTGACCGCTTCGTCAGCAACACCTGGCACAGACCCACTTGTCCATTGAGATCTCCATCGAATGGTTGTCGCATGAACGCATGGGATCGGAAGATCCCATGAGATCATACGACCACCGTAGATCTTCATCGCACTTGCGCCAATGGTTGTCGCATGATCTCATGCGGTTAAGAGACTGCATGTGATCATGTGACCAACTGCATGACGTTAACTGCCCGAACCGTGAACCACCGCCACTGAAACTGCTGACAGTTTGTCGCATAGTCGCATGGGCTCGGAAGAGCCCATGTGATCATGCGACCAACCGAGAAATGCTAACCACTAACCGCCACTGAAGTCCACCGATCCTTGCTTGATTTCTTACCGTTTGTCGCATGATCGCATGTGGCCAAGAAGGCCCATGCAATCATGCGACCAACTGCGTGATGCTAACTAATGACCGCTTACTGCTAGAGTTGACCGCCGATACCGCATCAACGATTGTCGTATGATCTCATGGGATTAGAAGATCCCATGCAATCATGTGACAGCCGTCGGATCTTGACTGCACTGGAACGGCCTTAGGCATTGGGACCTGCCTGATCGGAGTTGTGCGCTAATGGTCAAAAACACAGAAGGTGCCGAAAACACAGAGGGTTTTCGAGCGAAAGTTGAAAACACACCAAATTTTCAGAGCGGAGAGGTTGAAAACACACCGAACTTTCAGACCAAAAGGCAGAAACATCTCGAGCCTGCAAAGAGGAGGTTGAAAACACACTGGGTTTTCGACACTTGAGCATTTCACTTGGAAAACAGGGTTGTGGCCGAAAATGAACAAGAGGGAAATTTGGGCAACAATTGTAATTCTCTGATCATAGATCTATATTGTTTCTAAAAAATACTTTTAGATTCATCAGTAGTAGTAAGCTTGCAACTAGTTGCCATAGGTGTTCCAACAGGTTTACAATCTTCCATTCCAAACTTTTTTAACAATTCCTTAAGATACTTGGTTTGAGAGATAAACATGCCATGTTCATTTTGAGTAATTTGTAAACCAAGGAAAAACTTCATTTCACCAATCATAGACATTTGAAACCCACTCTTCATTTCTTCAAAAAAATTATTGCTTATTTCATCATTTCCTCCAAAAATAATGTCATCCACAAACACTTCAATTATCAAGATTCTATCTTTACTAGCTCTCAAGTACAAATTACTATCTGCACTACCTTTTTTAAAACAAAGATGCAATAAATACTTGTCTAATCAAGCATACCATGCTTTATGTGCTTGTTTTAGTCCATACATTGTCTTTTTCAACCTACAAACCATGTCTTTATCATATGTCAAAGGAAAACCATTAGGCTTCTCAATATAGACTTCTTCCTCTAGATGACCATTCAGAAAAGCAGACTTCATGCCCATCTGATATACCTTAAATTCTTTGTGTGCAACATAAGCAAGGAACAATTTCACTGCTTCTAATCTAGCAACATGGGCAAATATTTCTTCAAAGTCTATACCTTCTTGTTGTGAGAAGCCTTTACAAACCAATCTATCCTTATTCCTTACAACCATACCTTTTTCATTCATTTTGTTTCTGAAAACTCATTTAGTTCCTATAACATTCTTGTCCTTAAACCAAGGAACCAATTCACAAGTGTTGTTTTTCTCTATTTGATCCAATTCTTCCTACATTGCTTTAATCAAAGATTCATCTCTACATGTCTCATTAGTAGTTTTTGGTTCTACTTGTGAAATCAAACAAATCTCATTCCTAATACTTGATCTTGTCATCATGCCCTTATTTGCATCACCAATAATCTGATTTTTAGGATGATTTATCTGAACATACCTTGTTGTTTTTGGAGTTTCAGTAGGATCATTCAAATATACTTCAGTTCCATTGTCAATCTCAAGGATTTGATTTTCATCTTGACCTACATTGCCTCCCTACCTTTTGAAATCTGATCACAGTCATACATTCTTTCCTGAATCTGAAACCTCTCATCAACTTTTATATTATCACTTTCAACCATCTTCCTTATATTTAAATTGAAACACTTATAACCCTTACTTTTAGTAGAATAACCACGGAAAATTATTTCATCACTTCTAGCATCAATCTTTCCTATCTCATCATCCCTTTTGAAATAACACATGTTACCAAATATTTCACAGTATTTTACAGTAGGAGTATGACCAAACCAAAATTCATAGGGTGTCTTATTAGTACCTTCTTTGATATGAACTGTATTCAAAGTGTATACTTTAGTATTAATAACTTCTCTCCAATGCATATGTGACACATTCCCTTCAAGAAGCATAGTCTTGGCAGCATCTAATATAGTTATGTTTCTTTGTTCTGCAATCCCATTCTATTATGGTGTCATATGAGAAGATGTATGTCTGTATATTCATGCTCTTTGTAGTAAGCATTAAACACATCTGGTGTAAATTCTCTTCCCCTGTCTGACCTCAAAAACTTTATCTTCAAACCAAAATCATTCTCAACTTTTACTTTGTAAATCTTGAATTTTCCAAATGCTTCAGACTTCTCTTTAAGAAATGCAACCCACATCATCCTAGAATAGTCATCAACAAAGAGTATAAAATACATTTCACCATAGTAAGATCTTGTTCTTGTAGGACCACGGTGATCTGTATGTGTACACACAAAAGTAGTGCACTTCTATGAATCCTTACAATCAAGAACACTCAAGAATGAGGTCTCAAAAATTGATCCATAGCTCTCTATGTATGGAGTTACAAGATTGTGAAATTGCTCTCAGCTAGAGCTAATAAACTTAATGACCTTGCTAGTCAACCACACAATGAGAGATTCAAGTGAAGACAAGGGCAAGAATGCCAATATCTCTAAGAATCAAATAAAATGCAATGCAAGCTATATTAAGATGAATATGCAAGCTAGAAATGAGAGATGCAAGCTATACTATGGAAATGAAAGTACAAGCTATGCTATGAAATGGAAATAGCAAGTGTTACAATCCTTCCTATTAAACTAGATGAGTTATTCTAAAGCATGAAAGGAAATCTAAACTATGAAAGCATGAAATATGAAGTAATGAAGAAAGCCAAGATGTGATGCAACAATGATCTCCAAAAAGCTTCAAAGTCTTTAAGAATTCCTGCAGCATAAAGTTAGCATAAAAGTGAATGTCCTAGAATGAGGAAGAGAGCTCTTCTTTTATAGGAAATGAGGAGAAATGGACCATGGAGATTAAGAGGCAAAAGTCTTAATCAAGGGTGGAGCTTGAAAGAGGAGCAATCCATGTGCACAAGTATCCTCCAATAGGAAAATAAGAGTTGACTTTTGTGCCCCATTTAAGACAAAAAGTATTTTTTCCCTTTATAAAATAAGAATAATGTTTTATTTGTGCAACTTAGGATAAGAGGAAAAGTGGCGGCTTTTTTATTTAATAAAAAGGGAGGAAATATTCCTTTTAATCAAATAAAGACTTAGGATAAAATGGTTAGCCCAAGGAATAATCGAAAATGATAAAATAGGATTTGATTAAGGAAATTGATATAATTGATAAAATGTTGATTTTTGAAAATATTGAATCAGGGATTTGATAAATTGCTGAATGGGTGCCCAAAGTCTAGGTGACCATTTTAGGGTGCATACATTTGCCCCTCTTTGACTAATGTGTGATCATTCTGGGAACACATGTGGTCAAAGAAGAATTAAAATGTGAGATCGATTTGGGATCACAAAACAACTCAGACGTGTGTTCATTTTGGGAACACGCCTGGACAAACATAAACAAAAGATTCTGGACATGAGTTCATTTTGAGATCACATCCAAAATAAGAGATAAAAATCTCAAGCTGAGGGAAAGCTCATAAAAAGATAGCTGAATCAAGAAAATTAAGGATTAAATCCAATAGGTACTGCCCCCTTGAAATCGAAATCGAAATCAGGTAGAGGAGAACAATAGATTGATAAAGATGATCAAATCATAATGAAATCATAATCGAAGATAAAGGATAACATGATAACCATTAGGCAGCGAAAACATGCCCCAATGATGAATGATAAGAAAAAAAATGGGGTGAATGGAAGACTAGAAGTGTGAAAGACATGAAAAGGAAGAAATTCCATCAAAGATCGAAGAATTATGCCTCAAAAGGTTAGTCAACTGCACAGAAGAAAGAGAAATTTTGAAATGCGTTTTGACTATCAAAATGACCTCAGATTTTGATTTCGAGTCCGAAAATGGTTCCAGGACATCAAAATTAGCTAGGGGTGCAATTTTCACGTAATTCTAAGGTGTTGTGAAATTTGGGTCAAAAAGTCAAAATGCTATATAAGGGGCAAAAAGTGTCATTTTCAAAATTATTTGACTTTTATTGATTTGAGAATTTCAAGAGCTTAGAGAGAGAAAATGGCCCAGCAAGCAGCAATTCCCGTCCATAGACACCGATTTGAGCACGCCCGGTTGCACAACCGGCCTCCACACTATGCTGCCCCGGTATGTTTTCGAAAAAACTTGCTTTGTTGGGTCATGTATGAGCATTTAATATATTAAAACATATTTTTTAATTGTTTACAAATTTCAAGTTTTTAGTTTAGGTGAAAAGTCGCGTGACACTTTACAAGTGTCATGCCCTTTGAGGAGAAGTGTCGTGCGACACTTCGTGGGTCAAAATAGTGTCGCTTGAGCATTGAATCCAGTGTCGCGCGACACAGGACGAAATGTCACATGACACCATGCGAAGTGTCACCCGAACAGAAACCATCGCACTACTATAAGACAAAGTGTCACATGACACTTAGTCAAAAAACAATGTCGCCTAGTATAAAAAGTTGACATGTTTTAATGTTTTTGAGAAAAATAACATGGGTCCTGACAATGTTTGATTTTAAAATGCTTTGTACTGATTTCATACATCCTTCATAATATGTTTTGACATCTGGTGTGGTTTAAATGTCTTGCAGGAGCATTTCCCCGCGCTTCGTATCAGAGCACCCCAAGTGACTGGATTGCGATTTGTCTGAGATCTGGATGATCCGGGCAAGGCCGATTTGAGGGCTATGGGCTTTTGGTATTTACTGTAGATGCCCCATATCCGAGCTGACCATGGGTTGTTGACTGCTCTTGCCGAGAGATGACATAGTGAGCACAACACCTTTCATCTGCCTACTAGAGAGGCATCTATCAGCCTGGAGGACGTCTATCAGATCCTACGGGTTCTGTGCCATGGAGAGCCTATAAGTATAATCATGTTTATAGATAGTCATAGTGGTAAAGTTTCCATATGATAGAAACTGACATGATTGTTTGTTGGCATAGGTATACTACGATGAGGATCCGACAAAGGGGAGACAGGTTATCTAGGGTATGTTCTAGGATGTCACCATCCTAGACCGACACGTCAGCTAGGATCGATTGATGGATGACTTTGGTAGGGACTTCCCAGTGCCTTGTATTGTTGCATCTTTTATTGGTC
The DNA here is from genome assembly GCA_027943335.1 of Chamaecyparis obtusa. Lineage (NCBI taxonomy): Eukaryota > Viridiplantae > Streptophyta > Pinopsida > Cupressales > Cupressaceae > Chamaecyparis > Chamaecyparis obtusa. The sequence continues at coordinate 94,517 of BSBK01000349.1, read as the reverse complement.
AGGCCCTCATGACTGACAAGAGTCAGAAGGGGTTTCCACTGAGATGGGGTAGGTTTCTAGCAAATCTGGTGGCACTTCCACGACGGATGGCATGGGGTCCAGCCATATTGGCTGAGATGTACTATGAGTTACATGAGATCATCTACCGAGATGGCAGGACTTGGGCGTGCGGGGCCATACTTGCTCAGATATGGGCATGGGAGCACATTGCTATAGTGCATCCTCGAGTGTAGCCTAGGGAATGTAGGTATCCCCATATGTATAGATATACAAGTTTCATCTCTCAGGCACATACCAGAGATGTCTCTTACTATCGTAGGGTGTTAGATAAGCTCACCTCATTCACCTGGAGACCTTACAGGACATCTGAGCAATGGGGTGATCGGTGGGAGCTGGATTACATGCTTTGCAGTCATCCACTGGTAGGTCAAAATTTTGATATTGTGGAGAGATTCATTATTAGTCGAGTCTGGAGATAGTTCAGATGCCAACAAAGGGTGTCTACGGAGACCACTACACATGCTCAGTTTTGGGATGAGGAGGGGCATGGTTGGCTGCCAATGATGGATTACCAGCAGGCAGTACAGGACACAACTGCTATATGTCAAGAGCCATGAGATTACCTACCAGACATGGTGGATGTGGGTGTAGATGCAGCTTATAGAAGAGAGAGGCGTAGGGCTCCATTTCCCATATTCACTATGCCAGATGTACAGTCGGCTGCTCAGGGGGATGATGGGGGAGATGACGGAGACGGAGGGGGTGGAGGGGATGGAGGGAGAGGGAGAGGGAGGGTGATGGAGAGAGGTGAGGGATCCAGATCAGGTGGCTATAAATGGTCACGGGAATGGAGATCAGTGACTCCAGAGGATGAGGCGAGACTAGCTCATCGATAGGCAGAGGTGTAGCAGGATCAGCCTGTAGGAGGAGAGGACCTAAGAGCCAGGATACAGGCTCTAGAGGCGGAGATGTAGCAGCTTAGGATAACTATAGTTGTCAGGGAGCAGAAGCTCATAGATCAGAGGGCTGAGACAAAGTGCCAAGAGAGGTAGCTACAGGTTTCCCTTGCAGAGAGGTAGAGAGAGGCAGCGCGAGCCGCATATTACCATGGTCTCTACATACAGGCAGTACCAGTGGGTCAAAGGGCTCCTTCCTACTTGGCAGTAGTGGGTAGATTAGATGTAGTACCAGATGCGGCACCACCTCCTCCACTACCAGGTCCTCGGGATGGTGGCAGCGAGTCCTAGGTTTAGGGCTTAGGTTTTAGATGTTTGGACATATCATGAGACTTTGTGATCCATATTTTGGGATCTCATATTGTATATTGTATGATGACATTGTTATATATATGAGATTTACTAGATGTTCGATATATCTTGTGTTTATGTCTTACTTGTGATGGATGTATCAGTTTATGTATTGTCTTGTCATTTTGCTCAAAATGTATGTTTTAAATGCTCATGTATATTCTCTCTCATAGATGTATGTTTGATTCTCATGTGTATGATGTAGACTCATGTTTCTGAAAATGACATTTTTGAGATATAGATATGATGATATGATTAACCCCTTGTGATGATAGGAACAGGTTGTAATGTGAGGATAAGGAGCGAAAGACATGATCGAGAAAAGGGAAGATGAGTGCAGTTGACTGACAGGTCCATGAATGATAAAAGGAAAGCTCTCTCCATATGCAAAGATGCAAAACTAAACTAACATGAACCTAAAAATGCAAACTACTATGAAAGTGGTTGACTTGCAAGGTCACAACGCTTTATAGACATCTAATTATCATCATCGAGCATTATTGGTAGCGTCGTAAGATCATACAATACACACTAGTATGACTATGGGTATATGAATATGATCTATATCAGATAGAATGTGGGAATCTCACCTAGGCACCAAAGACATGTAGGCCAAGATGACTAGTGTAGTGAGATTACCTAAGTGTGCTATAGCGAGATTATGCTTGCATCAGGACACAAGAAGATCAAGATGGCTATAATCATGCACTCGCGAACAGTCAAGGATAATACCTTGTCAATCCCTAGTGTCAAGTAAGACCAACATAAATGCTCATGACAGTGAGGATCAACGAAATATACCCACAAGTAGATAAAGAAATAAAACATGTTCTCATACCCTCAGTCTTCTAGCTATACATCATCGAAAACTTCTCAAGGAGAGACCACTCATCAAAGAAATCCTCATAGACAACACACAAAGAAAAATAAAGTCAACATATCTCAATAGAGTTGATTGTTTAAGTGCGTGTGTGTAGGTCATAGAGTCAAACTTTGAGTATCACATTTGCTTAGTGAGAAATATCACATCATACTAGACTGTGGGTAGGATATCTGATAAGTGTTGAGAAACACTCGACGCAAGGGTAGTGTTGAAAAACACTATTTGGGTGGTGTTGAGAAACACCATTTGTGAAATGTCTTAAAGACCAACGCATCCTAAAGGAGCAAAGCTAATACAGTTATGCCCCCTAGACAAAGACAAAGACCAATTCCAAACCAAGGCAACAAGGTCAAGTCATGATGGAGAATGGCTAAGTGTCGAGGATGCATGCTATGAAGCAGGGGTGCAAAGGCCTCAAGTAGCGTCTATTTCCAGGTTTTCACCACTTGACAGATTTTTTTATTTTTTTCAATTTTTTTGTATTTTTGCTACCAAGGCGTCTGTTTCCAAATTTTCACCAAGGCACTTTTTCTATTTTTTTTTTTGAATTTTTTGAATTTTTTAATTTTTTTTGTATTTTTTCAGGACTTTATATGCTTTTTAGGATTTTTTTTAGCATCATATATGAATTTTTTTGAAATTTTTTCACGATCATAAAATATGTACAAAGGATGCCCCCAAACTGAATAGGCATCATGGATAGAACTTCTTGAGGTGCAAAACATTGATGGGATCAAGGAGTTGTTCTCCATCCTCATCAGATAACAAGTAAGCACCTGTCCCAAAAGCAGCTATGATGACATATGGCCCAAGTCAATTAGGTTCGAACTTACCCTTTTGCTCTCTATTTTGTTGGTTCTTAGGATTCTCTCGCAAAACAAGATCACCTACTTGAAACTCTCTAGGGTGAACCTTCTTGTTGAATTCCTTTGACATACGCTTCTGATATACTCTCATAGGATCAAATGAGGCCTTGCGCTTCTCATCAAGAAGTTCCAACTCTTGTAACCTCATGGCGTGGTAATCCTCATCTATAATCAAACCTTTGAGAGAGACTCTAAGTGAAGGAATCTCAATTTCTAAAGGTAATACTGCTTCAGCACCATAAGTGAGGGAAAAAGGAGTAGCCCCTGTGGGAGTACGTATACTCGTTCTATAAGCCCATAAGGCTGGATTGATCTGTAGGTGCCAGTCTCTACCATTCTTGTGAACTGTTCTATGGAGAATCTTGAGAATGGTCTTATTAGAAGCCTCTGCTTGTCCATTTCCTTGTGGGAAGTAAATGGAGGACCAATGTTGTTTTATCATAAATTTCTTGTAGAGGTGTGTAAGGTCCTTATTTTTGAACTGGCCTCCATTATCAGTGATTATCTCAGAAGGTATCCCAAACTGACAGATGATGTGATTCAAGATGAATAAAGAAATTGTCTTTCCTGAAGCAATAAACAGTGGAACGGCTTCTACCCATTTGGTAAAGTAGTTAGTGGCAGTGATAATGAATTTATGTCCACCTGATGAGTTGGGATGAATTTGCCCAACAAGGTCAAAGGCCCAGCACTGAAATGGCCAATGAGAAATAGAAGGAATAAGGTCCCTAACTAGAGCATGAATAAGGTTTCTATGTTTCTGACACTTTTCACAAGACTTGGCAAAAGCTATAGCATCCATCTGCATTGTGGGCCAATAATACCCCGCCCTAAGCAACCTTCGGGCCATGGCAAGACCATTAGAATGTCCTGCACAAATACCCTCGTGAATGTCAACTAACGCTCAGTCGGACTCATCCTTTTCCAAGCACCTAAGAAGTGTCCCATCTAAACCCCTCCTATACAAATCACCAGAGATAAGGGTATGGTGAGAGGTGTTACAGACAAGGTTTTTTTCTTTTAGAGTGATTAAAGGTTTCGGGGATGATGCCATCATGAAGATATGAATAAATGGCACCATAGTGGGATGACTCATGACTAACCAAGGTATAGATGACATGGCTTTCTGAGGAGTCAAAAATGGGGTGATGTAGCTCTTCCACCAGGAATTCAAATCTTGATTCGTGTTGTTCCAATTGAAGGAGTGAAGCTAGTGTAGCCATAGCATCCACTACCTTATTTTCTGCTCTAGGGATCTATTGAAATGTCACAAATGTGAAGTAACGTCGCAATGAATCAACCATCTTTTTGTAAGGTATCAGCTTGTCATCCTTAGTTTGGTACTCTTCATTTACTTGGTTGATAATTAATTGTGAATCCCCAAAGACATGTAACTCTGTTATATTCCACTCTATAGCCATCTTAAGTCCATTGGTTAGAGCCTCATATTCTGCAATATTATTTGTGCATGGAAATAAAAGTTTGTAAGACTTAGGTATGTTGTACCCATGAGGAGAAATAAACAATACTCCAGCTCCTGATCCATTTTGCATATTTGAACCATCAAAGAACATTTTCTAGGTACGCATGGTCATGTACATGATATGCTCATTTGGGAATTCCATTTGAATAGGCATGCTATCCCTGACTGGGAAATCAGCAAGTTGATCTGCAATAGCTTTCCCTTTTATAGCCTTATGCTCAATGTACTCTATATCAAATTCTGACAAAACCATCATCCACTTAGCAAGTCTACCCATGAGAGTAGCCTTACTAAGAAAATACTTAAGAGGATCAATTTTTGCAACAAGATGTATAGTATGGGCAAGCATGTAGTGTCACAACTTTTGGAAAGCAAACACTACCACAAGACAATACTTTTCAATACTATTATAATTGATCTCATAAGATACTAGAGTACGACTAAGGTAGTAGATGGCTCTTTCCTTCCCAGTATCATCAAGTTGACCCAACAATGCCCCCAAGGAAGATTATGTCGCTGAGATGTACATAATTAATGGTTTCCCTGGGATAGGAGGCATCAAAATTGAAGGATTATCCAAGTATCGCTTTATTTGGTCTAGGCTCTTTTGGCAATCCTCATTCCAAGTACATGTGGCTCCCTTATGCAATGTCTTGTTGAATGGTTGTGCTCTATCTGCAAGCTGTGAAATAAACCTCCGTATGGATTGGAGTCATCCTTGAAGACTTCTCATCTGACTAATGTTCTTAGGAGGTGGCATATCTAATATAGCTTGAACTTTTTCAGGATCCACCTTTATTTCTTTGGCTAAAATTATGAATCCTAGAAGTTTACCTGAGGTAACCCCAAATGCACACTTTTTCAGATTCAATCTTAACTGAAATTGCTCCATTCGATCTAGAATTACTTCCAAATCTTCTAGGTGTGTATCCCTTTGCTTAGACTTGGCCAAAGTATCATCCACATATTCCTCCATGTTTTTATGCATCATATCATGAAATATTATGGTCATAGCTCTTTGGTACGTGGCTCCTACATTTTTTAATCCAAATGGCATGACGTTCCAACAATAGGTTCCCCATGCACATGTGAAGGTTGTCTTTTCTTGATCCTCAGGAGCTATTTTTATTTGGTTATAACTGGAAAAACCATCCATTAAAGAGTATATCTCATAGCCCGCAGTCATATCCACTATCATGTCTATGTTAGGGAGTGGAAAGTCATCCTTTGGGCAAGCTTTGTTAAGATATCTGAAGTCTATGCATACGCGAATGGACCCATCATGTTTTGAAACTGGAACAATATTTGAGATCCACTCAGCATAGTCGATAGCTCTAATAAATCCCGCTCCTAAGAGCTTTTCTAATTCAGCCTTAACAAGGAGAGCTATGTGAGGATGCATTTTCCTCAACTTCTATTTTACTGGTTTAATTCCTGGAGCTATAGATAAGTGATGCATAATGAGATTAGTGTCAAGCCCTGGCATGTCTGAATATGTCCAAGCAAAATTGATTTTCTTCTTTTGTAAGAACTTTGTGTATGCCTCTTTTTCTTGCACTGACAGAGATTGAGCTAGATGTATCACTTGTGGAGCCTCTTCCGTATTCAAATTTACTAGTTGTGTAGGCTCAATAAGAACTGATGACCTGTCTTGGAAATAACTCGACAGGTTATTAAGTACCCCATCCTTAGGTGCCTCAAAGAGGTTTTCACCTTCAGATATGTCTTTTATTTTTACTATTTTGGGTTCTGATACCGCCACAAAGTGGTTTTCACCATCAGAACCATTTCTCTTTTGTTTTGTTTCTTTTATTTTTAGACTGAGGTACTTAATATCTAGCTCCTTCATACTTGTTGTAGGTTCACTGGTGGAAGAGACTACCAATTCAAGAGCATTCAAGTAGCAGGCTATCTCGTAGTCATTCTAAAAGGTTGGGAGCTGAGGTTCTTGATAGCGTTGAAACCAATCAATGAGGTCAAAGTGAACAAGGGGTAAATTAATGGTGGGTTCAATGTTATTGATACAAAAAGTGTTATCTCTGGTGATCGCACAGTTAGGATCTGTCAAGTCTCCTTCTAAGATACCCGAATTAGAAATCATCCTACCAAATGAAGCATCGTCCACTAAGGAAATTCGAGGAGTCCAATCCTCTAGTCCTACACTAGGTTCGTTGGTCACATCGGGTTGAGTACTATAGGTATGGACAACATCCATGTCCAAATCAACTATTTCATCTAAAAGAGAGTCCCACTCGAACTCATGTGAATCTGTTTCTGAATCTCTGTTGGGATGTTTACACCAAGAAGGCTTGGGATGCCTTGATTTAGAAGCTTCGAGATTGTGAAGGGTATCACCTTCTCTGGTGTCTGTATTTTTAGCTGTTGAATCATCTGAATCTCCCCAAAGGAGATTGGTGGAAGGCACCCAATCATCAGTCATGTCTTGCTGGTTTTGAAGATTAGGTGTATAATCTAAGTCACTGTCACTATCTGTCACAGCTAGGATAGGGACACTTGTCTTCTTTTCATGATCAAAGCCTAGGCCAACTATTGACTTAGTCCTACGACCAAAAGGAGCATGGTCGAGTGGTTCAGCCTTGGCATCTAACCTATGACTGAGAGGGCCATGACCTGGGTAACCCGTGTTTTTAACCAAAGTATATCCTCTCCTGTAGGTTTTAGGAGATGGCACAAAATTTTCATTGTGCTGATACTTTTCTTCTCTATATATCCAATCTCTAATGGCTACCTCCTCTTTCTCCTCATGAATAGGTATTGAGGACTCTACAAATTTTCCAAACAAGGTCATAGCTGAGGATGAAGATTTCCTCTCAAGTGAAGGTTTTCCATAAGACCTAGGCAAGATTGGCATTTTTGTGAAGGAATCCATTTGGTAGTCTCCCATGCCAAGGTCTATGGACTTAAACTTACTCTTACACTGCTCAAGAGTAGCATCAAAATTATCAGCCTCTCTATTCAGAGGGACATGAGAGCCAACTGAAATCGCATTAACAGATAATGTGCTATCCCCTGGTATGCATACTTCAACTCCATTGTAAGGGAACTTAACACATTGGTGGTAGGTAGACAACACTGCTTGCATGTCATGAATCCATGGCCTACCCAACAAGATATTATATGCCAAAGGTCTGACATCAACAATCTAGAACAAAATGTCCTTTTCCATAGGACCAATCCTAATAGGAAGAACAACCAATCCCTTAGAGCTTCGCTCTGCTTCATCATAGGCTTTAATTGTGATCTTCTTCCTAGTGTCAATTATTTGCTTAGAATATCCCAAAGCTTTCAATAGACTCAAGGAGCAAATATTAAGCCCAACACCCCCATCTATTAACATGCACCTAACATGGGTTTTATGGATCATGACCTCGATATGAAGGGCCAAATTGTGTGGATGACTTAATGCTTTATCGTCCTCTTCTCAAAATGTGAGGTAATGAGGGCTAGCAAGGTGATTGACCATGTTTTGGAATTGATCAACATCTATGTCATTAGGAACATTAGCGGCTCGCAAGGCATCCTCAAGGACACTCCTGTGTCTAGGAGACAATTCTAAGAGCTCAAAAATTGAAATCTGCACTGGCATTCGCTGTAACTGATCAACAAGGTTGTAACTCATATCAAGACCAACTGCAGACTTGGAAAGAACACTTTTGGACACTGGTTGCTTGGATTTGTTAGAATTAGGACCTCTAATGACAATAGGACCTTGGGACTGACTCCTAGTAACAGCATTGAGAGGCTGAGATGACCTTCGAGATTGAGGACCTCTAAGCACAACAACGGGTCCTTCGTCAAATATGGGAGGTGAGTTTACATCATGACCATAGGGATCTTTCCCCCTCATCATGTTGACATCATTGTCCACAACTTCAAGCATATTGATGACATTTTCTGCAGCCGTATAGGTATAATTGATCATGGCCTTGCCATTCTTATTTTTAGAAGTCTCCCCCTTCTCATACTTAGGCAAGGGCTCCTTAAAGGCCTTGTGATCTGCATTTGTGGTCAACCCATCAACCTGTAATTTCCCAGTCTCAATAAGGTCTTGAACAAGATGCTTAAGTTTAAAATAATTTTCAATGTCATGTCCAATCCCATTATGGTATACACAGTAAGCTTTCTCATTCCACCAATAAGGTTTAGGATCCGGTATGTGAAACTTTGTAGGATCTTGAGGTTGTGCCAAATTATGAGCAATCAAGGTCTTAAAAATATCTATATAAGAATCTCCAAGCTTAGTGAATTGCCTCTTTCCCGACTTAGGTTTATCTCAATACTTGGGCTTGTGCTCTTATTGATCTAAGGATGTCTGCAGCTTCATAGCTTGAACTGCATTAGATAGATTAAGAACTCCTTGTTCCTTAGGTTGTGGAGAGTCAACAACTTTGTCATTGACTACTTGCTTATTTTTGTTCCAATATGAGTTATTTTTATCCTTATTGTTGTTGTTATTGTTTGGGCCATTGTTGTTGTTACTTTGTTTGGCCAAAATACCTTGTTCTTTTAGAACATCCTTGATGCGACATGCAGTTTCTACCATAGTGTCAAAAGAATTAAAGACCATTTTTCTAACTTCATATCTTAATTCTGGCACTAGATTGCTCACAATTATATCAATCCTTTCTTCCTCAGGGATGGTCCTAGAATATTTGGAGCATAAGCATCTCCACCTTTGTAAAAATGTCAAAAAGGGTTCCCCCTGATTTTGTTTTAGCTTGCACAAATCAAGCATGGTGACCGACCTTGATAAATTATATGCAAAGTGTTGCACAAACCTTTGGACAAGTTCTTTGAATGTTTTAACAAGAGGGGTAAGGTTGGTAAACCACTCCATAGCTTGGCCTTTAAGGCTCCTCGATAATAATCTCATAAGGTAGGAGTCCTCATGATGAAATTCAAATCTCATGATATAGAACTGTCGTACATGGTCATGGGGATCACCACTACCATCATATTTGTCATATGTGGGTATTTCAACCTTTCTAGGAAAATCTACCATAACCACACTCTTGTCAATGGGATTGGGACATATGGAGTCCAAGTTGAAGGTATTCTTTGGAGCCATCATTTTCTCCATAGTCTTTTGCATCTGCTTAATCACCTCATCAGTTGAAGGGTTTTGCTTCTTAATTTTTCTGTCCACATCAAAGTTGTATGGGACCCTTGCACCCTTGTTGATCAAGCTTTCCAAGAATTGATCCTTATTTTTCTCAACATATTTTTCCACATATTGTTGAAATAGTGGTTCTTGTTGCATTCTCATAAAATCATGAGTATCAAAGTTGGCACTACTTCCTCCATGTTGAGAGCTGTGATGTGCTCGTTGGGAGGGATCTCTTGATAGTCTAGGAGGTGTGTGTCTCCTATAATGTGCATGTCGAGAAGTCCTTCTTCCTCTAGGACTAGGTGACCTTGAAGGGGTCCTTGACCTCCTTCAACTTCTTGGAGTTGCTGAGGGAGTTGATGGTGGAGAGTTGATTCCACTGTTGGTACCCCCATTGTTAAATTGATTGTTGAGTTGTTGGGCCAATATCCTATCTTGTTCCTCTTGGAATGCCTTTCTCTCTATGTCCAACAAGGCTCATTGTTCCTCTTCTAGGAGCCTAAGTTTTCCTTCTTTTGTGGATCATTCATTTTTTGCAGCCTATTTTCCTGCTCAATTATTTTTAACCTCTCACTTGTATATCTTGAAGTTGTGTTTAGCGGGGAACTTGGTCTTGAATGTTTGTACCAATCATTGGCATGCGCTGCGTTGACATGAGCTTCACTAGATGCATTGTTTTGGTCCTCATGTTGTGACCGTGCATCTTGATGAGCTTGTGCATAATGTCTTTCGGCTCGTTGATGAGCATCTAGATATCTTGAAATAATAGGAGGTGAGTCGGGTTGATTGCCATCTTCGAATGACATGTTTCTCCTATGTCTCTGAAAAATGTCACCAAGTAATTGATCTATTATTTATCTTTGTTGTTTGGTCAAGGTATAACTCATATCCATATTCGATGAAAAAGGTGCTATAGAAGTACTCAATTTGCTAGGATTACTCTTTGGGTCAAAACAAACCTCAAACTCACTCTTAGGAGATTGATTGAAAATGGGCTCTTTTCCCTTTCGCTGTTGACGAGTCTTAACTAAGGGTAACTGATTAAAAGCAACTGGGGGTCATTTCCCTTGATTCACTTGGTACCTTGTTGTAATTGACATGAAAGAAAAGGATTCTTGATGATAAGGAGACCTCTCAAAGTGTCAACACCAAACTAGGATAATCAAAGTTCTCTAATGTCCAAAAAAAAAAAAAAAAAAAGAGATGGTAAGATAGAAATTGCAAAAGGCATTACCAACACTATCAAAGAGGTGCTTAAATCAAAGGATCAATATCCTTGCACGTTTGAACTAGGAGGATGGACTTAGCCAATTGTATAATTAAAATTGAATTTGAATGGAAATGATTTGGACAAAAAGAGTACTAAAATTCTCCAAAAAGGTTACTAACAACTCTAGAGGTATACTTTCTCAATAGGAATAATCTTCTAACCTGACAATTCTTCCCAAGGTGACTTGGTAAATGAAATGGCACTACCCCTAGAGGGCTAAAAATAGAAATTCAAAGTGAAGACAGGCTTCCAACGGCAAGATAAGTTACCTTCCTAAAGACCTAGCCAACTAAAAGCAACTGTGAAACAACTGGAACCAGGTATACAGTAGAAAACTCTCAGGCGACACTTTCCAGGCAAACAGTGCGCCACTTTAAGATCAAGCGCCACTTCGCGCCACACCAGGCAACACTTTCCAAGCTAGTAGTGTGCCACTTTTCGGGTAAGCAGGGCGACAGTCGTGCAGGGATGAATTGTCACACGACAATTCTCAGAACAAGGTGCGACAATTTTTCAGTATTTCGCGACTCTTTGACTAGTGATTGTGTAAAATCTCAATTTTTGGGACTGTTTGTTCAAAATTTTCAGTTTGAGGGTTGATTTTTCAATTTCACTCACAATGACAACAGTAAGTTGACAGGTTTGCAAATAGTGTGGGATCAAACGTGTCTTCAAACACTTGAAACAAGGGCAAAAGTAACCTTGCCAAGACAAACAATTGTGATATCAAAAATAGAAAAACACCCTATGAATACTACCGATTGTTTGAATGTTCAAGAACGTTAACACTGGTATTACACAATTGAAGACACTTCAAGAAATATCTATCCTAGAACGTCAAGACTCAATACTTATCAACTTGGCCCACAACTTGATGTCCCCTCGCCTCACACAAAGTGGTTACCCATAATAGATGTTGGCTTTGTCATGGAAGTGTCAATGACACAACCAAAGGAACACATATGGTGAGTATCTTGAGGTGATTTGGGTTATTCCACTTGGATCAATCCTTGCACCAAGAAGCTAAATGACAAAATAGGGTGGCCTCCATCTATGGTTCTTAGTAAGGGCTTCCATTTGTAGTACCCCTCTTGCTCTCCAAAGGGACTCCTTACCTTGCGGCAAGTAACGGACTTCGCGGCCTCAAGAGTACCTTAAGCATTCTTGCTCAATATTTTTCTCATGGTCACAATCCCACAAGTACTCACATCAAGTGAAGACAAGCACTACATCTACCGAGGTTTTGTGTCCTTGATAGCCTTGAGTTTATAGCGAGTCAGAATAGTCAGCAATAAGCTTGTCCCCACTTGGGTCGTTTCTCTTGATTGCTCAAGAGCAGGCCCATTAAAGGATTCTAACAATTTAAACAAAAATTGGATCAACTTATGAGATTCAAGAATTTTATTTTACCACAAGAATGAAGAGCATACTCCCCTATCTCAAAGTTTTCTCCCAAACACACCAAGAAAAGTTCAATTACCCTCTTGTTTCCAAAATCCTAAGATGGGTCAAGATTTTCTGGTTCACCACAAGGGTGAAGAGCAAACTTCTACCACCTCAAAATTCTTTCCACAAGATATTATATTCCTATGAAATGAAACAACTAGTAATTGCCACACTTGAAATGAAATAAACAACAAGCACTTTGATTGAGTTTTTATGCTTTGGGCAGCCCTACAAAAACCGTTTGTAGCCCTTGTGCATTTGAAGCTTTGACATGCGTTCTTTTGGCAAAATATTTCAAGCAAATGTACCTACAACCACAACTTGTTATGCCCACAAGGTTAGCAAAATTTAAAATCTAAATGAAATCTGCAATTAAACTCTGCTTAACCACAGTGAACTAAACCAGCAAACTAATTAAATCTAAACTCGGCCAAAAAGATCTAAAAATAGCTCACTGTCGGTACAGGCAACACTGTAATCAGTAGGATTGTTGCGCGACACTTCTCTGCATAATGGTGTGACAATTTAGCCTGATGCGACAGTGTGCCTTATCTTCAGGTGACAGTTTATGCCAAACAGTGCGACACTTTCTGTCAAACAGTGTGACACTTTTAACTGGTAAAGTGTCGCGCTGCTATACAAGAGACTGTCGCACGGCACTGATGAAAGATTTCATACGACACTTTGAGACAGAAAACCAGAGACCGAAAATAAAGCCAAAAATTGATGAAAAATTTAATGAAAATGCAAAAGATAAAGGACAAAACGCTAATGTTCTACCCACGATGGGCGTCAAAAATGTACACACAAAAGTAGTGCACTTCTATGAATCCTTACAATCAAGAACACTCAAGAATGAGGTCTCAAAAATTGATCCATAGCTCTCTATGTATGGAGTTGCAAGATTGTGAAATTGCTCTCAGCTAGAGCTAATAAACTTAATGACCTTGCTAGCCAACCACACAATGAGAGATTCAAGTGAAGACAAGGGCAAGAATGTCAATATCTCCAAGAATCAAATGAAATGCAATGCAAGCTAGATTAAGATGAATATGCAAGCTAGAAATGAGAGATGCAAGCTATACTATGGAAATGAAAGTACAAGCTATGCTATGAAATGGAAATAGCAAGTGTTACAATCCTTCCTATTAAACTAGATGAGTTATTCTAAAGCATGAAAGGAAATCTAAACTATGAAAGCATGAAATATGAAGCTACTATGCAAGAATGAAAACTACACTATGAAGTAATGAAGAAAGCCAAGATGTGATGCAACAATGATCTCCAAAAAGCTTCAAAGTCTTCAAGAATTCCTGCAGCATAAAGTTAGCATAAAAGTGAATGTCTTGGAATGAGGAAGAGAGCTCTTCTTTTATAGGAAATGAGGAGAAATGGACCATGGAGATTAAGAGGCAAAAGTCTTAATCAAGGGTGGAGTTTGAAAGAGGAGCAATCCATGTGCGCAAGTATCCTCTAATAGGAAAATAAGAGTTGACTTTTGTGCCCCATATAAGACAAAAAGTACTTTTTCTTTTTTTATAAAATAAGAATAATATTTTATTTGTGCAACTTAGGATAAGAGAAAAAGTGGGGGCTTTTTTATTTAATAAAAGGGGAGGAAATATTCATTTTAATCAAATAAAGACTTAGGATAAAATGGTTAGCTCAAGGAATAATAAAAAATGATAAAATAGGATTTGATCAAGGAAATTGATATAATTGATAAAATGTTAATTTTTGAAAATATTGATTCAGGGATTTGATAAATTGCTAAATAAGGGCCCAAAGTCTAGGCGACCATTTTAGGGTGCATATAGTATGTACCAAATCCAACTTCTCCCTTGCTGAATAAGATTTACTCTAAAAACTACTCTTTGTTTGTTTTCCCATCACACACTTTCTACACATGGGATCTCTGATTGCATTGATGTTACTGGCCTTCACAATGTTATCAAAATTTATATGACAGAACCTCCTATGCCATAACTAATTGTCATCTATCTTCCCAACAAAAAAGTAGCCTTGGTTGTATTTAATTCAAACATATTACCTCTTGACTTTGTACCTGATGCGATAAAGTTTCTAGATTGACCTCTAATAGTGCATTTTCCATCCTTGAACCGCAAGTGATATCCCTTGTCAACAAGTTGTCCAACACTCAAAAGTTGTGCTTAAGTCCATCAAAAAGAAATACATCATCAATGTTAGTTTTAACATCAAGATAAATTGAACCTACTCCAATGATCAACTTAGGAGTGTTATCACCGAATCTGACTACACCACCATCATATCTAGTTAGCTGAACAAACTTATCTTTATCACCAGTCATATGATGTGAACAACCACTATCAATGATCCATTCTAATTTCTTTTCAACATGCAAAACTAAGGCTCTTTCTTATGAACATGTTCATCATCTTTAACAACAACAAATCCAATTTCATCATCATCCACAACATCATCATCAAACACGCCTTCACTAGCATAGTAACATTCCTTATCCTTGGAATAACTAGGACTAAAAAACTTAGACTTATGCTAAGGAACCCTTGTAGGACACCTGGATGCAAAATGACCAATCTTGTTACATGAAAAACACTTTAGAGGTAACTTACCTTAAAATTTACTTTTTTCTCTCTTTTCTCTTCTTGCAATTAGAGCCACGAGTTCATCTAGTTTCTCTTCTTCTTCCTGCATTTTTGCCCAATCAACATCATAATCTCTAAGCTCTATATGTCTATTACTTATGCTGGTGCTTGCAAAACTTGATAAAGTCCTTTTGTCATTATGCACAGTTGCCTTAAATGCAGATTCTACCCTAGGTAATGTATCCTCCAATTTTGCAGCCTCAAAGGTGGTCAATTTAGCAATCAACGTCTCTATGTTGAAGTTCTTTGTCAGTGGAATTATTTTTTAAATTTCTTGTAGTTTAGTCTTATAAGAAAGTGTCAAGGATCTAAGAATCTTAGCGATCACTTCTCATTTTAGTATACGTTTCTCATGTGTTTCTGATTCCTATAAAAACCTCTGTAACCCTTTGTACATATGCTCTAACATTATCATCATCTCGCATTTTTAGAATCTCCATTTTAGTCTTCCAATTCTGCAATTTCGCCTGCTTAGTGTATTGATCTCCTTCATATAGTGTCTCTAGCCTTGTCCAAATCTTATGTGTAGAATCAAGGTCCTTGACTTCTGTGAATTCAGCCTTAGATAGTGCGTTGATCGATGCTTCTCTTGCAACCATATTACATGAGAATAGTTTCTTTTCATTCTCAGAAGTACCTCCTAATTCATCTTCAGTCTTGATCTTCTCATCCCTCTTTGTAATCATCCAATAGTCAATTCCCAAACATAACAAATGAGTTCTCATCTTGTTCTTCCAACTGTCAAAGTTTTCAGCATCAAACTTTGGACTCTCCTTCCTATAGAAAGTCATCTTCAGGATCACCTCAAGTTGTTAAGCTTTCTCTCAGAGGACCACAAGCTCTGATATCAATTGTTAGGAATAACACAACTGAGAGGGGGGGTGAATCAGTTGTGTGCCAAATATTTAAACTTTAAACTTACAAACAAATTACTTAACGGAAATATAAACACTTCAAGAACAACACCATAACATAGGTATTTGTTGTCGAGAAAAATCTTGTTAAGGGAAAAACCCCAGTGGGAATAATGCCCACAAATAATGCATTAGAAATATAGTATCCATGTTAGGAGCTGATTATTACATCCAATACAAAGTTCCTGTTAAATGACAAACCCTGTTAAGAGTCCCTTCAACCCTGTTAGGAGTTGAATGAAATGAAGAGATTACTGCCCCAACACACTACCTGAATGTGAAGGTTAAACCCACCTTATAGATCCACTGTCCAAAGAGAAGTATGAAAGCATACTTATAACAATGAACTAACTAATAACAACTTGTTTTTCCTATAAAATTCCAATGAAGTGCTTTATAAACATAATCACTAATTTACATCTAGCAAACTCGCATCCGCATACTCAGTCTCCATACATTAACTACACAACTACAACAAGGAATGACTTTCCTTTATACAAGTTAAAATAAGCAATTAGGTTGGCCTGATACGACATCCCCAATGCACAAACAATTACATAGACCCTTGCTAAGATACACACGATACCTTAAACAAGTAAATAACAAATACAAATCATTATTTATGCACCAAGATCCATAATCCATGAACGCCATCCACTAAACACGTTATCTCCTTTGGTTGGTCCCAAATAGGTCTTCACAAGTCCACACACCACAACTAACATCGCCACGATCCTAGCGACCCAAGAATATCAAAGAATGTTCTCTCATGTGTCTTATGTCATGCCTTAAGCTTGCATACCATAACTCATGCTCACATCCAAGTTGTCCCAAAAAGTCAAAGACCATCTCTATCATAATCTATTGTCACTATTTTGTAGCCACTCTTCACTAAAATAGCTATAGTTTATGCAAGAAACAATATGAAATCCAACGACCTTAGATATAAGGTGTACATACTTCCCTCTACACAACTTCATGCTCACATATACTGAAACATCATACATTATCCGTACACAATTGTTAGTCTTGCATTTACCTGTGATAACCAATTTTTTTGAAACTTCTAATGCATCCAACTGAAACATATGTTGACATCAATGACAAAACATGAATGTCAACACCTCAAACAACAAAAATTCTAACATATTTGTGGTCTTTGTGTTTTGTCCTGACCTTGGAATTAGTAGTATCTGATAATCCTGCATCTACCCTATCTTCTTGACACCTAGTTCAAATTTGAGTTCATTTTCCTAGGTACAAACATTTCAAACATTCTATACCTAGGAACAAAACGTTTCAAACATTTGTACCCAAGAACAAAACATTTCAAACATTTTGTTCTTGCACTATTTGGCCCAAATTTGGCCCACAACCCTATGCTAGGATTTTAGTGGGAGATTAGGTCTTGTGGTCGACCTGCTTGAATTTTAAATTCTGAAATATTGTGAGAGGTATATAAACACACTATCTCTCTTTATTTTTGCAGTCCATTACTATTTTTCAAGCATCCGTAATCGTGATCAAGCATTCATTAATCGAGCTATCAAGTGCAAGGAAGCAAATCAAGTTGAAGAGCCATCAAGAAACCAAGTCCAAGCATTCCAAATTTAACATTCTTCTCAAGAATTCAAGGTGTTTCTCTCTGTGGATCTAGCTTCTTTCCCCATTGGAGGCCAAGCAAATGAGTTTTCTATTAAAGAAGGAGATAGACCCTATATCTATTCAAGTCTTTTTTCCTCCCTCCATCAAACATCGTGACAAATTAATTGAGCTATCAAGTGCAAGGAAGCAAATCAAGTTCAAGAGCTATCAAGCAACCAAGTCCAAGCATTCCAAATTTAGCATTCTTTTCAGGCATTCAAGGTGTTTCTCTCTATGGATTTAGCTTCTTTCCCCATTGGAGGCCAAGCAAATGAGTTTTCTATTAAAGAAGGAGAAAGACCTACACTTTTAAGTCTTTTTTCTCCCTCAATCAAACATTGTGACAAATTACAACAATCGTTCCATGAGGTTTTGTCTTTCATGATTTTCTTTTGATTTTTTTTGTGTTAAGTCAAAGCTATTGCATCAACATATTTGATTACATTCAAAGAAACATTTGCATTGCCAAGGTATGATATATTTCATTTCTTAGATCTAGCCTCTGCTACACGACAACAAACTTTCCTTTATTTTATTTCATTTTAAGGTTGATTCCTAATCAGGGGTTTGATTGAGGCAAACCCCTTTATGTGACCTTCTTCCCCATTTTTCTGTGTGCAAGAATAGGTCACAGAGCTACCGAGAGTTTTCTAAGCATATTGGGAACCGTTAAGGCATCTCTAAAAGTTTCGGTCAGAAACCCAAAGAACTGAATGTTTCAAATGTTTTGTACCTTCCAAAAACAACTGAAAATTGTTTTACATATAGGTTATAGCCTTCAGGTTCCATATCAACAATTACAGGTATTTCTGGGATTCCATCTATTCGATATTCAAATCTAAAGTAGTATATCTCCTAGTTTGATTCCAAGTGCATATAGATCTTACTTAATATGCATTTCTTATCTCGTCAGCATTTCCCATTTCAATTTTACATATTTAGTGAAGGATCATTGACCTATTCAGCACTTGGAACCATCTTGGCGTATTGGAACATCTTCCTTTCGAATGTGCAAATTTGAAAAGGAGAAGTGATCTACCTTTTTGCATTGCTTCCCTTTTCCTATTATACAATACCCAAAGATGGGGATAGGTCCTTAATAAAAAATCTAGAGGCCTATCACATTGTTAAATGTTTCTTATAAGATACTTCCTAAAGTATTGGCAAAGAGGTTGGAGGGGATACTCTCTAAGGTGGTAAAACCCACCCAAACATGATTTGTAAAAGGAAGGTACATACTGGAGAACCTGCTCACCTATTGGGAAGCCATGAACTAGGCAAAGGAATCTAATCAGAGGGTGGCCATGATGTTGATTGATTTTGAGAAAGCATGTGATATGATTGAGTGGAGTTTCATCTTCATGATGTTGGAAAGCCTTGGCTTTCCTAGACTATTTTGTTAAATGATGGAGACTCTTATGGAGGATGCAAGAGCTTGCATGGAAGTTAATGGCTGCAAGTCAAAATGTTTTGGTCCGTCTAGGTCTATTAAGCAAGAATGTCCATTGGCACTTGCCATCTTTGTTATAGCAACAAATGCTTTATTCTATTTTCCAAGGGACAATTCCCTATCCCCCAAGGTTCAAGGAATCACTCTTCTTAACAGGGAAGGCCTCTCAAACATTTAATTTGCAGATGACATGGCCATTCTAGTTGAGTTGGAGGAAGATAATTTTGGTACACTAATGATTAAGCTAGATCTTTTCAATGAGGCCTTGAGAAGCAGGGTGTCCCTTCCTAAATCCACTATGTTAGGAAGGCATAACCACCCCTTACCTGGTTTTGCAAACATTCTCTTATCTGGGGCGACCTAATCATCAAGTGAGATATTCGAGCATTCCTTTTGCTATTGGCCCTAATCTAAGGAGATGTGGGAATGGGTCAAGGAGAAGATTGATAAGATATTAAGGAAATGGAATAAGAATTATCTTACGTTGGTTGGAAGATATCAGGTGTGTCTAAACATTATCTCTTCGTATAATATTTACTACACATATGCATAACTTTTTAATAATTGTATTTGGTTTTGTGCCAAGCCTCAAGAAAGATGTCAATGTTTCTTGGTCTGTTTTTCTATTGAAATTCTATGGCTAAGTTGGAAATTTAGGAATGATGATATATTTAGTGGCAAAGGCAAGGCACTTATTGAGCCTCTAAGGAGACTGATTATCCATGATGTTAACTGGCAGGTTACAGTGACCATGAGGCTAGCAAAGGGAAAGTTTGAGAGCCTGATGCAGGATGGTTCAGCTAGAGTGTTCACATGGGAGATTTCTCATGGTTTCACATGGACCAGGAGGACAGAGGAGAGAATGCCTTTTGAAATTCAATAGTGAACTTAAAGAGCAAAAGGAAAGAGAGGCACAGGAACACGTCGCAGAGATTCTAGTAGCAGAGCTGTTTGTGCACCCCTACCTAGATCCCATTCAGTTGGGGAGAGAGCTACGATGGATGGATGGCCCTTAAGGGTGAAGTGCATGGATCAAAGTAAATGGCAATAGAAGCTCTCCAAGTGGACAGGTTCAGTTTAGATTACGAGGTTTTGCAGACCTATAGTTAGTATGCTATTTATTTTTCAGATAAAGATTACGTATAAACTTCAGGGACTTATATTTATATGTATTCTGTGTACTTCATTCTGATGTATTTGAGGTGATGCATTATATCTTGTGCAGTCCCGTATGATGGACTCATGAATAGACAATGATAATACCTTTTGTACTGTGCCTTTATTATATTTAATAGAAAAGAAGATATAGAGAGTACTAAAGAAAAACTAAGTCAATTTTTGCAACCTATAGGAAACTCAATAAAACCAACATATAATGCAGGACAACCCATTGAGTTTTTCTCAAATTAAGTATGGTTGCAGCAGTGTGCAACTCAAGATTTAATCACTATCAATCAACATTAACACAAAGATTAATTTTGAAAACAAATTCTGCAATCTTCATTGTTTTGCCAGGCACAGGTTACAGTTCAAAGACAATTTCAGATCATTAATTTCATTGCTTGCAATTTCATTCATCTTCTATTCACATTGCTCTTTCATCTCTACACAGTCACTGGCGTTCCCTTTCTTCTTATTTCAATTTCATTATCTGACCTTCAATACTCTTCCCATGCAGCCCAGTAAAGCTATTTCCTCAATCAACAGTGCAGTTTGTATTTCCTCTTCCTCTCTTCTCTTACGCCTTTGACTCTTAAACTCTGTTCCACACACCTTGCAGCTGTAACTATCTTCTTTTAATTTCAGTGCCTTTTTTTTCTTTCATTCATTGAGCTCTCTAACCCTGCGCACTAACCATTAACTCTTCATCTTCTGGTTTTTGGTCCTCCTCTCCCTACATTTCCACTTCCACGCGACAGTCCAAGCAATAACCAAATGATATTTGTATTTCTGTGGTCTTTTGTCCATATGCACAAGTCCAATTTTTTTATCTCTTTGTTCAAGCTTCACTCTTGCTTTCTTAATTTCCATCGCAGATAGGAAAGGGCATATTTTTTTTTGCAGCCAATGACTTGGCTTCAATCCAACATGCATTGAAAATTGCTACATTGAAAATTGACTATGAACTAAGACACTCGTTTAACTTGAACACAAATTGGAGAAGTTCCCAAGTACTTTGAAGACGAATCACAAACACAGACTGGAAACAAAACTAAACCAAAACTTCAATTCAAGCATCTAGAAAACCAAAACAATAAAATTTTATGATCAAGCCGGATGACTAGTCTACCCGGATGTTCTGGCATCAAATAGCACAGGTACGGAAATGCTCCATGAGCGTGTAGCTCATGAGCATTTTGGCAGTACTCCAAATCGGAAGCACTAACCCAAGAAGCCTCATCTACTGCACGGTCTGTCCAACAAACCAGATATTCACAATACTTCTTTCTCCTTGTCCTTTTGATGATTCATGAATCAATGATCTGATCAATCCATTCAAATTTATTAATGTAATATTCCAACATTATTTATATTTATAAAGCCCCCTCGGTTATCTGCAGCAACATGCCTTCGATATTTTTGTGTTGGAATTTCATGCAAGAATGCAAGGAAACGGATGCCAAAGAGTCACTTCTAGAAGATGCAAGCTTCCAATTAGCACGGATATCATATCTAACAAAAGGTACGGGTATTTTCTTATGTTACAGCCTGGCCAGATGCCAATTTTGGCTTTCTCTGGAGAGGTGCAGGGGGATTTCTTTCTATTTAACCTATATATTGTTCCAATCATGTAATCCAGGGTTTGATTTCATGACTAGATACATCTTTGTTGATCCGTACACACTCAGGTTACGCTGCACAAACAGTGGTAATCCAGATGAATTATAAGGCAGAATGGCATTAAAATAAATAAGGTTGCTCCTTTCTCACCCATTTTATCTGCACAAGGAAAAAATTCAATCCTCAATATAATGGAAACAGCTCACATTCCCTTAAAATACCCATAATATGAAGTTCACAACCAAACACCAGATTCTTGACATAAGGGCGAAAATTACTTTTCTGCTTCTAGTCCATGTTCTACGTTGTTTGAAAGGGTTTCATATCCGCTCCCTTCCATCAGCCAAACAAACCTGTCACGAGTTGCATGTAAATTTTCTGTTAGTGGTTGTGATCTATCTCCCGCAATGAACAAATGAACACTATTCTTGCCCTCAATCCAGCTGCATCCTGCTTGCATTTTTAGTCCCTTTTCTTTCATCATTTTCCTCACATTTCTTACATCGTCCCACCTTCCTGCTGCAGCATGCATATGTGAAACCAGGATATATGTTGAAGCATTTTTCGGTTCCATCACAAAAAGGTGTTCTGCAGCTCGACTGCCCACCTCTATGTTCCCATGAATCCTGCAGGCACTAAGTAAAGTCCCCCAAATGTTGGCATTTGGTTCAACTGGCATATTGATAATAAAGTCTTCAGCTTCGTCTAAACGCCCAGAGCGCCCAAGAAGATCTACCATGCAAGCATAGTGCTCCATCCTTGGAATTATGGACCCCTCTTGAATAATTGAATCAAAATGGTGCCAACCAAGATCCACTAAGCCTGCGTGACTGCATGCAGACAGAACACCGATGAAAGTCACAGTGTCTGGCTTTACGCCTGCCAATTGCATCTGCTGAAACATCTCAAGAGCTTTCTCACTCTTTCCGTGCTGTGCATATCCCCCAATTATTGCATTCCATGATACCAAGTCATGTTCCGGCATTTTATGAAATGTTTGACACGCTTCTTCAACGTCTCCACATTTTGCATACATTGTAATAAGGGCATTACTTACAACAAGATCGTTCCCATATCCCATTTTGATTGCAATTTCGTGGACCTGCTTACCTTGCTCTAGAGTTGCTAAGCTGGCGCATGCTCTCAAAGTGCTGGTGAAAGTTCCCTGGCTAGGTCGCATGCCTGTCCGTTGCATCTGTAAAAATAGTAAAACTGCCAGTTTATCGTGCCCGTTTTGCTCATACCCTGCAATCATTGCATTCCATGAAACAACATTTCGCTCTGGCATTTTCTCAAACAGATGGCGTGCATCTGCCACTCTTCCACAATGACAATATCCCGCAATCATACAAGTCCATGAGACAACATCTCGTTCAGGCATCTCATCAAACAGACTGCGTGCATCTTCTATTCTCCCGTTGCGAGCATACCCCATAATCATCGCAGTCCAAGATACAACATTACGCTGGGGCATCACATCAAACAAATGCCTTGCCTTCTCTATCTGACCATACTCAGCATACTTGGTAACCATTAACGTCCATGCTGCCACATTCCTTTTTGGCATCTGTTCAAACAGATCATGCGCTTCCTCCATCCTTCCAGTTTGAGCATATGCAGCTATCATCGCATTCCAAGAGATCAAATTCCGTTTAGCCATCTTACCAAACAAATTTCGTGCTTCATCTACGCTGCCATCATTGATGTAACCAGCAATCATAGTCGTCCACGACACAAGGTTTCGTTCAGGCATTTCGTCAAACAGTCGACGAGCATCCTCTACTCTGCCATTCAAACCATACCCAGATATCATGGAATTCCACGAAACCACATCTCGACTTGGCATTTGATCAAAGAGCTTTTGCGCTTCCTCTATCCTCCCATTTCGCACACACCCGCCAATCATGGCATTCCAGGAAACAACATCTCGTTCAGGCATTTGCTCAAACAACTGAAAAGCATCATCCAGTCTACCATTCTGCGTATATCCTGAAATCAAGGTAGTCCAGGAAACAACGTTTCTTTCCGGCATTTCATCGAACAATTTCTTTGCATCTTCCATTCGCCCGTTTTGTACGTAGGCAGCAAGCATAGCAGTCCATGAAACCACATTTCGCTGAGGCATATAATCAAACACTTGGCGTGCGAAATCCAATCTACCATTGCGAGCATGGCTGGTAATTAATTTACTCCACGAAACAACATCCTTGAAACTCTCTACAGATTCTATCTCACCTATGTTTTCGCCATATTTTGGACAACGAAGAAATTGTTTTTTATAAGGAGGATGAATGGCGGGCAAATGTAAATGCTTCCTTCCACTGCGATTCCACAGTTGTTTACAAAGAGCAAAGCCATCGCCAAGCCTTCGAGAGCGAACATCATAAAAAATCCACCATATTTTATTTCTCGGACTAAATTTTGTCATAACGCCTTCCTCCAACCATCTAAACTAGCCCGCACATTGTGATTGTTTCCATTGAATTAAAGGCAAAATTGAGTTTTAGATTCAGACAACAATTTCATGGAGTAAGAGTTTAAAGTAATGCACAAAATCGAATTGTTTACAAACCCCTTTCTTCTGGATATGAACATTAATTTGGTCTCGTTCGGGTGCAATTATTCTTCGGCCGGAGATAGTTCTTTCATTATTATTCTGAATTTCAGTCAAATGTACATTCAAAGTGTCGGAGAGATTTTTTTTAACCTTAATATCTTTAAAAAAAATTATAGATGGATAGAACGATCAAGGTCCTTGGGAGGATGATTTTGGTTCTTGGATATGTAGATAAAATTTCAGCATCTGTTTTTAATGATCTTCACATTTTTTTTTATATACATTTATCTTATTTTTTTCTTATATTTCTAAAATGAATTTTCGTGGAGGGTGGACATTTATATCTTTGGATTCCTAAATGTGCTCCACACAATTTTGTTTATTTTGTAGAAAGATTTCTTATTAGTAACTAATAAAATGGCTTTATCTCAATTGTTCTTAAGATGATAAGATTTATTAGCTAGTTTCAAATTGAATGGAATTTGAAACATGATTAATGCATACATCATTACTATATTTATTATTATGGGTGATATCAATTTCTTTATTTTAGACTTACTTAGATGTGAAAAAGAAGATGATATCTACATTAACATACAATCATAGACCTAATTTTTACACATACTTCCTAGAGGCTTGAGCACTACACCATTTCTAAGAGAGATTCTCGTTAGTAGGTTTTCTAGTATTAATTTGACATAGATGACATCTCCTAACATCATTGAGCTTGAAACCATAGTCTATAATTAACTTGCAGAAGTTCTCAACCTACCTAACTCGTTTCTCTCATGTTATATGTATTATATGACTGTAGTTTGCTTCTATCAATATCTTCCTAATTTTATGAAAATCTCAAATTAAGATGTTTACTAGGGTTTAGAGACCAATAGCATCTATATTACAATTTATAAATAATGTTACACGTATTAAAAACAGGTGGGTGGAAGAAGTCACATCTGTAAAATTCAAATTCAAACTTGGCATAGTTAAGAGCAAAACATAAAATAAACTACTATATCGCTACAACACAAATAGAAGGACCATTTCAAATATTTTGATAAGTTAGATAATAATACTTGATCTTTTACACTCATATAACCTTTTAAATACTTTATTTAACAAATATTGGAATTGTAGGTAAAGGTGGTGGTGGGATTATTCAAAGATTAAAAGTGTTACAATTTTAATATCATTGTTAGTTGTAAGGAGCAAGGCTCTAAGTTAATTTGGTGTAGATTCAACTGATAAGCTTGTGATTTATGTATAAAATCAAATAAATTGTTTAATAAAAAAAAGGCTACAAGATAAGGGCTCCCTTACATCTTTTTAGTCTTATTTATATTTTAGTTTCAAAGAGTCAGCGATAAAAATGTTAACAATAGAATTAAACATAAAAGACATAATTGTCAAGAGAGTATTCTTCCATAATATCCTAAATATGAATAAATTTTATAATTTTACATATGAATATATTTCTTAATTTAAAATTTAAAAATTTCTTTACTAAATAGTTCTATTCTTTGATAGATTAATAGAGGGGCAATATACATAAATTGATATAAGAAAAATACATAGTAATGTCATTGTTGGATAGCTGCATACCTTCATCAAGCTAGTAAGTCACTTGCTAATATCTTTTGACCCTTAATTGCAACTATCCTATTTGATATGAAAGACCTTTAAACCAAAATTGTCTCCAAGAATAAAAATGGTGATGTGACACTGCTAAACCTACTATGACAAAACTAAATATCATAGCATATGCACTAGATCCATTGCTATTTAATTAATTTTTTAAAAAGTCCACATAAACAAATAAATTTTTTTTGCTTCTTCACATTGGCCTTCGTAGGGCAAGACCGCAATTTGCATGCACTATCAACTCCGCCTCCTTCAGCAAGTCCAAATCTGCTTCACTAGCTTCCTCGCCCTCTTCCTTAATGCTTGGCCCAAATTCAACCTCTTCTTCATTTCCGCTCATAAGGCCTTATGTATGCATGTACAACTCTACATCCACTCATAACCCTTGTTGAGCACCATTTCCATCAACCTTTTTAGAAATGGGATGTTGTGAGATAGTGTGTCCTTTCTTCCCTCGAATTGCAATAGTTCCAAAGGAGAGATTAAAGACATATTTTTCACCTCTCTTCTTCTGCATCAAACCAAATAATAATATTGTGGGAATGGTATGTAATTTACTACACCAGAATTCTTTGTGAAATATTTCATTTCCCCAAGAAATGGATTTTGTATTAGCTTTTGACACATCAATTGAGTTAATTACTTCAGCTCTCCCTTTTCTAGAAGAGTTGTCAAAAACATGGCAGACACATCGGTGTTCACCATATCCCTATGGAAATCTTTTCTCCTTGCCTAAAATGACCTCCACAACATGAACTATCAAAACATGTCCACATATGAATATTTTCTTTAGGTGTTTCTCAATTATTTTCCCCAAAAAGAATATATATTTCTTTCCTGACACTAGACAAATAAGAGTATCCATACTTGTTTCCAAACACCTAACACTCACACTGCTAGAAAGATGAATCGATATCAACCACCAAGGGCAATGAATAGGCACATCTAACCTATCACCATCCTCTATCATGCTTGTTTCTCAATGAATCCATGCTATGTTGTCAATTCCAGTCCAGCTCCATCTTGTCAAATCCTCTCAAAACTGTAAGAAAGGCAGATGACAAATGCAACTTGAACTCCTCACATGGATGCATATACAACCAAGCTACAATATAATAATATCTTGATGTGTTGGCCAAAAGATCAGTCAACACATCAGCATTGACTTAAATCTTTCATCAATTCTGGATGCTTCTAAGTTGTCATTGCTTTTTCAATGAATCATGGTACTATGGTGTACATTAGTGAAGGGAATCACTTGTCATCTTGAATACTCCGCTCCCACCAACATTCATAATGTGATGACATAAAATTGATGGCATGCCTCCAAATATTGACTTTACATACTAAAGGACACCTACTCATTGGTAGACTAGTATGCCAAATCAACAAAAGGTGCTCACTCAGCTACCTTCTTGGCAATTTCATCAGCATTAGTATTTCCTTCACGATAGGCATGCAAAAATTTGATCTTGATAAATTTTCTTATGAGATCTCATATTGGCTTTAACCATTAGTTTAGCTTCCAATTAGGAATGGAGTTTTGGAAGATGAGATTAATTGTGATTAAGGGGTCTCCTTCTAGATGCAACTATTCCACTTTTAGTTCTCATCGGTCTCCTCTAATGGTTCAATAACTAGGTTTGTAAAATCATGTCTTAGGAATTGGACATCCATACTAAGCATCTATGTCTTCATCATGAAGGATCATTTCTATGTCAATCCAGGGACATGAAAATTGAAATGGTGCAACACTATATGCACACTACGAAGTAATTGAATTTACACCTACTTTAAATGGAAAGAAAACAACCGCTAGAAAGTAAAGTATTGGAAAATAAATAGCACAAACACTAAACATGCATAAAAAACTAATCTTACAAGAATAGCTAACAAAAGCACACTCTTTAGTAAATAAACAAGGAAATACTCTTCTCTACCTTAGTTGCAAGATCAATCACAAAATTAAATACTAGTGGCTACAGGAGTAGACAACTACCAAGACTGAATCTAACTAGTAAACAAAAAATTACAAGTACTAAAAAAATAGATGAGATCCTCCTCAAGTGGGCCCCTTGAGTGACTCTCTTGAAACTTAACTCAAATACAAGAGATTAAATCAACATTTCATGCATTATGAACTTTGTTACAACATAACAACAAGTAAGATTGTATTTATTAAAATAGTAAACTGAAAACAAGATTACAACATTCAGAAGTTCTAACCTCACAGAGGAACAACTAAGTTTTATTTATAGAAGGAAAGCTTACCTACTTCTAACTACTTAGTTGATCAACTCACAACAAGCTAGGAAGACAAGACTTTATTGAAAACATGAAAATGGGAAAGAAGTTGTGCATGAACAAGACTTAGTCAACCCAGTCCTACTTCAGAGAAGATCTAGCACAATAGACCCTCCTAAATTTACACAATTAATAGACATGAGAATTGAAGGGGGATTTATCACTTCCACAAGAGTTGGAAGTCTTTAATCATTTGAATTCTTCAATACCATGTCCCATTTTGACTTCATCAATGACCAAGAAATTGGCACAAGTTTCTTCCACTTTATAAGCTTCATTTATAACTGCATCATGATGTTAGCGTGCACAAAATATTTCCATATTCATGATCACTTTAGAATAGCATTTATTCAATCACATGCAATATTAACATAGATATATTACATAACGGATTAATATTAACAAAAAGGTTCCAAGGATAAGTCCATGTCCCATGCTTAACAATTTTAAAGAAACATCATGAAAAGTATCAGAAAACATGTCCTAAACCCTTAACAATAGTACTAGAAATATGACAAGGTTTAATGAAAATAAGCCATAAATTGAGTTCATCAGTTGTAATTTTAATCTTAGAAGGTCCCAATTCAAAATTCAACGATGTTGTTCATCATTCCTCTCAAACATTTTGACCTTTCTCCAAGGACCTTGCTAATATAACGGTGTGCTACACATCCAACCCTGTTGGGACTCCATCAAAATTTACCTTGATCCAACCAAAATCAACCTTCTTCCATTTGAGTCCCCCCTTAGGGTTAAGAGAATGGTCATCCTTTCTCATTTTGATGGATTTTTAAGTAGTATTTTAGATTGCATGAACATATGAAAATAATTGTAGAGTGTTAGCAACAAGTTGTTCCACAAAGTTTGTGACTTCATATTGAAAGTGATGAAGGGTACTCCATTCACTAACTCAAATACACACAACACAATAGGGAAATAAATAGAAAAATGCAAGAATCAAACAATTTCAAGAACAAAAATACCTGCTTTTTATTATCTTCAATGAAATGACATTACAATATTTAGAAAAATAACATGATATAGCCACATGGGCATTTTCATTACAATAATTTGCAAGACAGATTCACTACCCTTCTGGAACTGAGATCGAAACCCACCTTCATCCCCTATATGTAGCATGAATAACCACCTTAGAATTTTCTAGAAAGTGAAACTTTCCCATTTTGGTGCCCAGGGATCAATTTCCTGCCTAAGTAATTTTTCTCTCTCTTTTGTTTTCATAGAAACTTGAGTTCTGATGGTACAACCTTTGAAAGCCATAACTTTTAACCCATGCACCTGATTGATTATTATAACCACTTTTTAGAAACCTTTCAAAGCACTCTATAATTTGGGATTGCAAAGCACCATCCCCAATGAGTTTTGACCTCTTTTGGAGCCTCTAAGGCCTTCAGAATTGAGTTCAAGGTTTTTTTCATACCACCCTGCCAAAACCAAAAAAATCAATATCTTTAAAACTGGACTTGATCTTGCCATGAAACTTTATCAACATGATTATACATCCAAAATTAACCTCCAAAGAAGTAACTGAAACAATTTGAGCTCAAAAAAAAAACTTAATAAAAAAGAGTAAACTTGCTAAAAATAGTAACCTTGTCCAAATTAGCCCTAATTAAAAAACTAGACAATATTTTTGGGTGATGCAAGATTACTCTTACACCGTGGATGCTCCTGCATTAGACACCTAGGGTAATTTGAGAAGTGACCTTGTTGCATCTCAGGTGTACAAAGGAAAACCAAGATTTTCAACATCTTCCTTTGATAGCCATGATGAATCTTTAACAAGCCTTACCTTCCATTTGATTGAGTACTCTTCATATTATTTCATGTGCTTTTTCTAACACAATTATCCAAGATGTCTTATATCTCCTTTGTAGATGAAGTAGGTACTAGAATATTCCATTGCGGTTCTACTATTTCATCTTCAATGCTTCCTTCATGATACTTTGTCAAATCTAAAATATTAAACACGACTGAAATATTGAGGTCACTAGGCAACTGTACTTCATAAGCATTTCCTGAATTATGCTTCTTCAAGATTTTACATGGTCCAAACTTCTTCAACTTTAACTTATTGTATGTCTCCACTAGATATATCTCCTTTCTCAAATGAACCATGACTTCATCTCCAATCTGAAATTCCTTATATCTCCTTTTCTAATCTACCTTAGCCTTGTACTGAATATTCATTTTATTAATATATTTTCCCAATTCAAAATTCAATGATTGTTGTTTGTCATTCCTCCCAAATATTTTGACCTTTCTCCAAGGACCTTGATAATATAATGGTGTGCTACACATCCAACGTCGTTGGGACTAGGATCACCCCTAAATGCTCCATCAAAAGTTGTCTTGATCCAACCAAATTGATTTTTCTTCCATTCAAATCCCTCCCTAGGGTTAAGAGAACAATCATCCTTTCTCACCCCATTATGATTGATTTTTAAATAATATTTTAGATCACTTAAGGGCATGTTGGAAACTACAATTCAAGCAATTGTTGTATTATCATTGATGTCAAACCTTAACTGGTAAGACTGTTGCTATTTAAGAAAGTAATATATCTATTTGATTGTTGCTAAGGGGAAAGGCAAGGTTGGTAACAATAGCACCTAAGGAAAGGTTGAGTTATCTTGATACTTCAATGAGTACTTGATTATGTGGCATAATGATAAGATAATGTATTGTTTATCTAAGTAAGAATGAATACTAAACTAGTACGCTTAAACAGAGCAAAAGTGAAGAAATCTAGTTTAAGCCGAGTGATGTTAGTGTAGACTGAGCTAGTATATGCTGAGTAAATTCAATGTTGACCGAACATCAGTTAATTTCCGAGGAAGACAATATTAGCCGAGGAAACAATTTTTGAGGTGACCGACCTTTCTAATGAAGACCGAGGAGTTGAACACTATATTGACCGAGCGTCAGTAATTTACATTTGAGGAAGAATTCAGATTTCTAGCTAACATCGTTGAATTCTTGGATTATGTAAAATGTGTTGACTTTATTTATTGATTATACAAAAGCATTTAATGCACTGTAAAATGTTTTATTGTAAATCTATTAAGAGATTTGAGATATTTCTAGAAGGATAGCCGAAGAAAATAAAGTAGGAAGGATTCGATGAATCTAACCTAACCCTAAGATCTATGAAGGAGATAAAGCGGCAAAAGATGTATTGACCTAATTGAGGAAGTATTAAGGGAACCTAAGCTTGAGGTTAACTAGAGAGAGGATGCTAGAAGTATTGTTGATGTTATTGATTGTACAAGAAGAGAAGGCTGAAGGAGAAGTGTTGTGATTGCTTAAAGAGAGTTCTGAGCAGACCAGTGATGGTGATGGTAAAGGTTCACAGTCAGTAAGCCAGCATATGTGTATGGAATTGGATCTGATATTTGCAAAGTAAGTTGTATATTTTTCAGATCAATACTACTGCTACTTTCTAACCATTGTATCAGTCAAAATCCTTTTAACAGAGGTTGACCTAACAGTCATTTGTATAAATCCTTTGAACAAGGTTGCATTCTAATGGAGTGTATGTAAGTCCTATAACAAGGCACACTTTTAACAGAGTGGTTTAAATCCTTTAACCAGGTCAGGCCTGACAGTGTGTTTGTAACCTTTGATAGGGTTGGCTTTTCACCGAGCTCACTTTAGAAGAGTGAACATAATAGTAACATGTTACAAAGTGGTTTTTCCCAAATTGGGTTTCCACTATAAATCCTGGTGTTGATACTTGTGTGAATGTTTTGGTTTGAACATTTCTGTGTTTTACAAGTTAGATACTATTGGATAAGTGGACTGCACTGTTGTATGTTTCTGTTATGCAATCAGTAATGACTGAGTAGCTATTGGTAATTGGATCTAATTTGTTGAAGAGTTTTAAAGTTTTTTTTATACATCTGGACATGAGAACAACTGATTCACCCCCCCCCTTCTCTATTTTTCTAAATCGTATTAAGAATTGGTATAAGAGCTATTAGTGCTTACAGAGAACAAGTTTGAAGGTACTTGAAGAAAATTATCAGGATGTATAAGGAGGTACCGAATCTGAATAAGGAGAACTTCCCTGCATGGCAAAGCTTGATGAAGCTGCATTTGGCCGGTATTGGTGATTTTGCAAAATATTACATTGAGCATTATTATGTCACACCTGTTGCACCTCTAACTGCAGAGGAAATGAAAGCTAAACAAGAGCACAACCAAGCAATGTTGGAGATTGCGTCTGCCCTAAGTTATCTAGAATTTGAAGACATCAAAGACTGCAGTAATGAAAAACAAATGTGGGACACCCTTGCAAATATCTATGGCGGTGACATAAATGTATTAAGAGAAAAAGCTGAGAGCCTAAGAGGTAAATTTGATTAAATGAGAATGCAAGAAGGTGAGAATATTGCACAATATTGTGGTAGAATAAAAGAAGTTGTAAATGCTTTGAGAGGAGCAAATGGAACTATTGATGATGAAACTATAATTGGAAAAGTTTGAGAACTCTGTGTCCTATCTATGCCATCAAAATTTCAGCAATTCAGGAACCTAGATGTAACCCTAACAATGCTCTTACTTTGGAAAGTTTGGTTGGTAAGCTTACTACTTTTGAACTTTCTAACTATGATAACTTCACTGTTGGTAATGTTGAATCTGCTTTTAAGTCACAAATGCTTCTGAGTAAGTCAAAGAAGGAAAAAGAAAGATGCATCAATGAAAGTGAAAGCGACAGTAACACATCTGATAAAAAACTTGAGGATCTAGAAGCTCTTATGGCTAGAAGACTGAAAAGGGGAAAAGGAAAGTACAAAGGTAAACTCCCTATTATATGTTTTTCATGTAATAAAGTTGGTCATATAGCTGCTAGATGTCCTGACAGGGATGATAAGGATGAAGAAAGAGACAACAAGCACAAAGACAAAAGAGAAGATAGAGGTTACCGAAGATACAAGGACTACAAAGGAAAAGGTAAGAAATCCTGCTATATTGTCGAAGAAGAGACTGACACTGATAGTGATGATTTTAAAATTAAGGTTGTCTATGTTGCAATGAAAGATGAATCTAATGAGGATGAGAAAAATGCATTGATATCTTATGTGAACAAAAATGATAAATGGATTATTGACAGTGGTTGTTCACATCACATGACTGGTGACAAGAGTAAGTTTGATACCTTAGATCATTATAAAGGTAGGAGTGTGAAATTTGGTAATAATGCACCATGTCCTGTTAGAGGAAAAGGATTGATTAAGCTGATTGATAAGATCACTTGTGAAAATACTTATTGGTTTGAGAGTCTTAACTATAATCTGTTGAGTGTTGCACAACTTAATAGCACTGGCTACCGAGTGGAATTTCATCACAGGAAGGCCAAAATATTTGATGCCATTGGTGAACTGATTGGAAGTGGAGAACAAACAAGAGGTAATTTGTTCTATCTAGACCTATCTGAAGAAACATGTATGATTGCACAACTTGATGATATTTGGTTATGGCATAAGCGGCTATGTCATGTTAACTTTGATAATCTAGTAGAAATTAGTAAGAAAAAGAAAGTGAGAGGTCTACCTAGATTGAAGAAACCTGAGAATGTAATGTGCAAAGAATGTCAGTTGGGTAAGATGACAAAGTCTAGTTTCAAGAGCAAAACTTTTACTTCTGAGAATACTTTAGATTTGGTTCATACTGACCTTTGTGGACCGATGGGTGTACAAAGCTATTGTGGTGCTAGATATTTTATCCTGTTTGTTGATGATTATACCAGAATGATGCATGTAATGTTCTTAAAAGAAAAAATTGACGCTTTTCAATTTTTTAAGTGGTATTTGGCTAAGGTTGAAAAGGAGACATGTAGGAACCTGAAGTATCTGAGATCTGACAGAGGTGGATAATTTATATCCAATGAATTCAATCTATTTTGCAATGATAGAGGGATCAAAAGATAGATGTCTGCACCTAGAACTCCTCCACAGAATGGTATAGTAGAGAGAAGGAACAGATCTATCTTGGATTGTGCAAGGACATTAATGATTGAAAAGAATGTTGCACAAAAGTATTGGAAAGAAGTTGTAAGTATAGCTGTTTATACTCTTAACTGAGTACAGATCAAAAAGGGTACAAATCTGACACCTTATGAGTTATGGCATGGGTATGCACCTAATGTAGTACTTTAGAATTTTTGGAAGTAAATGCTACATACTAAAGGACAATAGAAATGGAAATTTTGATGCTAAAAATGATGAGGGTATATTCCTAGGCTATTCCACAGAAAGTAAAGCTTATAAGTGTTTGAACTCTAACACTAAAAAAATTGTGGAAAGTGTGAATGTCAAAGTTGATGAGTATGCAGAGAAAAATGAAGCTGACAATAAAAGATAACCAGAAGATTACAGATCTTTTGTGTATATAGAGGAAGGAGAGGCAAGTGATAGACTTGCACCTGATGTTGAGTCTTGGGTAAGCAATGCCGAGCATCAGGAAAGAAATGTTGAGAGAGAAGAAGAACGTGTCGAGCGACAGGAAGAAGTTCTCGAGTATCAGGGAGAGGTTGTCGAGCATTCAGAAGCTGAGTCTGATAATCTTGTTGGTGAACTTGAAGAGCAAAATGAAAGGAGATCAAAACCTATTCTAGTACAATATGTAAGGAGACATCACAAGCCTGAACAGATTATTGGAGACAAAGATACTAGAGTTCTGACCAAAAGCAAGGAAAAAGATCCAACATGTTTACTATGTGAATTCGAGCCTAAGACAACAAAGGAGGCATTAGAAAATGAAGCTTAGATACAAGCAATAAATGAAGAGATAGACCAGATAGAGAAGAATGATACCTGGACTCTGGTGCCGAGACCAAAAAATAAAAATGTCATTGGGACAAAGTGGGTATTTCAAAATAAGCTGAATGAGCATGGTCAAATCACAAGAAACAAAGCTAGGCTAGTATGCAAAGGCTACGCACAAGAAGAAGGAATATATTATGGGGAGACATTTTTGTTAGATTAGGTGAAATACTAATCTCCCAAGAACACCTGCATGCATAACCCTGTCACATGGAAGAAGCAAAGAACAGAAGCAAGAAAAATCTATGGAGGCCAAAAAGCCAGAGACATCTTATGGACATGTAAAGAGCAATTGTATTCCAAGATTATCTAAAAAGAATGTACAAAGGGTTCAACCATATAGGTGAACAATAAAACCCTAAAGCTATAAAGCAAAAAATAAAGCTAGGTTGCACATTATAATTAATAAATATATTAATTATAATGCACCTAAAAGATAGCTTAAGTAAATAGAGTAATAAATGACTTAATTAATTAAACCAAAGTGATTTAATTAATAAGCATAAAGTATGATTACTCTAACACCCCCCCTTAAGCGTAGCTCAAGAGGGAAGCTAACCTAGCATAGCTATGAAAGCAAAAATGCAAGAAAGAGCAATGGGTCCCGGCAACAAGGCCTGATCAGGTACCCAAGTACAAGAAAATAAACTAGATGAAGGAAAAAAAGCCTCCAATCTAGGGAATGTCCCAAAGAAAGGAACAACAAAGAGCAT
The DNA here is from genome assembly GCA_027943335.1 of Chamaecyparis obtusa. Classification (NCBI taxonomy): domain Eukaryota; kingdom Viridiplantae; phylum Streptophyta; class Pinopsida; order Cupressales; family Cupressaceae; genus Chamaecyparis; species Chamaecyparis obtusa. The sequence continues at coordinate 58,634 of BSBK01000349.1, read as the reverse complement.
GAAGCATCTCCGAAGCATGAAACTGCAAACACTGTCAGAAGAATACTGCTGGAACCCCCACTGAAATAGTGCATGAACAGGTAGAGAAGACAAAATCTGAAGAGCTGATCAATCAAAGAGGTGACCTCCAAAATAGGAATGAATGAGTGTCTATATAGTAGATGAACCATCTCACCGAAATGCATAGGTGCCTAGCCACTGCATCCGCCTAGTACATAGGAACAAAAACTGAATACGTAGATCACTCAACCAAACCAAGGAAGCAATAGAGCCAATAGGTGAACCCCCCCATAATGCTGAACAGAGAGAGGGGTGACAGGAACACTGAAATGCAATGCTAGAAACATCTGCAAGAAGAAGAATCAGGAACACCAACAGTGCAACAGAAGTACACGCACAGGATAAAGGGCGGTGTCAAAGAAGAAGAATAGATCTTCTGGACACACAGCATGGGCTAATGTCATGGAAGGTACACTCACTTGACAAAGGTGGATGAGCACAAAAGGCAAAACATCATAACCCCCCATGGCACTTTATAACTGAGTGCGAGTACAAACAAACACAAGGTGTACAAGATCCCAGATATGCAAAAGTAGGCACTTTATCTCAGTGCGTTTACAGAAAAAAGAATGCAACAGAAGAGAAGCATACAATGCTCAGAAGTCAGAAAGAAGAGTGAGCCAGAAGAATAGAAGAAGAGATCCCAGGACCTGTAGAACCCAAGTAATCCGCCAGAGTGCGAAAGAGAAAAACTCAGAGGAGAGAAAACCTGGAGCAGAATCTGGATAAAAAACCCCTGCAACTGAATAACTCACAGAACCAGCTTTCCAACGATATATGGTGAGCCCAAAAATGAGTCCGGATGAGCGAGATATGGCTCCCGGAAGGCAAAAAATAAACATCACCTTTGACAGAAAAAAAACACTATCAAAACAGAAGATCCAAAAATCCTAACCTTCATAATCGGAAAGAGCTCGGAAAGAGCTTTCCGACGATATAAAGAAGTCCAAAAAAGACCTCCGTATGCTCCAGATAGAGCAAAAAAGGCCTAGGTACCCTTAAAAAGCATCAAAAAGGATTTTTGAGCCCCTGGGGCTGGAAAAAATATAGAGCCCCTGGGCGCATGGCGCGCACAGGGGGCTAGAGTCGGAGCTCCCGGTCACCCATGTGACCACCGCGGGGCTTAGAACCCACCGGGCCGGCAGGGCGAAGCGGAGCGGGGCCGGGAGGCGGCGCGCAGTGCGGCGGAGCAGAGGCAGTGGCTGGGGCCACGGAGGGCCGGTAGCGAAAGAGCGCCGGTGGCGCGGTGGAGGACTAGCGGCGGCGGAGCGCAGGCAGTGGCTGGGGCCGCGGAAGGCCGGCGGCGGAAGAGCGCCGGTGGCACGGCGGAGGAGCGCGGGTGGCACTTTTTAAAAACAAAGGCTGCGTTATATTTAACGCAAAAAATCATTAAAAAATGATTTTTTTAATTTTTTTTTCGATTTTCGAGCCGTACGGCCCTAGGAGGGCAAAAATTTTCTCCCAGAAGTCACAGTGGCCAAAAATTTCAAATTTTATATGATTTTTGACTCTCCCGGACTTTCTGAGCGCAATGGCGGCGTCCGTTTTTGCTCAAAATGCTCCAAAAAAAAAATTCTTTTTTGCAGGCAAAAAAGAAACAAAAAATAACGTCCTGCAGAGAGTACCAGAACTGAAATTTTTCTGAAACCCTCCTGCATCTGAATCACTTCAACAAAACATGAACAGCGAGCAGCAAAATGGCTCTGATACCATGTTAGATTAGGTGAAATACTAATCTCCCAAGAACACCTGCATGCATAACCCTGTCACATGGAAGAAGCAAAGAACAGAAGCAAGAAAAATCTATGGAGGCCAAAAAGCCAGAGACATCTTATGGACATGTAAAGAGCAATTGTATTCCAAGATTATCTAAAAAGAATGTACAAAGGGTTCAACCATATAGGTGAACAATAAAACCCTAAAGCTATAAAGCAAAAAATAAAGCTAGGTTGCACATTATAATTAATAAATATATTAATTATAATGCACCTAAAAGATAGCTTAAGTAAATAGAGTAATAAATGACTTAATTAATTAAACCAAAGTGATTTAATTAATAAGCATAAAGTATGATTACTCTAACAATTTTCCCCTATAGCTAGATTGGAAGAAGTAAGAACCCTACTTGCATATGCTACCTATAAAGATTTCAAGGTATACCAAATGGATGTTAAGTCTGCATTTTTAAATGGTATATTAGAAGAAGAAGTGTATGTTGAACAACCAGAAGGATTTGTTGATCCAAACAAAAGACACATAGTTTGCAAACTGAATAAAGCACTGTATGGGCTAAAGAAAGCTCCTAGAGCATGGTATGAGAGACTGCACAACTACCTAATACAGATTGGATTCTCAAGGACAAATGACATAAGTAATCTGTACATGAAAGATGAAGAAGGTAAAGGAATCTTGTTAGCTAAGATCTTTGTAGATGATATTATATTTGGTGGATAAGATGCCTTGTGTAAGAAATTTTCAAATGAAATGCAAACTAAATTTGAAATTAGTATGTTTGGGGAGATCAAATTTTTTGTTGGTTTACAAGTATATCAGATGGAGAAAGGAATCTTCATCACCCAGTCTAAATATGTTCATGAGATACTGAAAACCTTTGGTATGGAAGATTCAAGGCTAGTAAGTACTCCCATGGCTACTAGACAATTTTTTTCTAAAAATGATGATGCTACAGAAGTAAATCAGACTTTGTATAGATCTATGATTGGAAAGCTATAGTATGTTGTACACAGCAGACCAGATATTGCTTTAGTTGTTGGCATAGTGGCAAGATTCTTTGCCAATCCTAAGGAAACTCACATGATGGCTGTCAAAAGAATAATGAGATATTTGAAAGGGACTGTTGACTATGGATTGTACTACAAGAAGCATGAAAAGTTTGAACTGAGAGTGTATACTGATGTTGATTGGGAAGGAAATGGGGATGACAGAAAGAGTACTAGTGGTGGAGCTTTATTTGTTGGATAGAGATTAGTTTCCTGGACAAGCAAGAAACAAAATTGCATTTCCCAATCTACTGATGAAGTTGAGTATGTGGCTGCAGCTGTGAACTGTTCAAACTTGGTATGGATAAAGCAATTGTTGGTAGGCATGAAAGAAGAAATCACTGAACTAGTTGTCATTTTCTGTGACAACACAAGTGCTATCAACATCTCTAAGAATCCAGTGATGCACACAAAGACCAAACACATTGCAATCAAGTATCATTACTTGAGAGAACTGGTACAAGATAAAGAAGTCTGAATGGAATATGTGAATACAAAGGAACAACTAGCAGACATGTTCACTAAAGCTTTACCTAAAGAAGCTCATGAATATCTGAGAGGTCAATTAGGGGTCCTTCCCCTAACTGAGGCTGACTAGTCAAACTAGGAGCATTGCATCAAATGTGCTGCAAAGAGTATCTAACAAGTTGATAGAGAAAAAGGTCACACTTTAGGAGTAGCCTTGAGTTGTGAGAAGTATAGAAAAGCTAAGAATCAGTCATAAGCAAAGATGATAGAGGGAGAAATATTGTTACTAAACTGAAATGATGATATCTACATCTATAGGATGTATGTTTTAATTATTGTTTTGGCATTTTTGTCAAAGAGGGAGATGATCACAGATGAATACACATAATGAAATTTTCATGGAAGATCAAGTAAGAGGGAGAGATTTAGTGGATGGTCATACAAGCATGGCTAATTGACTATGTATCAGAATGAAGCTAAGGATATTATAAATATTTTTGATGGATAGATAAGTTTTGGATTGGTTGGTAATTCATGTGATATTCATATGGTGTTGCCATCAATGCCAAAGAGGGAGATTGTTGGAAACTACAATTGAAGCAATTGTTGTATTGTCATTGATATCAAACCTTAACTGGTAAGACTATTGCTATTTAAGAAAGTACTATATCTATTTGATTGTTGCTAAGGTGAAAGGAAAGGTTGATAACAATAGCACCTAAGGAAAGGTTGAGTTATCTTGATACTTCAATGAGTACTTGATTATGTGGCACAGTGATATGATAATGTATTATTTATCTAAGTAAGAATGAAGACTAAACTGGTATGCTTAACCAAGAAAAAGTGAAGAAATCTAGTTTAAGCCGAGTGATGTTAGTGTCGACTGAGCTAGTATATGTCAAGTAAATTCAATGTTGACTGAACATTAGTTAATTGCTGAGGAAATAGTTTTTGAGGTGACCGAGCTTTTTAATGAAGACCGAGGAGTTGAACACTGTATTGACCGAGCGTCAGTAATTTACATTTGAGGAAGAATTCAAATTTCCAACCGACATCATTGAATTCTTGGATTATGTAAAATGTGTTGACTTTATTTATTGATTGTACGAAAGCATTTAATGCACTGTAAAACATTTGATTGTAAACCTATTAAGAGATTCAAGATATTTCAGAAGGATAGCCGAAGAACATAAAGTAGGAAGGATTCGATGAATCTGACCTAACCCTAAGATCTACGAAGGAGATTAATTGGCAAAAGATGTATTGACCTAATTGAGGAAGTATTAAGGGAACCTAAGCTTGAGGTTAACTAGAGAGAGGATGTTGGAAGTATTGTTGATGTTATTGACTGTACAAGCAGAGAAGGCTGAAGGAGAAGTGTTGTGATTGCTTGAAGAGAGTTCTGAGCAGATCAGTGATGGTGATGGTAAAGGTTCACAATCAGTAAGCTAGCATATGTGTATGGAATTGGATCTGATATTTGCAAAGTGAGTTGTATATTTTTCAGATCGATACTATTGCTACTTTCTAACCATTGCATCAGTCAAAATCCTTTTAACAGAGGTTGACCTAACAGTCATTTGTATAAATCCTTTGAACAAGGTTGCATTCTAATGGAGTCTATGTAAGTCCTATAACAAGGCGCACTTTTAACAGAGTGGTTTAAATCCTTTAACCAAGTCACACCTAACAGTGTGTTTGTAACCTTTGACAGGGTTGGTTTTTCACCGAGCTCACTTTAGAAGAGTGAACATAATAGTAACATGTTACAAAGTGGTTTTTCCCAAATTGGGTTTCCATTATAAATCCTAGTGTTGATACTTGTGTGAATGTTTTGGTTTGAACATTTCTGTGTTTTACAAGTTAGATACTATTGGATAAGTGGACTGCATTGTTGTATGTTTCTGTTATGCAATCAGTAATGACTGAGTAGTTGTTGTTATTGGATCTGATTTGTTGAAGAGTTTTAAAGTTTGTTTTATACATCTAGACCTGAGAACAACTGATTCACCCCCCCCCCCCCCCCCCCCCCCGCCCCCCTCTCTATTGTTCTAAATCATATTAACAAGGCACAACCCTTACTAACCCAAACACACAACACAACAAGGAAATAAACATAAAAATGCAAGAATCAAACAATTTAAGGAATAAAAATAACAATTTAAATAATAAAAATATTTTCTTTCAATTATCTTAAATGAAATGACATTAAAATATTCAGAATAATAGCATGCTACAACCACATAGGCATTTTTGCTACAATAATTTCCAAGAAGGGCCACAAACTACCCTTCTAGAACTAGGCTTGAAACCCACCTTCATCCCTCTATATGTAGCACCAATAATCACCTTAGAATAGTCTAGAAAGTGAAACTTTCCCATTGAGGTGCCCAAGGATCAATTTCTCGCTGAAGTGATTTTTCTCTCTATAGAAACTTGAGTTTTGATGGTACAACTTTCAAAAGCCATAACTTTCAACCTGTGCACCTGATTGACTATTGCAACCACTTTTCAGAAACCTCTCAAAGAACTCTATAATGTGGAATCACAAAGTGCCACCCCCAATGAGTTTTGAACCCTTTTAGAGCATCTAAAGCCTTTAGAATTGAGTTAAAAGGTTTTTTTGTACTACCTCGCCAAAACCAAAAAATTAAATATCTTCAAAACCAAACTTGATCTTGCCATAATACTTTACCAGCATGCTTAAATATCCAAAATGAGCCTCTAGGGAAGTAATTGGAACAATCTGAGCTCAAATGAAAAACTTACTAAAAATAGCAACCCTACCCAAATTAACCCTTATTGAAAAGCTAGTAATATTTTTAGGTGATGCGAGATTGCTCTTACACCAAGGATGCTCCTACATCAGAAAGATATTAGTGTTGGTTTACACTCAATATTTATATGTCATTACATAGAATTATATGATAAAATCTTATTTCAAAGTATAAAATTTTGTTTCATATTTCTCCTTTTAAATTTTTACATATCTCTATAAAAAGTTTTTTATAAAAAATGCTACAATAGTTCATGATTTCAAATTGGAACGATAATATCAACATGTGTAGATCCTATATAAGGACTATCCCAAATAGTTTAGAAACTGATGTGGTTGCATGTAGATGGTTATTGTGACATTATTGCTTGCATTTTCCCTAGGTATCAATATTAGCTTGCGGGGATAGATGATGCAAACTCTATTCTTATGAATCCTCATAAATGACTTGTTACTAACTTTGATCGCTTTTTACTAATTTGATTCCATTTTATCTAATAAAATGTTATTGGTTCCTAACTATGGAAGGAATACTAATGCATTCATTGCACCCAACTTTATAATTAGTTCAACTAATCGTTGCATAGATTTAAAAATTTTGAGCAACAATTCCATAGTCTATAATTACTTTTTATATTTAATGAATTTAAAATTTCATTTATCTTTTTTGTATTGGTTCATGTTGGGAATAGTTATTGCAAAAATCAAATCATTATTTTGTCTTTTTTTAATAAATTTTGTCACTTCAAATAATAACTTGAATAACATATACAATAGTATAAGCATTAATAAAAGTAGGTTGTTAATTTAACATTATATTGTCTTCTTGAATGGCATTTATGATGTCATTCACATCTATCTAATAAAGTATACTTTTTAAAAAACAAATAGGCACTAAATTTAATTCAAAAAATACCTACCGATTTTATGTATTATCTATCTAACAATTGATCTTATTTAATGTTTTGATTATTTTCTAATACTTTGTTCAATTTTTATGTAACTATTAAATTTGTATAATATATAATGAATTATTGTATAAAAATAAAGAGATATATAAATATTTAAAATCTTTGTATAATAACTCTCAATATTAACAACTTTTTACTAATTATACTTTAATAATCATTTTTATGTCGAAGATGTTTCATGTATGAAATGAACAAATTGTTTATAGAAATTCATGGTTGTGAATTGTAAAGAAGGGTGCAAGATGATACAAATAATCACCACCCATAATTTGTTATTTTGATGTGATTGAAACTTCTTCAAACACACTTGCAGAAAAAAAAAAATAGCATTCAAGATCACCAAATCGATTAAGTAAGATGGATACAAATTCTACGCTCAAGTTTGCTATTGCTACAAACATTTACTTTCCTACATATCACAAAGAAGACTTGGCTAGATGTATATGAATGCTCTATGTTTTCACTAATCTAGCTACAATTATTAACTACTCCGCCTAACAATAACTAAATTACACGTAACACTTATAGGCAAGAACTTGATGCAATGTATCTCTTATTAAGGAAATAAAATCATTTTAAACAAAATTCTTAAATAAATTATTGAAAAGTTTAATTTAATAGGTATTTTTAAATAATTATTTAATATTCTTGTACTAAATATTATAAGAATAGTAAATAATGAGACAAATATTCTCAATCATATATGAATATGGAGTTTAACTACATATATTTTGGTGTTGATGGGCATTCCCAAGTTTATGTATATGGAAATTTTATATAGATTTAATTGATAGCTATCTTGTAAACTTATTGTTGGATATTGCTAATGCATTTAATATGTTTAATCACTACATTATCCTGATTGAGGGATGTTTGAATTACTACTGTTGCCATTCATTTTTTGTCATTGATGTCAACATATTTTCTATTAAGAGAACAGACTGGTTATTACTATGTACGGATACCGTACGGATGATTCAGAATGTACGAACACAGTTGTGTGTACATGAAGGTATCTTATTTCTAAGATCACATGATGAAATATTGCATAGTGGTTGAGTTATAGAAGATTTGGTGAAGACTGGTTACTGGACTGTGACAGTGGAAGTTGACAAAGTAAGTCTCTATCTTTTGAATATATCTTACAAGTGATGTGGATCCAGTGTATGCGATCTTAAGGGATGATAGGTAGCACACTAAGGAATGTTAGTTGATCTTAGAAAGTCATGGGATTCATGATGACGTCAGTTGTGGCATGTGTTCTGGAGGAGACCTGTCTAGGACCGACTTCGAAATTGTAGCATGTATTATGGATTGTGAGCATAGATTATGGATATTAGATCTTAACTATTGAATTGTAACTATTGTATACTTGTTTTAGATACCATGCGTATCTTAGCAAGGGGTTATATGATTATTTATATATTAGGAAAGCCTACTTGGCCTACCTGATCATTTATTTGTAATAGGGTATATATGTAAGATCTTTTCTTGTGAAAAGATAGAAATGATGATGTGGATGTAAGTGAGGAAAGTAAAAGTTGGGAGATTGTATCTATTGTATGTAGAGAAAAGGATATTGTAAGTACTTCATCAAAATTGATCAGGCAAAGATAGTTTCTATCAGACAGTTCACAAGGATTGTGTATTCTCCTTATATACTCTTGTGTTGTGAGCAATGAGTTTTGGAGGTGGACATAACCTTCTTTGGGCAGTGAGCCTACTCTTTTTCTTTGACTCCTAATAGGGTCTGTCCTTTTACAGGGACTATGTACTGTAATGTTTCAATAAGCTCCTAACAGGTCTAATCTTCTAGCAAGGATACTATACTCTCATTACATCATTAGTGGGTGTTAATTCCCATTGGGGTTTTACCTTTAACAGGGTTTCATCGATAACAAAATATTGTGTTATTGTGTTGGCATTGATTGTGTTATCCTTCTATTTAGTGTTGTTGCTATTCAAAGTTTAAAGTTTATAATCTATCCTACAATTGATTTACCCCTCCTCTTAGTTGTATTGGTGGACTGTTATTCCTAACAATTGGTATTAGAGCTACTGGTCCTTAGAGAGAAAGCTTAATAGCTTGAGGTGATCTTGGAGATGGCATTCTATAGGAAGGATAGTCCAAAATTTGATCCTGAAAACTTTGACAGTTGGAAGAACAAGATGCGAACTCATTTTCTATATTTGGGTATCAACTACTGGATGATCATAAAGAATGAGGTAACCATGAAGGTTGAGGATGAATTAGATAAAGCTACTAATGATGAAAAGAAGACATTTTCATATAACATGGTCACAAGGGAAGCACTGATCAACACACTCTCTGAAGGAGAATTTACTAAGGTGAAAGATTTGGATTCAGCACATAAATTTTGGGTAAGATTAGAAGCATTGTATGAAGGAGAAAAGTTTACTAAGCATGCAAAATTACAAAAGTGGAAAACAAGAATGGAGAAGTTGCAAATGAAAGATAATGAAAATATTAGGGCTTATGTACAAAGAGTTACAGAGGTTGTGATTAGAATCAGAAATTCCAGAGGCACTTATGGAGAGGAAGAAGTCATTGCAAATATCCTTAGATCATTGACACTTGTTTACAAGACCAAAGTTCAGGCTATAGAAGAGATTATACCTTTAACTACAAACTTTAGTAGAGAAATGTTGATTGCAAAGATAACTACCTTTGAAGCTGCAGAGATGGGAGATTCTCTACCTAAAGTTGAGACAACGTTTAAGGCATCTACACACAAGAAGACAATATCTGGAATTGAGAGATCCAACAATGGTAATATAAAGGAAGAGCTTGGTGAGTATGTTGATGAATGGAATAGATACAAGAAGAAGAAAGAAAGCTAGATGAGCTTGTTGCCCTGATCGCTAGAAGAGAAAAGAGAGGTAAGGGTAAATTTGAAGGAAAGTTACCTTTGAAATGTTTTTCATGCAATAAGATAGGTCACTTTGCATATAGATGTCCTAAAAGAGTTCCTAAGCACAAATCTAAGTTTTTCAAGCCTAAGTATTCAAAAGAAAAGGAATGTTATTATGCTAGTGAAGGTATTTTTGATGATGATGATTGTGATTATGAGGAGATTAGATTTATTGCTATTAAAGATGAAAAACTAGTACATGAGGACAAAGATTTAGTATCACATGTTGATAAGAAATCTGAATGGGTTATAGATAGTGGTTTCTCACATTATATGACTAGAGACAAAAACAAGTTTGTTAAATTAATGAAGTATGATGGTAGTGTTGTAAGATTCAGAGACAATATTCCTAAGCTTATCATAGGAGTAGGATCTATTTCATTGGATGGAAATACTAATATTGACAATGCACTACTTGTTGGTGGACTTAAGCATAACTTTTTGAGTGTTGGACAGTTGATGGACAAAGGTTATCAATTGAAATTCATTGATAGAAAATGTTTTATCAAAAGCAAGACATGAAACTTGATTGCAACTGGTACTAAATCTAGAGGTAATGTATTTGATTTAAATACATTTGAAGATTCTTATTTTTTTGCAAAGATAGATGATAGTTGATTATAGCACAGAAGGTTTTGTCATGTCAATTTTGATAATATTGTGAAGGCAAGCTTGACTAATGCAGTGAGAGACCTACTGAAATTTGTAAAACCATCTAACACTATGTGTAGAGAATGTGTTATGGGAAAGCAGACTAGAAGAAATTATAAGAGTAAATCATATACATCAAAAGGAAAGTTAGACCTTGTACATATAGATCTATGTGGATCTACAAGGACAAGATCATACTATGGAGAAAGGTACTTTATACTTTTTATTGATGACTTTTATAGAGTGATGTGGATCACTTACTTGAAAGAGAAATCATAAGCATTTGACAAATTCAAGTTATTCAAAGCAAAAGTAGAAAATGAATCAGGCTTAAAGATAAAATGTTTGAGATCAAACAGAGGTGGAGATTTTACTTCAGATCTATTCAAATCATATTGTGAAGAACATGGAATACAAAGACAAACATCTACTCCTAGGACTCCACAACAAAATTGGATAGCAGAGCAAAGAAACAGAACAATATTGGATGCTGCTAGGACAATGTTGCTAGAAGGAAATGTATCTCATGTACATTGGAGAGAAGTTGTTGGGATAGAAGTGTACACATTAAATAGAATTCAAATCAGAGAAGATGAGAAGTTTCTGATACAAGAGAGAATGTATGACTCTAATTAGAATACAAAGATCAACGAGGTCACTACTACATAAGAAGAAGAACATGTTGAAAATGAGTGTGAAAATGAGATTTGTGATGATGACACAAATGAGGCTACTGAGATTCCTAAGACTCTGAGGTATGTTAGGAAAGACCATCCTAAAAATCAAATTATTGGCAATGCAAGTCAAGGAATAATGACTAGATCAAAGACAAGGGAAGAAATTTGTTTGATTTCTCAAGTTGAACCAAAGACTACTGATGAAGCTTGTAGAGATGAATCTTGGATCAAAGCTATGCAGGAAGAATTAGATTAGATAAAGAAAAATAACACTTGGGAATTGGTTCCTAGACCTAAAAACAAAAATGTAATAGGAACTAAGTGGGTTTTCATAAACAAAATGAATGAAGAAGGAATTGTTGTAAGAAACAAAGAAAGATTGGTATGCAAAGGCTATTCACAACAAGAAGGAATAGATTTTGAAGAGACATTTGCTCATGTTGCTAGGATAGAATCTCTTAGACTATTTTTGGCCTATGTTGCACATAAAGACTTCTAGGTATATTAGATGGATGTAAAATATGCATTTCTGAGTGGGGATCTTGAAGAGGAGGTATATATAGAACAACCTAATGGATTTCCTATAACAGAAGATGAAGACATGGTATGCAGATTGAAGAAGGCACTATATGGGCTGAAGAAAGAACCAAGGGCTTGGTATGCAAGGTTAGAAGAGTAATTACTTTTCCTTGGATTTAGAAAAGGTAATCCTGACAACAATATGTACTTAAAAACTAGTCAAGATGGAATTTTGATAATATAAGTTTTTGTTGGTGACATTATTCTTGGAGGCAATGATGAGATGTGTAAAGAGTTCTCTAAAGAAATGGAAAATGAGTTTGAGATGTCTATGATAGGTGAGATGAAATTTTTTCTTGGACTGCAAATAAATCAAAGTAAGAATGGCATTTTTATTTCTCAAACTAAGTATCTTAAAGAAATGTTGAAAAGGCTTGGAATGGAAGATTGTAAACCTGTTGGTAGACCCATGGTGACTAGTCATAAATTGAAAAATAATGATGAGTCCAAGAGTATTTTTGAAACCAAGTATATATCAATGGTTGGTGGATTACAATATATGACTCACTCCAGACTAGATATTGCTAATGTTGTTGGAATTGTGGCCAGATATCAGACAAATCCTAAAGAGACACACATGGTTGTTGTAAAAAGGATATTTAGATACCTGAAAGGAACAATGGAATATGGCTTATGGTATGATAAAATGATGACTTTGAATTACATGCTTATACTGATGTTGATTGGGCAGGAAACATTGATGATAAGAAGAGTACTAGTGGACGTGCATTTTTCCTTGGGAAAAGGTTGGTTTCATGGTTAAGTAAAAAGAAAGATTGTATAACTCAATCTACTGTTGAATCTGAGTGTGTTGTTACTACTATTAATTGCACTCAAATTGTTTGGATGAAACAAATGCTAAAAGATATTGGAATAATTTTTGTTGAACCAGTGGTTATCCATTGTGATAACATCAGTAAAGTGAATATGTCAAACAATTCTGTGATAGATTATAAAACCAAACACATGTCTATTAAGTATCACTTCTTTAGAGACAAGGTAGTAGAGAAAGAAATAAGGTTGGAATACATTAGTACAAAGGAACAGATAGTAGACATCTTTACAAAACCACTACCAAAAGATGCCTTTGAGTATCTCATAGGTATGATTGGGGTGCAGGCCCCTCCTAGTGAGAATTAAATGATGTAGGGATGCATGAGTCCAGAGGTTTTCAGAGCCTTATCATGTTCTGGACTTAATGTATGGATCTACTCCTCAGGGGAAGTGATCGTTGAAGGCCTAAAAAATATATTTGGGTGATTCAGCACTTGATTGATGAAGACAGTTGATGACTTATGACACCCTTTGCCATTTTTTTCAAAGGGGGAAAGAGACTATGTGAAAATAATTACTATATAAGGAGAATATACTATGGAGAAGAGTTCACTATTTGAGATTATTTTGAGGATACTGAGAGGATACTTTTGGGTTGATGGATTTTCCCATATGTTTCCATCAGTGTCAAAGGGGGAGATTGTTGGATATTGCTAATGCATTAATATGTTTAGTCACTATATTATCTTGAATGAGGGATGTTGGGATTACTACAGTTGTCATTTGTGTTTTGTCACAAATGTCAACATATGTTTCTATGAAGAGAACAAACTGGTTATTACTGTGTATGGATACCGTACAGCTGATTCAGAATGTGTGAACACAGATGTGTGTACAAGAAGGTGTTGTGATCTTATATCTTAGATCACATGATGAAATATTGCATATTGGTTGAGTTATAGAATATTTTGTGAAGATTGGTTACTGGACTATGACAGTGGAAGTTGACAGAGTAAGTCTCTATCTTTTGAATACATCTTACAAGCGATGTGGATCTAGTGTATGAGAGCTTAAGGGATGATAGATAACACACTAAATAATGTTTGTTGATCTTAGAAATTCATGAGATGCATGATGATGTCAATTGTGGTGTGTAATCTGGAGGAGACCTATCTGGGGTTGACTTCATAATTGTAGCGTGTATTATGGATTGTGAGCATGGATTACAACTATTAGATCTTAACTATTGAATTGTAATTGTTGTATACTTGTTTTAGATACTGTGTGTATCTTAGAAAGTAGCTATATGATTATTTGTATATTAGGAAAGCCTAATTGGCTGACTTGATCATTTATTTGTAATAGGGTATATATGTAAGATCTTTTATTTTGAAAAGATAGAAGTGATGATGTGGGTGTAAGTGAGGAAAGCAAAAGCTGCGAGATTGTATCAGTTGTATGTAGAGAACATGATATTGTAAGTACTTCATCGTAACTGATCAGACAAAGATAGTTGCTATCAGACAGTTCACAAGGATTGTGTATTTTCCTTATATACACTTGTGTTGCGAACAATGATTTTTGGAGGTGGACATAACCTTCTTTGGGCAGTGAGCCTACTCTTTTTCTTTGACTCCTAATAGGGTTTGTCCTTTAACATGGACTATGTATTGTAATGTTTCAATAAGATCCTAACAGGGCTAGTCTTCTAACAAGCATACTATACTCTCAGTACACCATTAGTGGATTTTGATTCCCACCAGAGTTTTACCTTTAACAGGGTTTCCTTGACAACAAAATATTGTGTTGTTGTGTTGGCATTCATTATGTTATCATTCTATTTAGTGTTGCTTCTATTCAATGTTTAAAGTTTAATAATCTATCCTACAACTGATTCACCCCCCCCCCCCCCCTCAGTTGTATTGGTGGACTGTTATTCCTAACACTTATTAATTTATATCAATTATGATTAAATCTAGAAATCAAGATTTTTTGTTGAAGCATTGTCAATGAGTCTAAAACATTTTAAAAATATTGTTAGTTTAATTTTAATCTATTACTATTATTTATTAAACACATCTAAACATACAAATTTATATCAATAAACATGATGATATGAATTATTACTAAGTGGATCAACCCAAGTGAGGGTTATTATAAACTCAATTTTGATGGGGCTTCTAGGGGGAATCTAGGTAAATCTGGCTATGGTATAGTCTTTAGAGATTTTAAAGGTCAAGTGATTGCAGCAAAATAATCTCCTCTCCCTTCGGGTACCAATAACAAAGCTGAAGTCATAGCCCTGCTCTTTGGTTTGGAACTTGCAAAATCATTGTCTATATCTAGTTTTCATGTGGAATGGGACTCGACCATTATTATTAATGCATGTATTAAACATCATGTGTATAACTGGTCCATTCGGTATATAATGCATCAAGTTTGGTGCCTTCTTGATTCAATCTCTAAATGTTACATTATGCATACTTATAGAGAAGGCAATCTATTAGTTGATTGTCTGGCTAATCTGGGTACTGATGGGGTTATTATTAATTCTTTGCTTTCCCCACTTAATCCTCTTGACTTCCATGATCTAGTTAATATTATCACAAAAGAACATGTTTAGAATTTTGTCGAGCCTATCTCAAATATTATTGCAAAGTGCCTATTTCGAGCTTCATGTCACTAATTTTGGGAAATTTAAGTCACATTAGAAGTCTTGGTATTCCCAATTTTCAGGGGGATATTATTTTGATGATCTTTTGCAGATTATTTTTGCCTTAAAAGTCTGTTGGATATGCCTGGTTCTTATGGGCTGCCTTTCTAGCTCAAGTCTACATTTTGGTTCCTCATTATGCCTATTTTGGCAACTTCTGACTTCAAAGGATTTCACAGCAAAATTGTTTGGATCTCTCTGTGGTTACATATGTTTATCTCTTATAGATCTCACCTATTCTTTTGAGATGTCATATATAGTTTAGGGACGTGGTGGGCTTGTATGTATATTGGATGGATTTTTTCCATCTTCATGATTCTATTGTTGTATCCCAGATGAAGAACACTAATGGTGATTTTTGGGCTCTGCTTTATGGCATTTACTCTAGCACTAGTTAATGATTGGTTTTACTCTTGTCTTCATATGAGGTATGGGCTTTTGAGCAATCATAATTTATTTAGCATGTAAACTTTCTTAAGTTGTATTTTTTCAATGGGTGGGGTTTTAGTAAGGGTTTTGGGGTCTTTTTTATCAGCTCTCTCCTCTTGGAGTATTGATGTAAGGTTTTTTGGGATCTAGATTTGGGGCTCATGGCAACATGATTCATTGATTCTGATTAATTCTCTCCCTGAATGCAGTATCTTTTCTTCTGCATTCCTCTTTTGTATCAAGCAATGACCAGAGTTTTTCTTCACTGGTTCTTTTCTCCAAGAACCCTTTTTGAACCAGTTTTTATTATTAATATATATATATATATATAAAGTTTCACTAAAAAAAAAATATTACAAATTTTAATTCTAGGGAACAATCTCATTTGGAAAATTTCTTTGCAATACATAAGGCTTCACTAGGGGCTTGTATATCTTTATTAAGTTATTATGTTTGAATGGAGATACTAATCTCATCAATTGTGATGAATCCTTTATTCATGTTATTTATCCATTGGCCTTAGAAATTTTACTCACTAATTTTGGTAGCCTGCTTGTCTTAAAACCTAAATGCCTTATAATTGATTGCATAAATCATACCACAAAAACTACATAGTTGGAGTTTGTCAATACATGTCCTGAATATGTGTCCAACATTGAATTATCAGTGGGACATATCGATCTCCAAAGAATAACTGCATGGGTTTATCCCATATTTGTCATCCAATGTATAGGAGGAGATGGAAAAGTAGAGAATACCACTTGAAATACATAATTTTATCATCACTCCTAATAGACATTCAATTCCCTATGAATTTCTTCTTAAATGAAAGTAGCATAGTGAAATTCCCTATTTAAACTGACATGTTCCACATCAATATCCATCATAATTAGATGCATATGTATTTGAATTTTCATATCCACTTCCAAGAGTTGGCACAATGCATAATATGTTTTAACAAAGTAGTTACCAAATGTGTCTACATCAAATGAATCAACTTCATTCTAAGAAAAATTTATTAAGCTTCTATCTGAATCTTTAGTCCTATGACGAGGAAGTTGATAAATCTTATAATTGTTCCTATCCTTCTAGTAGTATGTGCACAAGGAGTTTAATTCAAGAGTCTTATTTTCTTCAATATTCAAGTTAAAGACATCACAATACATCATTATCTATACTTACTCATATGTCACCTTTGTAGTTTAAAATTTCCATATTCTCTAAGTCATACTTCTTTGGGCCACTGTCCTAATCAAGTCCATGTTCACAAAAACATTTGGAACCATTGTATTCTAATATGTAAGTTCCAAAAAATTGAACTAGGATGCTTAGAAAAACCTTTGTATACCAAAATTGGAACAAAAATCAACCATTTTATAGGGGATTTTGCATGTCTTACATATCCTACTCTATCTCGTAGATAATTTGAAATGATCCCTAGCCCCTAATTTTGGAAGGTTTTTGAGCATGTCAGAATTTTGGATTTGGGTGTGGTGACATTAATGTTTTGTCATTGATGTCAACATACTTTTTATCTCAGATAGTGTGTTCAGGACATTCAATAAGGTGGATTTTAGTTATTCAGATGCTATGCTAAAGATATTGAGATGCGATGGTGAGGTATTGTTCTATGATGTCTATAGATCATCTATAGAGGTTCACAAAGGTTGGTATGACAGTTTGAGTAAGATATGATTGAGTTTTTGGTTACTGGTGTCACAATGTTCCTATGAACAATGGATGAGTATTTGGTTCGGTATGACTTGGATTTTTTTTTTTAGAGGTTGTGAAGCTGGTGATTGCATGTGTTCTTGTCATTGCATTCACATCTGGTGTTTTTCATGATTTAGAGTATAGAAAGCTATCTTTTGTTATGTCTGAGTTTGGTATTTTAGTGTGCTTGTTGATCAAAGATAAAGATGAGTTTGGATCTCGTATTGGAGATAATGCAAAGGTTCTAGATGGTATTCATGTTGCTTGTTGGTGTTCTTAGATCGTGTGATGGTCATTCTATTGGTTTGCATTGTTTGAGATGATTGAATTTTTTGAATGTGTTGGCATTTCTTTATTTAGGTCCTAGCCGACTTGATGAAGTAACGTGTTGCGATTCTTGATGTTACTTTGGTAGCACTTGTGCATGTTTGAGGTTGAGAATTTGGGTCCTTTCTAATTCTTAGCCGACTTGATTTGGATCACATTGCAGATTAATCATAATGTTTACATATTTTATTGTATTAGGTCATAGTCAAACTAGTGGTTGATTATTCTTTGTAATCGATATAAATGAGAGATCATTTATAATTGATAGTATGTATGTGAAAGAGAGAAGATTGTGTATATGTGTGTTCTACACTAAAGGTAGAGTTTGTGCTTCATTGGAACTATATTGGCATAGGAGATTCTATTTCTCAGTTATCTTGTAAAGGACTGTATGTCCACCCCATTGTAATTGAAGATAGATTGATGAACCTGACTAAGGCCAGATTTGAGATTGTATTATGAGTAGTGAGCCCGCAAATTGGGTTGTAATCGTATGGTTGAAAGTCCATCCTTTATTCTCTATTTTTCTCTTAATCGGGTAGTGCTTTTAATAGAGTACATGCATCTAGTGGGTTTGACTCCCATTGGGGTTTTCCCTTAATTGGGTTTCCTTAAGAATAAATATTTGTGTTATGTGCTTTGTGTTGTGGATCTTGCATTATTGTTTATCTTTTAGATCTAAGTGGATAAATTGAAATTAAAGTAATTAGGTACACATAACTGATTCACCCCTCCCCCCCCCCCCCCCCCCCACCCTCTCGGTTGTGCTTGCCTCCTTTTGGGCCTACCAATTGGTATAAAAGCTAAGTCATTTTGAATAAGCTCGACTACTTGAAGAAGATATGACAAGTATGAAAAGAGAGAGTCTAAAGTTTGATAGAAACAATTTATTGATTTGGAAGGATCAGATGACTACCTACCTGATATGCATGGGGAATAGGAGATGAATACTAGAAGGTCATTGAGAAGCCTAATGCTATTTTGAATGACCTAACAAATGCTACTACAGATGAAAAGAAGAAATTTAAGGAGAACATGTTAGAAAGAGAGGCACTAATCAATGCCTTATCAAATTCAGAATATTCACACATTTATGGATTGAGGACTACACATGAGGTATGGAAAAAATTAGAAACTATTTATGAAGGTGATCTACTTATGTTAAGCAAGCTAAGTTACAGGAACTAAAAGCTAGATATGAAGACATGAAAATGAGTGAAGGAGAGATTGCCTTTGTTTATTTTCAAAGAGTGAATGATCTGGTATGTGAAATCATATGTGCTAGAGGAACCTCGACAAATAATGAAGTTGTTGACAAGATTCTGAGATCTTTTCTTGCATGTTACAGTGAGAAGGTTGTTGCTATTGAAGAATTGAGAACCATAAGACATATTTCAAGAGAAGCTTTGGCTAGAAGACTTTGTGCCTATGAGATGACCACACTTAGAAAGGAACTTTCTAAGGTTGAAACTACATTCAAAGTTAGTGTGATCAAGTATGACCAAGGATAAATCTCTACAAAGATGAAATTCAAGCACTATGTTAAGGATTGGGAAGAGATCATGAAAGAAGAAAGGAAGATTGATGAGCTTGAAGCCTTGATTGCAAGAAGACTACCTAAGGGCTCCTATAAGTATGAAGGAAGATTACCTTTGAAATGTTTAAATTGTAATAAGCTAGGTCATATTGCATCTAGATGTCCAAACAAGAATTACAAGGATGTTAGAGACAAATCTGAGAAATATCATTATAAGGATCACAAGATTTTTATGCTATTGAAGAAGGTGTGACTGATGATGAGTCTGTTTCTAGTGAGGAATAAATTTCATTTATTTCTATTAAAGAAGATAATTCTAATGAAGAAAAAGCATTTGTTTCAAGAGTTGTTAAAAGAGATGAATGGGTCATTGATAGTGGATGCTCACATCATATGACTAGTGATAAAGATAAGCTTTTGAAGATTGAAAACTATGATGGAGGTGTTGTTAGATTCAATAACAATGCTCATTATTTGATTAAAGGAAAATGATCTATTACTCTTGATGGTAAAAATAGTATTGATGATGTCTTGTATGTCTAAGGTTTAAGTCATAACTTTTTGAGTGTTGGACAACTATTGGATAAAGGTTACAAATTGGAATTAATGAATGGAATCTACAAAATCATTGGAGCTACATGAAAGATTATTGCATCAGGTACACAAATTGTTGGTAATCTATTTCATTTGAGAACTATTGAGAATAAATGTTTGATTGCTAAGATTGATGATAGTTGGTTATGGCATAGAATAATTTGTCTTATGAACTTTGATAATATGGTGAAGATTAGTATTACTCATACTATGAGAGATTTTCCTAAACTATTAAAGCCTAACAATATGTGAAAAGAATGTCAATTGGGAAAGCTAACAAGATTTACTTTCAAGAATAAGACATATTCTTCAAATGGACTATTGGATTTAGTGCATACAGATCTATGTGGTCCTACTAAGACAAGAAGTTAATTTTGTGATAGATACTTTATGCTATTTATTGATGACTATTCAAGGATGATATGGGCTACATTTTTAAAGAATAAATCAGAAGCCTTTCATAAATTTCAAATATTCAAGATATGGGTGGAGGCAAAATCTGGAAGAATATTGAAATGTATGAAATCGGACAAAGGTGGAGAGTTTACATTTGATAATTTTTATGCATTTTGTGAAGAACATGGGATAAAGAGATAGACTTGTGCACCTTGAACCCCATAGTAGAATGGTGTTGTTGAGCAAAGGAATAGAACTATTCTAGACACAACTAGGACTGTGATGATTGAAGGAAAAGTATTGCAATCTACTAGAGAGAAGCACTGTCAACTATAGTATATACTTTGAATCAGGTATAGATTAAGAAAGGAACCGGTAAGACTCATTTTGAACTTTGGTATGGTCATATTCCTATAGTGAAATATTTTAGAATTTTTGGAAGTAAATGCTACATTAAGTGGGATGAAGATACTGGAAAGTTTGATCCTAGAAGTGATGAAGGAATATTTATTGGTTATTCTACAAAAATAAAGACATATAATGTTGGGATTATGGAAAGGTGAGTTACTGAGAGGGGAGGGGTGAATCAATAACCTTAAAAAAAATTTACCCTTCGAACTTAAAGATAAGTTCCTTTATTAACCGACTGTAGTATTTACTATTTCCATACATTCATTAACATAACTGAAATTTAAATACTTCTAATCTAATCAAATAATAAATCATGAAACTTCATACACATAACACTATAATTTTGGTATCATAAAAACCCTTGTTAGAAGATAAAAATTGTGGTGGGGATGACACCCACAAAGCTTCACTAACTACAGTAATAAAGTTTGTTGGTTAAGGCTACAATGTTTGATCAGTTCTGATGATCTTACCCTTTTAGGAGTAACAATAAATATCTATGAGGATCTACTTGGTTAAAGGATTTAAGAAACATAATTAAGTGTGCACTCTGTTAAGAGATTTACAAAAATATTGTTAGGTCTACTCTGTTAAGAGATTTAAGTCTGTAGCAAAGGTTAGAATTGTGTGTGTGAATTTTGTACCTAGCTATAGACACAACACTTCAATAAAATATTAGAGGTTAGCAAAAACATAAATCTTGTAGTGAAATGGAAACTAATCTAACCAGGTGATTTACTGCCTTCTAGTAGGTGCGAGTATGTATTCTCAGATTGGACCGAGATCAGTGACCTTGACGACACCTAAACAAAGGATTTGAATGCAGAATCTAGATATGAGATGAATGCAAAATTAATCTATATTTTTGGATTTTCTATGCAAATAAGATGAGAAAAACTGATATGAATCTATTCTATATGAGAAACTGATATAACATGCAATTAATCTAACAATGATATGCTATATGATACGAATGCTTAAAAGAATGAAAATCTCACAACAGCTTGGATTTGCAAAGATTGATTCTTCGATCACCAATTCACCAGCATGAGGATGCAATTCGTGGATGGATGCAAAATGAAGAGTTGAGGCCTTAATTTATAGAAATCTAGGACTTTGGAGGTGCATGGAAAAAGCCATAAATCACTCTTGATAAACTCAGGTTGATTTTTGAGTTATCAAGAATTAAGAGATAAATTAACTCACAAAATCATGCAAATCAGCTTTTTGATTTAAATTAGAAGTTGAGATCAGCTTTCAACTCAAAAGAGAGTTGAGTTTATTTTTAAAACAACTTGAATTGATTTTTTGATTTAAAGTTTAACTATTTTTTGGATGTGCATAATTAATTATGAATTAATTTAATAAATAAAGTGATTTGTCCTCAACTTAACTGATTTTAAAAAATAAAACAATTGATTTATGGGTTAATCAATTATTAAATCAAACTTTTATTCAAAAACTATATTATTAAATTTGACAATTGACATTAATTAATTAAATAAGAATTTAATCAATTAGTCATAGAATATTTGATTTATTGTCAAAATGAAATAATACAATTTAGGAATAAATATAATTAAACCCAATTAAATAATTAAGTGGCAGTATTAAATCTAATTAATTAAATATTCAAAATATTTAATTAATCAAACTTTAGGATAAATAGGATTTATCACCAAATAATCATTAAATTAAAGATAATTAGATAAATTAGGAATAAGGAATATTCCCCGATGCATAATTTAGGATAATCAATTAGGATTCAATGATGTTCAGATGTGTCTTAGGTTAGGACTTCGATGTCGATTTCGTTCAAATTGTCGATGTAGGAGGTTAATGAACTTATAGCCCATTTTTGGGGTATTACAAGAATGAAACAGTGAAATTGATCTGTATATAGCAACTAACTTTGCCTAATTTCAGATCTGATAAGTACTTATCTATTATCACCTTGTTGTGATAGATCTCTTCTCTAAATTTTGTGTGGTAGCCTTCTCATCTAATACTAATTCAATCCTTGAATGCTCTGTCAAATATTTTACTTCACAACCCTGTATGATCTTCATATGTCAGTATGTGCAGCTACATCATGTGTGATACTTGGAAAAATAACATCTTGACAATTCTTATAACAAAATATTTTGACCTAATTAGGGTTATGTCATCATCTAGAAAACCTAAGATCAACGATCCAAATGAATAACCTAAACATCATTACATAGGGATCATGAATCATTAAATGATTACATCTATATTTAATCTTCACCTCAATCTTTGTAAACCATTTTCTATCTTGGTGTAGACCATTTACCTTGTAGTCTATGCCATTACAAACTTCTATATTATTCTTGGTTTACTCGGTATACACTGCATTCATCACTCAGTAATTTACTGACGCTCAGTATATATGAATGCTAGGTGAAAACTATGCTCAATGCTTGGTAATCATCTGGCTCGATATGAGTGCTCGATCAAGACTGTGTTCGGTTACCATGTTATTATGTCTTGTGCCCTACTCGGTATCTATACATAGTGTGTTGACCAACTAGCTTGTTTTCTTCCTTTACCAACTGTATGTGTGACACTAATGACAACATATAACTAACAATATAAATGTTATAACTATAGACTACAGAAGATTGTTGAAAGTACAAATGTCAGAGTTGATGAGAATGAGAAAATATCAGAGAGGAATTGCATGTATGATATGACTAAAGATGACAATAAAATTATGGAAATGCAAAATTAGAATCAAGATGGATTAGAAGAACACAAAGAAATGGAAGGAAATGAAGTGGATGTTAATACTAAAGAATCTGCTACATAGCCTATATTGAAAGCTCCAAGATATGCAAGGATTAATCATTTTGAAGATTTCATTAATGGTGATAAGAATAGAGGTGTTCAGAATAGAGGAAGAATTGCTAGAGATGAAACTTGTTCGCTATTTGAATTTAATCCTAAAGATGTTAAAGAAGCATGTATTGATGAGAGTTGGATGAAAGCAATGAAGGAAGAACTTGATCAGATTTCAAAGAACAAGACTTGGATCCTTGTTCATCAACCCATTAACAAGAATGTGATCGTTACTAAGTGGGTATTTAGAAATAAGTTGAATTAAGATGGTAAAGTGGTTCAGAACAAAGAAAGACTGGTATGTAAAGGTTATTCACAAATGGAAGGTATATATTTTAGTGAGACTTTTTCTCCTATTTCTAGACTTGAAGCTATTAGACTACTTCTTGCATATGTATCTTATAAGAAATTTAAGGTCTATCAAATGGATGTTAAGTATGCATTCTTAAATGGTGAACTAGAGGAAGATTTTTATATTAAGCAACCTGATGGTTTTACTCTAATAGAAGAAGGATATATAGTTTGCAAATCGCAAAAAACCTTGTATGGATTAAAGCAATACCCTAGAGCCTGGTATGCTAGATTGGATAGGTATTTGACAAAGATTGGTTTCAAAAAAGGTACGAAAAACAATAATTTATATTTCAAAATAGTTGATGGTAATGTCTTGATTGTTGAATGAAGTATTTGTTGACGATATCATATTTGGTGGAAATGATGAGTTGAGTAGAGATTTTACCGATGAAATGCAAAAAAAATTGAGATGTCTATGATCACTAAAATGAAATTTTTTCTTGGATTGCAAGTTACACAGCTAGATAAAGGAATTTTCATTACTTGGTCTAAGTATGTTAGAGAATAATTGAAGAAATTTAGTATGGAAGATTCAAAACCGGTAGGAACCCCTATGGTTACTGGTTGTAAGCTGGCTAAGGATGGTGATTCTTCTTATGTTATTCAAACATTGTATAGATCTATGATTGGTGGACTACAATATCTAACTCACTCTAGACCAAACATATCAAATGTTGTTGGAATTGCTACAAGATTTCAAGCTGAACTGGAGGAATCTCATATGGTTGTTGTGAAAAGAATTTTCAAATACTTGAAGGTTACATTTGACTATGGATTATGGTATGAAAAAATAGGATGATTTCATTCTATGTGCATACACGGATGCCGATTGGGCAGGTAATATGGATGATAGAAAAAGTACTAGTTGAGGCGCACATTCTTCTTGGGTAAGAAATTGATTTCTTGGACTAGTAAGAAGCAGGATAGTATTTCTCAATCTATTGTTGAAGCTGAATATGTTTTTGTTGCAATTAAATGTAATCAAGTCATTTGGATGAAGGAAATGTTGAAGGACATAAGGATAAACATTGATGAGCCTATTTTTATTCACTATGATAATTGTAGTGCTATAAATATTTCAAAGAACCCTATTGTGCATTCAAAGACAAAGCATATTTATATTAAGTATCATGTCTTGAGGGATAAGGTAAATGAAAAACAAGTGAAGTTGGAATTTATGTCTTCTAAGAAAGCCTTCTCGAAGGATATTTTTGAGTATCTTAGGGAAAATCTTGGAGTAATAGCCCCTTCGAATCAGAGCTAATGATGCTAAGGATAGCATCAGTCCAAAGAATGTATTATAACATTATTTTCTAGATTGATAAGTTTTGGGTACTACTCCTTAAGGGGAGCATTCTTATGACTATTTATTAGTTTGGTACTTTTGATATCTTTGGTCCTTTTCCAGTGATGTCAAAAGGGGATAAGTTGTGTGAAAAAAAAGAAGCAAGATTAGAGATTATAGAGTTTGTGTTGAAGTTGGATATTCAGAGTGATTAGGTGGATATAGAATTGACTTTGTACATTGATCAAATTTTCACTACATGTGTTATCATCAATGCCAAAGGGGGAGATTGTTGGAAGATTACTGAGCATGACAGAGTTTTGGATTTGGGTGTGCTGACATTAATATTTTGTCATTGATGTCAACATACTTGTTGTCTCGGATAGTGTGTTTAGGACGTTCAGTAAGGTGGATTTCAATTGTTCAGATTCTATGCTAAAGATCTTGAGATGTGATGGTGAGGTATTATTCTATGATGTCTTTAGATCATCTACAAAGGTTCACAGAGGTTGGTATGATAGTTTGAGTAACTTACGATTGAGTTTTTGGTTTCTAGTGTTATAGTGTTCCTGTGAGAACTAGATGAGTATTTGGTTCAGTATGACTTGGATTTGATGTTTCAAAGGTTATGAAGATGGTGATTCCATGTGTTCTTATCATTTTTTTCAAAACTAGTGTTGTTCATGATTCAGAGTACAACAAGCTATATTTTTTTTATGTCTGAGTTTGGTATTTTAGTTTTCCTATTGATCAAAGATAAAGATGAGTTCAGATTTCATATTGGAGATGATGTGAAGGATTTGGATGGTATTTATGTTTCTTGTTGGGTTTGTTGGATCATGTGATGATCATTTTATTAGTTCACATTGGTTGAGATGATCATATTTGCTTCTTTGGTAGCACGTTGTTGTTTCTTCATTTACGTCCTAGCCAACTTGATGAAGTAACATGTGATTATTGATGTTACTTCGATAGTACTTGTGTGTGTTCGACGTTGAAGATTTGGGTCCTATCTAAGTCTTAGATGACTTGTTTTGGATCACATTGGAGATTGAGCATAATGTTTATATATTTTATTGTACTAGATATTACTTGACCTAGTGGTTGATTATTCTTTGTAAACGGTATAAATGAGAGATGATTTGTAATTGAGAGTATGTGTGTGAAAGGGCGAAGATTATGTATAGGTGTGTTATGTACTAAAGGAAAAGTGTGTACTTCATTGGAACTATATTGGCAATTTGGCATAGGAGATGTTATTTCTCAGTTCTATTTTAAAGGACTATAGGTCCACACACCATTGTAATTGAAGAGAGATAAGTGAACCCAACTGAGGGCCAAATATGAGATTGTATTATGAGCAATGATCTCTAGGCAGTGAGCTTGTAGATTGGGTTGTAAGCTTGTGGTTGCAAGTGCATCCCGTGTTCTCTATTTTTCTCTTAACTGGAAGTGATTCTAACAAAGTACACTCATCTAGTGGGTTTGACTTCCACCAAGTTTTTCCTTAACCAGGTTTCCTCGAGAACAAATATTTGTGTTTTGTTCTTTGTCTTGTGGATCTTGCATTATTTTTTATATTTCATATCTAAGTGGCTAAACTGAAATTAAAGTAATTAGGTACACACAATTGATACCCTCCTCCCCTCTCTCATTTGTACTTTCCTCCTTTTGGGCCTAACACCTAAGCATGCATGGCTCTCTTTAATAAGTCCAAGAGTTGGGCTACGATATCTTCATCCAACCCTCTCTTTCTCTTTAGTGGTTTTGAAATGATGTACTCATTTTAGGGATCTTTTAATAGCTAGGGTTCTAAAATAGAAATAACCTAAGGCCCTTACAATAATTCCAAAGAGACAACAAACTATTTTTCATTTAAAGATACACAATTTTGAAAATAAGTATACAAATTTAGGGGAAAAGGTGTGTACTTACCCGTTCTCTAATATAAACTACTAGAAAGCTTGAATTGCATCATTTCTCCACACAAATCATTGTTGAAGGCTTCTTGGAACTCAAATAAATGCAGTTAATGTAAAAGTATGATAAAATTTGATAAATATTAGTAAATTTTTCCATACAATCTCCTACATGCAAATAGAGAGTTTGTAGGTATCTATTTCTCAATTATGGGTTTTTTATTCTCAATTGACATGCTATAAATCAACAGTGGTTGTGAATTTTCATTTATTAGTTCCTGCCTACCATAGGTATGCAAATGAGTAATTTTTTGAGCATATATTATGTTTTATGGTTTATAAATTTATGTATTTTTTAAAAATGTTAAAAAAACTAATAATCTCTATTTCTATTGGTTGATAGTAAAAATAATATGGAGAAAAATATTTTTTATTATAAATAAATACATAAATTTTCTAAAATTTATATCCCTTTATTACATCTCGTTCTGCTAGTTTTGCAGGCATTAAATTTCCATGTCATAAGATTTCTCTCTTCTTTAACCACCATTTTTCTTAGGTATGGAGGAGATGCAATGACTGTAGAAGCTCTTTTTGCTTGTCTCCATCAAGTTGAGATTGTGGGGATTATGGCTTATGGTTATAGGTTTTTGTAAATATTTTAGGGTTTGAATAATTTTCCTATTTCTAAATTATTACCCGCAAATGGGATCCTCCTACTGGATGCAGAGAGCCCCAATCTCAATCTTAAAAATGATGCATCTAGCCCAAAGGTTGGCTTCTGGTTATGGGATTTTGTAAAGATTTTAGGGTTTGAATAATTTTCCTATTTCTAATTTCTTACTCACTAATGGGATCCTCCTTTGGATGCATAGTGCCTAGTCTCAATCTTAAAAATTACGCCTCTAGCCCAAAGGTTGATTTCTGGTTGAGTTTTTGTAAAGATTTTAGTGTTTGAATAATTTTCCTATTTCTAAATTCCTACCTACAAATGGGATCCTCCTACTAGATGTAGAGTGCCTCATTCTCAATGTTAAAAATCATGCATCTTGCCCAAAGGCTAGTTTAGCCTATGTACTATTTTAAATGACAATCATTCAATATCAACAAAGTGCATATTTTTCTATTGTCTCTAAAGTAGAATTCAATATAGCTTAGAGGTCATCACCATGTTATTTTAGCTACAATAGGGCAGCTTCAATCTTTGGATTTAACAAAAGAGAATTTCAATCAAGTACTTGTTGAGGGAAAATCCAAGGTGGGAAAATCTCCTTAAGTTTAATATATTTTTAATTTTTTTAAAAAAATTATTACGAGGCTAATCAAAAGTAATTTGGGCACCATTTGTTTGGTGATATATTAGATGTTGTGGTGTACCACTTCATGCAACTTTTTGATCCTATAGTGGGCATCTTAGGTGATTGCTTTTTTATTTTAAGGTTTATTTTATGTAGAAGATTTTGGATTCATGCAATTGTTTTAATCATTCATACTTGTATTCTAGGTGTGGTAGAGCTTGCAGAGTTAGATGAGCCACTTGTGAAGCTTTATATAAAGGGTTGATTTTGGCACAAAAGATCCATAGTGTTGGAAGGCTTAGCACTTACTTATAAAAGAGAATACCTATAAGTAGATTTATACTGGTTATATGTGCTTAGATGCACTTTCCATCACTTCTTAAAGTGCTTTATTACTATGCCTGATTGCTCCAAGTTTTTTTCCTTCACCTAAAATGATATGTGTACTCTCGTCTCAAGTTATTTTCTACTTTTTAGGACATTCTAGGGTAAAAGAAGGTGTCATATGTTGCAAAAACATCAAACAAAATAATTAAAATTCCAAATTATTTGCACACAAATTTATAATACAATGATAATATATTTGTTTTTTAATTTTCTATCATAGGGTTTTTTAGTTCTTTAAAAGACTTGTTTCTACATTAGAACTTGATCCTCATCTTCTTTATACTTTTTGACAGACAATTGTAAATAAATTTCATCTCTAGATGCTCTTAACATCAACATTTGTATTTTCATCAACATCAGAGTTGATATTTGGATATTACCTATTGGACTACTTCAGGGTTTTTGAAAGACAAATTGGATCCAACAAATGTTTTGTGAGTGCATGCTACTAACCTTACAAATGAAATCCAAAATAATGGTTGTTTTATAGTATATGAGTTGCGGGAGGAGAAAACATGCACTAATATGTATAAAACAGTATGCTTGATTAAATGCAAAAAAATATAATTACATAAGGGTCTTGTTGGTTGTTGGAATTAAATAACGTTGAAATTGTCAAATTCCAATATATGACAATTTTAGAAGTTTTAAATCCGAAAAATAGTTTTTGGAATATGGATGGAATCATTTGGTTCACCAAGAATTCATAATGAGAAGATGGCAAATGTTGTTTCCATATGGATTTCAAAATATTATAATTTTTTCTTTACCCCCAATTCCCATTTAAGTGGAATTAGAATTGACTTTTCAATTCCACCTATTTAGATGGAAGATTCAAATGTTGGTTTTGGGGGTAAATGGGAATTAACAAATCCCTATCCTAGTTGCATTTGTTTAACACAAACATCGAAAATGTCAATCCTAGGATTTGGCAATCCCAATTCCAGTCTAATTTTAGCAAATAAACAAGCCCTAACAACTGTCAACATATTCATAGGGCCTAAAACCTATTCTAGAACTGTTTGGACATAACAACACTTTTGAATCAACTTTTATATAATTTGATGTCAGGTCAATTTGCTGAATATACTTTTAAATTTTAATATTTGAGGACTTACAATAGCTCAGAGGAAACTACATGTTGTATTTCTAATTTATTAAAAGGTCAATGTTTAACCCAAGTAGGGAATTTTTGCTTCCACTTTTGGAGTCCTATTTTTGGTTATTGAATTATTTATCTAGTGTACCTTAGATATTGTTCTATAATTTCTAATGATTCCTAACTTACACCCCAAGGATTTTATAGGAAGAGAATGGAAAGAACTGATAGCATAAGTTGTACAAAGAACACAATTATACGAGCCATGCTTGTTATTTCATATATCTTTTTTTGTGCAGAAAGTGCTCTAGGTATTGAACCATGTAATGGAACTACCATTTTCTTTAGATTAAAAAAACATAAAAATCACATTTGTTGTGTGTATCTTGCAACTAGATGCCATACTTTATTTTGAATTCCTATCATTCTTTCTAATAAGGATAAGATTGATGAAATAGTTAAATTAAAAAAGGAAACATACACTCTGTACCTGTCAATTTATGGACTAAGATTTAAAATATCAGGGGTTAAATTGTACTTAACTTTGAAAGACATTATTGGGAGTTAAATCAATCCAAGTCTTTTCAAGTTAAGGTTGTAAAGAAAGTATGCCTAGTGAATAGTATTTTTCTCGGATAAGCTTTGGATTCCATAGCCACCTAACTTCTCACTATTTTTTTGTGATTTGCATACCTTCATGGTGGGAAGGGTTTTTGTGACCCTACTCTACCCTCCCCCCCATCTATTTTTCATCTCTTACAAATTCTACCTTCTAGCATTAATATTGTTGATTGTAGGTAAATTGACTCTGAAAGAAGGCTACCTTGATGCTTTAGGTCAAAAAAATCTTCTCCAATAGCCTCAAATGTGTTTTTCCCCAATCTTGAATCCATACTAATGGTAGAAGTCATCACATAAATTTGTTGCTTGTTTCGTTGATACATTCTTAAAATGTGTATGTGTGGATACTTTGTAGAACTTTGGCTAAGTTCTTAGGCACTTTAAAAATGTTATATCTTTTGTTTGGGGGTCAAAAATATCATGTTTCAAATTATTTATAATCATGGATGGATATTTCACAATCATTTGATGCAATTTTTCAAGCAGATTCATGGTTTGTGGCTTCTAGTGGCCTCTTTCTAAATTTCTTGTCTATTTACTTTGATGCATAGTTAAATGTGCTCAAGTAAGTAATAGTTTGATTAAGGCTTCCCCTTTCTCCCATTACTTCTCATCTTTCAAATTGTTGTTGTGTGGTTTTCCTATTTTTTAGTCATATTTGAAACCAAAGAAGAGAGGGAGGCAATTTTTCAAGAAGGTCAATGGTTAATGGGTTCTTAGGCTTTCATTCTGAAATTTTAATACACTTTCTTTTTTTATAGAGGTGGATGTACCCAAGGAAGTGCTGATTTGGGTAAGGCTCCCATTTCTCCCATTGTATTTTGGAATATATTTTATGAAAAATCATTGGTAATAAAATTGGCAAATTCCATGATTGGATCCCTCACAAATTCTCTAGTGTTGATTCTACTCACATGTGTTCTTGTAAATCTAAGAAAGGCCTACTTGAAGTAATTGGACTCAAGATTTATGATTGGTTGCATACTCAAATTTTATATTGCAAACACTTACCTTTCAAATGCTTATATTTCCATGAATATGATCATTTTTTAAGTGATTTACCTCTCTGTCAAGAATTCCTAGCTGGTCAAGATCTGCAGAAATGATGGATCCCAAAATATTCAAGAAAAAAAGAAAGAGAAGATCTATGTTCAATTGGAATCTTTCCCTTGTGAACTTAAACAAATCTGTTACCCCCCTCCTCTGACCGAGATAGTGTTATTCAATCCAAATCAAACCCCAAAGAGAGGATTCAAAAACCTTTCTAGAAGACCTACCTGAAGAACTTTTGGAAGAAGCAGATACATTACCAAAACTAAAATGGTATATTATGTCATTATTCTTGGGACTAGTCTTGAACTTATCCTTACTGAAATATTACCAATCTAGGAAGGAAAACAATCAATAAATCTATTTTAAGAAGCAAAGCATTATGTAGTGGCTAAGATCCAAATGAATTTCAAAGATTCCTTCAAAGGCAAGAAGCTCTCTAAAAAATGGTAGTGCTATTATTGAATTTTCAGGGCTTAGTTGGTGCCCTAAAGGAAAATTGCCTCAAGGATTTCTTTAAAAAATATTATCTTGCCTTGATAGGAATCAAAAAATGAAACTTGATCAATTCAACATGGTTGACTCTTGGAGATCTATTTGGAACAGTTTTGAATTGGATGTCATCAACACAAAAGGGGGCTCTAAAAGCCTCCTCATTGTTTGAGATTATAATAATCTTAGTAGGATTGATGGGAAACCAAAGTGACTTTAGCTTTCTTTAGCTTTTCAAATCATATTGTGTATTTTAGTATGTTAATATCTATATTATTTTAGCTGTAACATGGTAGTTGCAATCTCTGGATTTAAATAAAGAGAATGCCAATCAAGTACTTGTTGAGGCAAAAATATGAGGTGGGTAAATCTCCTTAAGTAATATTTATTTCTATTTTTTAAAGATTTTTATTACTGGGCTAATCAGAAGTGATGTGGGCACCATTTGTTTGGTGATATATTAGATGTTGTGGTGTACCAGTTCATGCAACTTTTTTATCCTATAATGGGCATCACAAGTGCTTTCTTTTTTCATTTTAAGATTTATTTTATATAGAGGGTTTTGGGTTCATACAATTATGTTAATCTTTCATAAGTGTTCCAATTGTGGTAGAGCTTGTAGAGTTAGATGGACCCTTTGTGATAGTTAGATGGGCCCTTTGTGAAGCTTTGTCTAAAGGGTCAATTTTGGCACAAAAGATACATAGTGCTAGCGAGGCTTGGCACTTACAAAAGAGAATAATAAAAATGGATTTATGCTAGGTATATGTGTTTCTTTATGTGAGTACATTAAATAGGCTTATGTAAATATTAAGGGAAAAATATATTAAGAGATTTTTCCCTAAAATTGTTTTCAATGGGGGATTCATTGAGTCAAAATTATTTAGAAATTAAAAGTAGTTCAATTGCATTTCATAGATTTAAAACTTGTGTCAACCATCATCCTTATTTTGAAAAATACAAACCCACCCAAATGCCTAGACTCCTCTTTGTCCCTATTTTCATGGTTAGGAGCTTTTAGTCTTAATCTAGAGAGGTTTAAAATAGGAGACCTCTCCCTCACTAGACCAATATGTTAATGGAACACATAGGCACATTCCCAAATTCTTCTAGGTTAGTCAGAGTCTACAATGATGCTTGATTTGCTAAATTTTGGAGGAATCGGGTTTATAAAATTTCTAAACATAACTACAGCTTGAGTATTTAAAATATTTCTCGGCCAGATTATTTTTCAATATATAATTCAATTTTTAAAAGTTCTTACTAATTTTTTTATTCAACTTCCCAGGGGAATTTTTGTTGCCCACTACGTGACTTTGGTAAATTGCTACCATCTCTTACTACTAGGCTAGTCTCTAGATATTATTTTTGCTTCAGAACTTAATGTTTGACCAACACTATTTTAAAAAATCAAATCATAAAGCATCAATTGAACACAAAAGCACAACAACCAAATATTCCTCTGAGACATGCCTAACCAGTTATATGCATTAAACTAGTTTTTTTGGCACATGATTTGTTGATAGGTTACCTCAAAGATATGTGTTCTTGTTGTCTACAATAATTTTAGCATACACAAAATAGATTTGTTGAAAAGGCACTAGAAAATTTCAAGAAAATATAATTGGCAGGTGTAAATCCATATTTTACAACCTTTACTAGCCTCCACACTACTTGTGGACAAAGAAATTTTGTGATTTGTACTACAATTGAATTGGTACACATTCATGCAAAATGTGGAAGCATAAAAAAGGGACATGAATTGTTTGATAGGATGCCTCAAAGAGAAGTGATCTCATGGACTACAATGATTGCATGATCTCCACAAAATGATTTTACTTAAAAGACTTTAGAAACTTTCAAGCAAATGTATTTTTTTTATTCCAAATTGTTTAAATGATGAATTAAGATAATGAAAGTAATCTCTAACTATACAATTTTCTATCCTTCAAAACAAGGGTCTTACAAAGATACTTGACTCTACAAGCATTCCTGATTAAATTTTTCTGCTATAGCATGTGTACTTATTTTTCTCTTTATTTTACAATCACCCGTGCAAAGTATTAACAAGATTTATGAATTTATTGACTCAAACATGTCTGATGTGAAGGAGAAAGAATGTGTTTCTTCATCATTAATAAAAATTCTTAACATTATGAATTGTAAACTCCTTAATTAGTATATAATAGTAGCATCAACAAATCTCTTCAATTGCAGCATTAATTTCTTATTGAACTAATTTCCTTTCCTTTTCCTTTTTATTTTATTATGCACTCACATTTCATCTTTTTTCACGCACTTCCTCTTTAATAAAGGTAATGACAATATCAATAACGTCGCTAAGAAAAATGAGGTTTATCCATCATTTTGTTAAATTGTCTTACTATGTGCTCAATTAAAATTTGCTCACATTCATTTTATGCAAGCATCTATTTTCTATATTTAGTTTTAAATATCTTATTGCCACTCCATAATACACTTTTCTCCCCATTAAGATTGGTTGCAATTTTCTTAGCAATTGTTTATTGCCTTTTCTTCCTTCCTGACATTTCAACATTAAATTCCACTACAGATATGACTAGGATATTTGACTTATGATTTTTAAATGACTTGAATGCTAATGCCACTTTGGTCATAGTTTACTTTATCAGTAGAATATCAAAGTCTTGTTCAAAAGAGTAGATCTTAAGCTGAATTTGGGGTGTCTTTGATGATCATAAATAGGTTGTAAAAATAATATTTTAATAGTTTTATCTTGTATATGTTGCATTAGTGTTGGATATTGGAAGATTGTTTATGGGATATGGGGTTGGTTGTACTTCTACATAGTATGTCTCCTTTTTATATAAGGTTTTAGTGTTGATGTTTATCCTCTTATTTAATGGGGATGAATCAACATGATTACTCATTTTACTAACATATACAACATTTTGAGATCTAATTATGTTTTTTGTGTGAATTTATTTTAATTCCTTCTACTTTTAACACCTGGATAGGTTATTGTTTACATAAATAAAATAACTCTGAAGAACATGAGAGGAGAACTCACAAATACAAATCAAGTCAATCTTTGGCTAGAGTCATTAAAATAGATGGGTACGAAGATGATTAAAATAGATAGAATTATATCAATTACAAATTAGTAGCAACATCATTGCACTTCATTATGCTCGTTGTAGTGGTTTCACACTTTTCCATTCTATATCTAAATGGATATATTTGTTAGTGTTGACTAGCAGTATATCTTTTATCATAGTTGATCTTAGCTCAAGGCTTCATTCCATTTTTTGTTGTGGAATATCTTATAAAATCTCCATTAAGGTTTCCAAGTATTTTTGTACATTTCAACTCTTTTCACCATACTATCCAATATAAATTTTGTCCATCTACATTGACAATATTTGTATTGATAAATGTAAGATCAATCCCTTCTTCTTAATTGGGCGCTTCAATTAGGATGACATGTTCAAATTCCTAAAGTGAAGACAAATCTACAACATATTGAAACTATGAGCTTCTATTTTAGATCCCATGGTTGGCCTTTTTAAAAAAAAATCTTTTAGAGATAAAATTGTAATTTATGTGTTCAAAATTCACTGGTCTTCTAAAGCCATTAGGTTGTATTATAGAACTTATGCATCACAGTTGCATTTTGTCCAATCTAGCAAATTTTGGTGAAAGAAACCAATAATCGAATTCACTTGGAACTTGAGCAAAGAGTTGTTGGAAAATTGGCTAGGTAGGATATCATGATGTTGTCATTTATGGCAACATATTATCAGTATTTAGTCAATAGGACTTAAGGATGAAGTTTTGGGATAAGGACTTAAAAAACTGTCTAAGTATCATAGGATTTATCTGTTAGCACATAGATTATTTTGGTTAGCACAGTTCACAAAGATATTTCTAGCACATGCACACTTGGGTACAGATAGTACATAGTGTGTAGATTCTACATCTAAAAGTGTATAACTGTACGACCTGTACGGACAAAGTTATTATTGTTTTATAGAAACAATGTTGAGCCAACAAAATAAAGTAATAGCTAGTAAATGTATATTTTGGGTTAAGGGATTATTTTTTTCATCAAAATAATGACTTAACTAATTAGGGACGATAACCTAGATATTAACCCTAAGTCAGAAAGAAGTAACTTTATGTTTTGGGAAGCGTGTAATGAAGTGAAGGTTGATTGGAAGGTTATTGTGTAATAGCTTGTATAAAGGAAAGAAACTTATAATGTGAAGTAGTAGCATTTTATTGTATTGATGCATATTGTTGTATTATGTGAATTATGTTGTATGATCAAAGCAATATGATTTTGTGATAAGTTTTGTAAAGACCATCAAAGGCAAATTAGAATATTGAAGATATTCAGCAGTAATGAAAGGTTTTGTTCATTATCTTTTGTATTGAAGATTATCATTGTACATGGCATGTTTGGGCAGTGAGCTCATCTTGCATACATACTATTGTATTTTATAATATCAACTCCTAACAGAGTTGAGGCTTCTAACAAGGCCTCAGTCCTCTAACAAGGACCGAGACACTATACAGGTGTAATAGACTCCTCGCAGGGACAATATCTTTCACAAGATAATTTTGATTAGTGGATCATTTATGGGTACCATCCCCACCGAGGTTTTCCCTTGGCTAGGGTTTCCTCGATAACAAATATGGTGTTATGAGCTCCATTGTTTTATGGTTGTGTTTATTGTTCAGTTTATTTAGTTTAGTTTCTTATGCAACTTAAAAGTTAATTAATAATATCCATACTTGGGCAAAAGTTAAAATTTGTGAAATACTAATTCACCCCCCCTCCCTCTCAATATTTCCTATTCTAACAATTGGTATCAAAGAACATTTACTCAAAGAAGGCCTAACAGCTTGAGTAAGATCTCTATGGATGGATCAGTTGTAGAAGAACCTAGAAGAAGCTCTTGAGAAGATTGATATTCTTGTTGAAGAAAGAGATACTTTGAAGAACAAGTATGAAAGTGCAAAAAACTACATTGATAAATTAAAAGATAAGATAGAAGATCTTAAATCAAAGATAGAGCCTAAGAATCAGATCAAGGATAGTGATGAAGTTTCAAAATTGAAAAAGGAGAATGAGATCCTGAAGCATGAAGTAAAGATTAAAGATCTAAAGTTAAGCTTGAAAGATGATAACAATAAAATTGAATCATATTTGAAGTCTGAAAATATAGATCTAAGGTCTAATCTTGCCAAAATAACATCCAATCTTGAGACTACAAAGTTGCAGTATACTGAACTTCAGACGTATAATACTATTGTGAAAGGAGAGCTAACTCAATCTAAGCAACATCTTGAGAAATTGTATTCCAGTAGTGAATTAACTGATGAGCATATTTGTTTTTAGAGACCTTCTTATGATAAGACTGGTCTTGGATATCTTGAAGAAAAATTCTCAAAGAAGACTGAAGAATGTAAAGAACCAGATCCTATAATCCAACAACCTGAGAACAAGGAAGAAGAAAAATAAAACAAAATTGAGTCTAATCAGTCTGAAGATGTACCTAAGAAACCTAAGAAATTTGAATCACCTAAAGAAGTGTGGAACAAAT
This sequence comes from Chamaecyparis obtusa, assembly GCA_027943335.1. NCBI lineage: Eukaryota > Viridiplantae > Streptophyta > Pinopsida > Cupressales > Cupressaceae > Chamaecyparis > Chamaecyparis obtusa. Next base: position 20,893 of record BSBK01000349.1, on the reverse strand, counting down.
TCAAAGGTAGTTATTATGCATGCAATTTATTTGGACACATGAAAAAGGATTGTACAAGTAAGCAATTTAAACATATCTCTGGTTATTGTTATAACTGTCATGGTTTTGGTCATAGAGCTATTGATTACAAGAAACCTAGATCTAGTAATAAAGATAGTAGTAGAATGTTGAGAGGTGCTAACCCTGTAGATAAAATACCTATTGAAGCAACCAATGTTATAAGGAATGGAGTTGTGTGTTATAAATGCAACAACTTTGGACATATTTATAGAAATTGTAGATCACATATCAGTCAGTCGGGACCGAGATATGGAAACAATGTTATAGTTTGTCAAATCTGTAACAACATGTCACACACAACAAGATATTGTAGAATGAACAACATGAGGAATTCTAATCCTAGAAGAAACATGAACTACACCAGGAGGAACGAAGTTAATAGAAATAGTCAGAAAGTAAATAGAAACATCAAGGAAGATATTGTAATTTTCAAAGCTACATATCCAAAAAGTGCATCCACTATATTGGGAAGTCAGTCAAGTGAAGCATTTGAAAGTAAGTTGGAATCAATCCTAAACCCATCTAAATTTGATTAAGCATCATATTTCGTCAATTAAATGAAAGAAAAAGCATCAAAATTGTATAGTAGATAGCAGAATTTGAATCAGGTCTTGTGCAGTTAGTATTTGATAATAAATTATGTAAAAAAGCTATGGTTAAGAGCACATGATATTTTGAGCTTTTATGGAAGTGTGCAAAGAAAAATAAGTTCGCTGATGAATAGAGACAACCTTTTTGGCAATTATGTACTTGCACAATTAATGCAAAGATCAATCTGAGGTTATTTATGGATCAAAATTGAAGTTGTAAGCACCATTTGATCAAGCAAGAGTTAAAGAAGTGTTTAGAGCAAGTTGAAGAGAAGAATTGAACTGTTTGAAGTAGATTTGAAAGCATTTCTCAACAAGCCCTAATTTCACGATTCCAAGGTATTTATCATTTGTGCAACTATATTTTGAAAGGTTTAATTTGAAGAAAAGGAGTCATCTATGGTTAGTGATGTGAGTGAGAGACCTAGGTATAAGTTTAAGAAACACCCATATATCTCTACTAAGGATGATCCAGTAGGATCATTTTCACAAGCACCACCTAGGGTTTTACATGTTGAAGATATTTGTGCTTATATCCACTGCAAGTTTGAATCATTAGGTGATAATGAAATTCACAAATATTTAAGCCTTATGTACAACAACAACTTGTCATTCAAGGAAGGGTTTGAGCATTTAGATTATTTGAACATTACCAAGCATATTTTCTTCACTGAGTTTGATAATCATGAATGGACGAAAATCATTTTGAGTTGCATTCACGAAGATATGTTTTGGGTAGGAGATGTACCTATTGTTATTGATAATAAGATTATTCATAAACTCACTGGTTTGAGAAATGAGGGTAGTAACCCTGTTAATACTAAGAATGTTATGAAACTAGTTGAATCTAACCTTAAAATAAAATCTGATGGAAGGAACATGAAGGTAGACATGATAGAAAAAGTTGACATCAGATTGGTAAGAAAAAAATATAGGATATAAGATGAATTAAAGATCCAGGTTGAACTCTATCCCATCAGGATTCATTCATACAGCATACATGATGATCGTTGAGAAAGAAAAAGTGAACATGTGTGAGATTATGAGACAACAGTTGTTAGATAACATAGATAGATTAAAGAATAAAAAGAATGCAACATTCAAATTTGAGTCATTGATAATACACCTATTCTTCCAAGTGATGGAAAAGTTTCCTGGTATACCAAACTATGAATGGAAATCCAAAAGATGCATAATGGATGTAGTGACATAGTACTACAGGAAGAAATCGGAAGAGAGGATCACAGGAGATATAACTAAAATGATGAAGAGTTTCCAAGCAAAGATGAAACAAAGATCTAGAATTCTACCTGCATTAGTAGAAAAATATAAAAATGATATTTTTTTTATGGTAGAAAGTGACATGACATGTATGGAAGCAGTAGAACCAAGGGTAAAGTTCATTGATCCTATAAGATATGAAATGTTTGAGGAAGTAATTGAAGGATGTGCAAAGATTATCCTTGAATCAGATAAAAATAAGGAATGTCCTAGATGGGGTACCTATGAGGAAAAGATTAAAGAATTTTACCAAGAGTTATATGCTAAGGATATAAGAAGAAACGTTGATAAAACAATTGACAACATCTTGAAGGAGACTGGAATGAGCAAAGAGGAATATAAGGAAGCCTTAAAAATTGCAAGTGTGGTTAGAGCAAGTGGGAAGCCATATATTTTAATCAAACCATTATCTATTAGAACTGAAGGTGTAACAATTTCAGTGCCATCCATGCAATCACATGCAACACCTTATGCAGTTGTATCACAAGAGAAACCACAAGTCAATCCCATTCACCAAGAAAGAAAAGAAGATATAAATGTCTTTGATGTAGAGTCAGACACCTCACCATCCACTAGAAGATCATCAAGATTGGTTTAAGTTAAGAAAGAACCTACAGATGCTCCAAAGCATAAAAGAATGAAACAAATGGCAGCAGGACTAGGTAAGAGACAAAAAGTATTAACACCTTTTAAAAATAAAAAGTCAAGAACCCCTAAGAAAGAAGAGAAGAAGGAAAAATTAGAGAGTACGAGAAAATGTAGAAAACCATGGAAGCCTAAGATTGAAAATATCAATAGCACAATCATCTATAATGGCAATTTTGTATAGTTAAACAAGTTTTACAGTTTGTATGATAACTTTGAAAACTTCAGTTAGAGAATGTAGTGATAAGGTGTATGATTTTAAAGAATAAGAAATTTGAGGACATTAGAGGACAAATTCCTAATGAATTGAATGAAAGAATTGTAAAAAGGAAAATGAGAGTTCATGATGAAGACATGAAAATCAGAGAGAATATGATCAGAAAAATATGTGCATTAAACAATGATGAACATCTTAAGAGTCTCATGAAGACACTTGAACCTCACCTAAGAACTAGAACAAGAGCATTACTGATCATGGGAGGAAATTATGAAGAAGTTAACAAGAAAAATGAGGAAGCTATAGTGTTGATGATGTCAACCATTCAGACCACTGAGGCAATAACATCCACAATAGTACCACAAGTAACCATTGGTAATGACAACATGTACATTGACAACACAAGTGTCACAATAGATACCACAGAAGATCCATTTACGGACTATAGTGAAAACATTGTTGACAATTTGGTAGAAGAAGAAGAGTTGAAGAAGAAGGAAGAAGAGGAAATACTGAAAGCTCAAGAAGATGAGAAGAAGAGAGAAGAAGAAGAAAAGATTAAGGAAGAAAAAGAAAAGAAACAAAAAGAGGAGGAAGAAAAGAGAAAAAGAGATAAAGAAAAGGAAAAGGAGGATAAGATTAGAGAAATCACAGAGGAAATGAAAAACAAATGGAATCAAATTGTATAAGAATCAGCAATTGTACCACAATGAGGCACACCGAGACTGAGGTTGATAATTTTTTTTTCCAACTTGAAGCTGACATATTATTCCAAACCCCAGTGAAACCAAAGATTCAATTAGAAGCAGCATTGTAGAACCTATCAGGAGATGATGATGATCAAGTTGAGCTAATATCATCATTAAAAAAAATCTTTGAAAAGAATAAGCAAGTAAAAAGTTTCCAAAATCATTGATGTTAGTCATAGAGAAGCTGTAGAGTATTATAATAGAAAATGTATCTGAAACTCAGCCACAAGAGAGAGAAAGTGTGGTAATGAAGGCATTTGACAATGAGTTCTCATAGTTATCTAAGGTAGCAGCCACCAAAGCACAAACCAAACACAATGCACAGTTGTTTAATACTATTTGTTAGAATATTAGAAATGACTTAATTGTGCTAGACACTAGAATAAAGGAACTAAGGAGATTTGAAATTGAAGGAAAGACACTACATGGTTAGTGCACATTGGCACATAATTTTGTTAAAGACATAAATGAGAAGTTGAATAAGAAATAGGAAAATCTACAAAAATTTGTCAAAGAACTTCAGTAGCCTGACATGAAGATTGAAGATTTGGGAAATAGAATTGCAAAGACTTATAATGACATAAGTCTGATTGAGCTTGAAAGAGAGAATGTCATTAAAATATTTTCATTTTTAAGAGAGCAATTAACTATGAAGATAGCCATATTTCAAAAGCAATTGAATGAATGCCTTAAGGCTAAGTCATCTTATGAAAAGTTTGCATATTCAGATTTGAATGTAGTTGAAATTGATTCCTATGGGCTATGCACCCTTATTAGTGTCCCTAAAGAAGTTAAAATTACATGGATCAAAGAATTCAAGAACTTGACAAAGAGTTTTTCTAATTGCATATCGAGGATATCAAACCTAGCATAGAAGAGGTAACACAATTTTGACTTGTATATATAGTTTTTGGCATCATCTTTGTCATTGATGTCAAAGGGGGAGAAATAGTAGATAATTGTCAAGTATGTAATAAGGAGTAAATAATGTAGATAGTATAGCCAAAGGGGGAGTATTGGACTATGTAAAGATGGTATATGTAAATAATCGATCCATAAACTTTTTCAAATCTTGTAATGGTCGTGTAACACAATGTTACAAAATGTTACAAGTTTTTAGAGTTTAGAGTTTTGATGTTTTGGGACTTAGCCAATTTTCCCATATGTTTCCATCAATGAAAAAGAGGGAGATTGTTGGAAATTTGGCTAGGTAGGATATCGTGATGTTGTCATTTATGGCAACATATTATCAGTATTAAGTCAACAGGACTTAAGAATGAAGTTTTGGGATAAGGACTTAGAAAATTGTCTAAGTATTACAAGATTTATCTGTCAACACATTTTGGTCAATGCAATTCACAAAGATATTTCCAATACGTGCGCACTTGGGTATGGATAGTACAGAGTGTGTAGATTCTACATCTAAAAGTGCATGCATGCATGACTTGTACGAACAAAGTTATTATTATTTTATAGAAATAATGTTGAGCCAACAGAACAAAGTAATAGCTAGTAAATGTATATTTTGGGTTAAGGGATTATTTTGTTCATCAAAATAATGAATTAACTAATTAGGGATGACATCCTAGATGTTAACCCTAAGTCAACAATAAGTAACTTTATGTTTTCGGAAGCATGTAATGAAGTGAAGGTTGACTGAAAGGTTATTTTGTAGTAGTTGTTAATCTCTATTGAGCATTTTAGGTTGCCATTAGTATCAAAGGATAGTAAACAGGTCGGCCGATTACTTATATTGAGTCAATCAATAACCAGAAGAAAGACAGAGTAGTTGGTAAGGTCTTTACACTGAGCATCACACAGTTAACCGAGCACCAGCAACACCGACACTGACAGTTAGTAAACATTGAGTATCGTAGTATACACCAAGCAGATTATACAGTGTTTACTGATGATCACATAAAATGGCATAGTAATCTGAAATGGCACATTCTTCTATGCAAATGGTTACAACAGATCGTAAAATGGTTTACCAAGATCGAGGAGCATTTATTGTAAATAGATACTCATTAAATGTAATGTTTATCTTATTGTAATAGTTGATCTAGGTTATTTTGCACCATAGATCTTAGGGTTATGATTATTTCTGTAACCTAATTTTTGCTAAGGCAGCAAAACATAACACTATATATTTTGTTTGTTCGCACCATTTTACAAGGTTGGGTGAACTAATATATATGAATCATGAAGCACTTGAAGAAATTGCCTATCTTCAAGACAATTAGTTTACCAAGCAGAACAGAGCATAGAGGATATCAGATTGAGTAGAATCAGAGAAGGCAACCGAGAAAAACAAAGTAGAAAACCATCACAGATAAGGTGATATTTTGATGAGCACTTATAGATATGTTTCAGACAATTGAGTTGTCAACTAGCAGATATTTACCTATTACTTTCTGACAATTGTGATAGAGTTTTGATAAATCTCTTAACATAGTAGACTTAACAGTCTTATGTAAATCTCTTAACCGAGTACACACTTCATTAGTGTTGTTTAAATCCTATAACTAGGTAGATCTAGCTAATCTGACATGTTACTCCTAATAGGGTAAGATCACCATAAGTGATCAAAACTTGTAGCCTTAACAGGAAAACCTTTTCTATCTATAGTAGTGAAGAATTTGTGGGTGTCATCCCCACCGCAGTTTTTACCTTCTTACAAGGGTTTATGCGTTACCAAAATACTTGTGTTATGTGATTGTCATATTGATTTCATGTCATTTACTTTCTTAAGTTAACTAGATGATTGATTTATACAATTGTATTCAATTTATTTTGATCGGTTATCACAGTATTCAGTTATAGATCAGAAAGGTTTTTACAAGAAAAGTTTTGTAGGCACTAATTCACCCCTCCCCTCTCAGTACCTATCTCTCCTAATTCCAACAATTGGTATCAGAGCACAGTTCTCTTGTTGAAAAGTCTAACCACTGAAGGGTAAAGATCTAAGTCATGGAGAGATACAAACTTGACAAGACTATTGAGAATCAGAAGATACAAATACAGATGTTTGTGGAATAGTATAAACAAGCCAAGGAAGAACTAAAGAAATTACTAGTTGAAAGGAAGAACCTTGCAATTCAGCTAAATGAAATTAGTTATCATGAAGAACCTATTGATGAAATATTTGATCATATTGGATCAAGCTCTGGAAGCATCTTTGGTGGATCCGAAAGCATAATCTCTAGATTATCTGAAAAGAATCAACATCTATCTGAGCAAGTGAAAGCACTTCAAATTGGTCATGAATCTCAAATGGTGAGAATGGTGGAAATCATGAACAATGCTAGACAAGCTGAACAAGATCAAAATCTAGCTATTGAAGACCGAAGACTGATGACTAAACAACTTCAAGCAAAAGAAAGTGAAATACAGAGACTTGCTAATCGTCACTTCCAAGTATCAAATCAGATGATGACAGTCAATCAAGAAATGAACCGAGTAAATGGAGAATTATCAAGAAGACTTGAAGATGTTGTAATACTCAGAGAAGATAATGAAAAACTAAGAAATGAAATAAAGACACAAAAGCAACACAATGAAATGATGAAGATAGCTTAGGACAGTTCTAAAAAGATTGATGATTTCCTAACTAATCAAAGGAGATTCAGAAGCAGAACCGGTATAGGCTACACTGGTGAAGGTGAATCATCACAACAAGATGAAAAAGTCAACAACAATCAAAATAAAAAAACCTAAAGTGATGACATCTTACCACTATGGAAAACTAGGGCATACATCTAATGTGTGCAGAAGCAAAGCACAAGGTAAACCTCTTGTCATTCCTAAGTTCAATGGATATTGTTATTATTGTGGTAAGTTTGGACATCCAGCTTATGAATGTAGAGCTAAGAAGAATGAAATTGCTAATAATACTTCTGAGGAGAAAATATGCTATACTTGTAATAAGCATGGACACACTGCAAGGGACTGCAAGGTGAAAATGAAACAAGTCTGGACACCTAAAGAGAAACTACAATGAAAACCATATCAACCAAAGAGACAAGGTAACTCATATGTTTGGGATTATAATACATGGACTAATTGTACTACATGTGGTCGGTATGGACATATTGCAGCAAACTATTACAGAAAGAGTTGGATTGGACAATCAAGAAACTAGACAAATGCAGGAATGGCATGTATGCATTGTCACAAGGTCGATCATGTAAGCAAGAACTGCAAAGACCGAGCACCAGATGAAAACCATATATTTGAAAGTGGATATAACATTGCAAAAATTACGAAGTTAAGGAACACAATGTGGAAGAAGGCATCTAATGAGAATGTTGAGTCAAGTAACATTGTCGGTAAAACCTCGTCCACTAGATTGGGTGACATCGGTACCTCCACTTAAGATGACAAAGGTATGTATGGAACTGACATTTTAAATGATCACATTTTACATACAGTTCCTTATATATGATGCACAAATACCAAATTTGCATGAATAAAGATGCACCATGGTTTATGTGTTATAAGTTTACAAATGTCATATAGTCGGTAAAAGAAGAAACGTGAGTTGGTTACCTATCGGTAATCACTATACAAGGTTAACCGACAACATTGCAAACCAATGAAGAAATTCTATGTTAACCAAGCAAAAGAAATTATAGACATAATCGAGCTGACAACTGTTTCGTATCAAAAGTTAGGTCACGCATTTAATGCATCAAAGTTTGAGCGGGAACATCAAAAAGTCTATATATACGCAGAAAAAGAGTTCATTGTTACATTGCGACTTCGAAGAATAGAGATTTTTCAGAGAAGATTTTGAGCTAAAGATTTTTAGAATAGATTCAAAGCTACTATAGATCGAACCGACAACAATTCTTCGACGATAACGAGTAAGTTCATCTGCCTATCGAACATTGGTTATCTATCATTTTCCAAAACCCTAGAAACAATTTATGGCATCGACATCGACTGCAAGCAAATCGCAGAACATTGAGGAGGAAGTAGAATTAATTGTTAGGGCACATTTTGCCAAGGAGAAATTCAAACCTCATCCCAAGGTCGTAGCACAAACAGATGATATGGGTGCATTTTTGAGTATTCCAGATAGGGTTTTGTTAACAAAAGACATTAGGGCCTATATTTACTACAAAATCGGTGAAGTATGTGATTTTGAGACTATTACTGCTTATCAAAAAATCTGTGGACCGGATGGTAAGATTAAATCTGAATACAAGAAGATTGAGGAGTCAGGGTTACGGTGTTTCACATACTTCCCGCAATCCTTTCACAATGACTGGATAAGAATTGTGCTAAGCAGATTTCATGATGGCAAATTCTGGTTAGATAAACCCGTTGAGGTCACTAAGAAGATTATCAATAGGGTTACTGGGTACCCTACAACCGACAAAGCCAAGACCTTTTGAAGTTCATCTTGTCCTGACGTTGAAAAGAATACTAGAGCTCAATGGGATTGTAGGGCACTGAAGATATCAACTATCAAAGATCCAGCGATAAAATTCACAGCTCATGTCATCGGGCATTCCAATCTAGCAGACCAAATAGTGTACCCTACAGCGCCGTGGACATGGTTTACAAAATTGTGAAGAAAGATTACCAAGTTGATCTTGCCGAGCTACTACTACACCAACTGCATGACAATATGAAGACAATAAAAGAAAAGAAGTCTAATACATGTAAGTACAGATCACTACTTGTATGTACATTTCTCTATCTACAAAAATATGTACCAAGTATCGGTAAAGTAAACTGGCAATCGAACAAACCGATAATTGCACAAATCGGTGAAATGATGAAAAGTCTAGGAGACAATTTGAATAAGGAATTCAATGCATATTTCAAGGAATTTCAAACAAAAATGCAACAAAGAAGTAGAATTCCAAAGGAATTAGTAAGTAAATTTGAAGATGATATATGCTTTGTAGTTAGCATAGACCACTCAATGATAAAGGTAGTAGAACCGAGAAAAAAATGGCTAGCACCAATGGGATATGAAATGAATCATGATTTTGCTTTGAAATCTATCAATGCATTGTTGGCATTACCGATATACATCACTACTAGTAGGTTTGGTGTATATGAGGAAGCTAAGTCTAGAATCACAACAGACATAGAGATCGAAAAAATGTCAAGAAGGGCAAAGAAAATGAGAAAAGATCTCACAACAAAATATGGAAATGCATCTGACTCACCTAAGGAGTCACCGGTTGATGAGGCAACCGAAGGTCAGTTACAGTTGGCAACAAGCCCTGTGATAGCGAGGAAACCAAGTCAAACAAAGAAAAGGATCACACACTAGTTCCTCCCACCAATGATGAACAAGATATGCAGCTACCAAAACCTGAAGGAATGAAGACACGTTCATCAACTACTGCACAATCCACCAAGCAAGTAGAAGTAGTAAAAGTAGCAAAAAGAAGAGCAGCTACACTAACCAGGAAATATGTTAAGAGAAAGAACAAGAAAGTAGCTGAGACACCAAAGAAAAAGAGGAAATATATAAGAAATAAGGAAGATCTAGAGGATACAGAAACTAAAAATGATCCTGATCAATTCAAGTTAGTTTGTAATAGGGAAAGTACAATAGAAGAAATAATTGAAGATATAATTGAAAATGGAAATCTTACAGATCCAGGCATAGGCAAATTTGACAAAATGTCAATTGAGGACAAGACAAAGATAGAACATGCTATCGTCCAAATGATGATTAAATACAAGAGAGTACCGATGGAATTCACATGTGAATTGCCAAAAGAACTTGATGACAAAATAAGTGAGAGATGGGCTATTGCAATAGATACAGAGAAAAGGAAAAGAGAACGGTCACTAAGCTGTGCAGCCTCACACTATAGCTATGTTGTGGTAAGTGAATACATGACAAAGTATCAGGCTAGATTTCTAGTCAAGAATAGAGCTATGCAGATCATGGATGAGAATGTGGATGATATGGATGTCATATGTGATTCTCTATGGACATCAATTTTGAAAGCAGAAGAGAAAGTTGAACAGGAAGCATTCCTGAAACTGTCTAAGAAGAGACATAGTTCAAAAGATAAAGGTATTTTCATTGATGATAACAAAGGTAAGAAAATAGAAGACACCGGTATATCAATTACCGAGGTAATTGATATCACCGAACAAAAGGAAGAAATCAAAATTTCATAGGATGCACCAGATCAAGTTAAGATCTACTTGCAAAAGAAAACTGATGATGATGCACTCATTGAGGACATCACTAACGGTGATCCTGATGATGAGGATGACAAAGATGTGACAATTGCACCATACAAAGATGAAGCATTAAACACTGATAGTGTGCTCACATCTCTACCAAGTGAACTACTTGTACTTGTAGAGGTAGTTGAAATAATTTCACAAGTACAACCCAATGTGTCTCATCCTAAGTCAAATAAAGATACAACTGAGATTCAAGCACCTGAGCAACCTGCAGATACAAATGAGCCTACCAAACTAGAGGCATAGTCTACATAAACAAAGGAACCAAAAGAAACAAATTCAACCGAGGTGAACCCACCTGACACTACAACTGAGACTCCCACACAATCTACCGAGGAGCAGAAGAAGGATGATACAATGTCAACTAGGAAAGATACTCCAAGAAGTGAAGAAAAAGCTATTGTCATAAGTGAGAAGAAGTCACCTATTGCCCAGAAGAAGAAGAAGAAGAAAGCCAAAGGGTTGATCACCATTGATGAAGTTATCATTATACCAGAATGTGACCCGAGAACCCTAAGCCCCGAGGAACTAAGTAGATATGGGGAATTATGTTCAAGGAAAGTGACATAAGAGAAGTTAAGGCAAGAACACAAACGTAAAGAAGTGTTAAATGATGTGAGGGATATTCTACAATAGATAGTACCGGAAACAAATATTGATGAGAATACTCCCATCTTAGATCAACTTGCCACACTCGCTGACAAAATCAATGCCCTTGATACAGATGCAGACAAAAGAATAGAAGAAAGGGAAGAATCAAAGATTCAGAGCAAATTGGCAGAAAGGATTAGCACAGAAGTGGCACTGAACAAGGTAAAATTATCTAAGTTCATTACCGAGGTAAAATCTATCACCCAAATAATCTGTCAACTTCTAATCAAGTTGTGTACTTCAGACACCTTCACTGTAGAAGTCAGTGAAAAGATAAAAGGTTTAGAAGAAGAGATAAAGTTGAGTACACAAGTAGCTATTGCTGAGCCAACTACTTTCTTAAATCATATTAACCGAGTTCAAGAACTCTGGTGGCTGATAGCAGACTTAAGGAAACAAGAAGCACACATCATCGATCAGGTTATAGAGTTACAAAAAGAACTCACTCCTTACCTAAAAATTTTTGAAGCACACATTGTCAAAGCTGAACAACTTGTGGCAACACCAGAGATTTTGGTGTTGGATAATATCTTTGACATGCATGCACAAGTCGGTCTTGAGCATATTGCTCTTACCAACTTGAAAGAGGAATCGGACAACCTCTTAGAGTCTGTAAAGAAAACCCATCCACACATTTTTTATAAGATGTAAGTATACATTCTATTTATTTTTTTTTGCATTTGGCATTATTATAAAAAAGGGGGAAACCATGTATATGCCAAATAAGTATACTTTGATATGTATATTACATACTACCGGGAGCATGCACCGAGGGGGAGTACTTTGTACTTAGAAATTTTTGTTGTGGATATGTATATGGTGGAGACATAAGGAATATATAGAAACACTTTGTCTATATACATTTGAAGTTTTGATACTAATGCCAAAGGGGGAGATTGTTAATCTCTATTGAGCATTTTAGGTTGTCATTAGTATCAAAGGATAGTAAACAGGTTGATCGGTTACTTATATTGAGTCGGTCAGTAACCAAAAGTAAGACAGAGTAGTCAGTAAGGTCTTTACACTGAGCATCACATAGTTAACCGAGCACTAGCGACACCAACACCGACGGTTAGTAAACATTGAGCATCGTAGTATACACCGAGTAGATTATACAGTGTTTACCGATGATCATAGAAAATGGCATAGTAATCTGAAATGGTGCATTCTTCTATGCAAATGGTTACAATAGATCATAAAATGGTTTACCAAGATCGAGGAGCATTTATTGTAAATAGATACTCATTAAATGTAATGTTTATCTTATTGTAATAGTTGATCTAGGTTATTTTGCACCATAGATATTAGGGTTATGATTATTTCTGTAACCTAATTTTTGCTAAGGCAAAAAAATAGAACACTATATATTTTGTTTATTCACACCATTTTACAAGGTTGGGTGAACTAATATATATGAATCATGGAGAACTTGAAGAAATTGCCTATCTTCAAGACAATTAGTTTACCGAGCAGAACAGAGCACAGAGGATATCAGATTGAGTGAAATCAGAGAAGGCAACCGAGCAAAATAGAGTAGAAAACCATCACAGATAAGGTGATATTTTGATGAGCACTTATAGATCTATTTCAGACAATTGAGTTGTCAACTAGCAAATATTTACCTATTACTTTCTGACACTTGTGATAGAGTTTTGATAAATCTCTTAACAGAGTAGACTTAACAGTCTTATGTAAATCACTTAACCGAGTACACACTTCATTAGTGTTGTTTAAATCCTATAACTAGGTAGATCTAGCTGATCTGACATGTTACTCCTAACAGGGTAAGATCACTAGAAGTGATCAAAACTTGTAGCCTTAACAGGCAAACCTTTTCTATTTGCAGTAGTGAAGAATTTGTGGGGTGTCATCCCCACCGTAGTTTTTACCTTCTTACAAGGGTTTTTGCGTTACCAAAATACTCGTGTTATGTGATTGTCATATTGATTTCATGTTGTTTACTTTCTTAAGTTAACTAGATGATTGATTTATACAATTGTATTCAAGTTATTTTGATCGGTTATCATAGTATTCAATTATAGATCAGAAAGGTTTTTACAAGAAAATTTTTGTAGGCACTGATTCACCCTTCCCCTCTCAATACCTATCTCTCCTAATTCCAACAGTAGCTTGTATAAAGGAAAGAAACTTGTAATGTGAAGTAGCAGCATGTTATTGTATTGATGTATATTTTTGTATTATGTGAATTTTGATGTATGATTAGAGTAGTGCAATTTTGTGATTAGTTTTGTAAAAATCATCAAAGACAAATCAAAATATTGAAGATATTCAGCAGTAGTGAAAGGTTTTGTTCATTATCTTTTATATTGAATATTATCATTGTACATTGAGATGTTTGGGCAGTGAGCTCATCTTGCATACATACTATTGTATTTTGTAATACCAACTCCTAATAGGGTTGAGGCTTCTAACAAAGCCTAAGTCCTCTAACAAGGACCGAGACACTATACGAATGTAATAGACTCCTCACAGGGTCAATATCTTTCACAAGATACTTTTGATTAGTAGATCATTTGTGGGTAACATCCCCACTAGGGTTTTCCCTTGGCCAAGATTTCCTCAATAATAAATATGGTGTTATGAGTTCCATTGTTTTATGGCTGTATTTATTGTTCATTTTATTCAGTTTATTTTCTTATGCTTGAGTTACAAGTTAATTAATAATATCCATACTTGGGAAAAAGTTAAATTTTTTGAAATACTAATTCACCCCCCCCCCCTCTTAGTATTTCATATTTCTAACAAGAGTAACTATATAGTTTTATCACTTGGGAACAAAAACCATCAGGATACATTACCAGAGAGCAAAAAACATTTTTTTCATAATGATACGTTATTCGGAAGATGCAAAAGCATTAACGTAATTTGATAAAGTCATTCATTATGAATGCTACATTAAAAAAGAACATAAACCAGATGATGGAATAAAAAATATTTTGTTTGTTGGTTATTTTGCATACTGCACTTTCAAGATTGTAAATGGTGTACTTAGAATCAAGTTGGACTACAATGGCAATAACAAAAGGAAATAAGCTACCATTTTTTAGATGAAGTGTTGATGTTCACCTCTCAAATATGGATGATATACAATTTGCCCAAAAATAGGTGAGATTTTAAAAACTAGAGGGATTTTTGCTAAACAAACCAATCTTTTACTTATTGAAGCCATGCTCCCAGCATAAAAAATAGTCTCCTCATATGATATGTTTTATTTGTAGATATGTGATATTGTTTATTCAGACTCAGCAAGTATGACTCATCTAAATCAATGAAATGACATATATGGTGAACGAGGCTTGAAATGAAATAATGAACTAAAATTTTCTATGTTCATTTTGCATAACAATCGTGACATTTTAAACTTTGTTGAAAATCATTTGTTTAATGCTTATGAACAATAATAAAAAGGTATTCATATGCCTTCACAAGTTTGTAACTATGTATTTACTACTATATAACTTGACAGAGGAATTAATTGCTTTTGTCAATATTATCCTCCTAGATTCCATGAAATGACAATTGATTTCAAGTGTTTTCATTTATTTAACATGTCACAAAACTGACTTCAATTTATGTTAAAAGTATTCAATCTACTTCTCCCCCTCTATCTTCACCTCTACTTTTATCTCTTCTAAACTAAATATGCTAAAGGAAGGAATTTGATTCTTTGTGTCTCTTATTTAAATTCCCTTCACTTTAGAGCTATACTACAATAGAAATAATGAATAAGTCAAAACATGACATCTATGAATTCACCTTACATATCATTAA
Organism: Chamaecyparis obtusa; assembly: GCA_027943335.1. NCBI lineage: Eukaryota > Viridiplantae > Streptophyta > Pinopsida > Cupressales > Cupressaceae > Chamaecyparis > Chamaecyparis obtusa. The sequence continues at coordinate 5,678 of BSBK01000349.1, read as the reverse complement.
ATAAATGCCACACTAATCATCGTGACTCCATACATGGATGTAGAATTGGGATCTTCTATCAAAGATAGTACATGTGTCATCATGTTATGAAATAGGAATACGACACATGGATTCCCCCGGGGACAAAGGTGAGACCATAAGGTGAGTGCATGCAAAAATAAACTTAAATGAATTTAAATACACACATAATTATTTGATCTCATTACTAAGAAAGGGATCTTATAAATGAATGAATATAAAGGCTTGATTTAATAGCCTAAAAGTACTTCATGAGCTAAGAAAGTCACAAACAAATTAAAAATTAAAGTACATTAATTACACACAAGATCCTAGGGTTTAGGGTTATAGAGATTAAACCTATCAAAAAAATGAAAAATAAACCCTTAAAAAATTATTGCTTCAAATATGTTCAACTTGGGGTATAGAATGTGTTGACTTGGTGGTCAGCACCTCCTTGGAGATTTGTGATATGAATTAACCGCCTCTAGTGGATCGGGTTAAATCTAACATTTGTATTGGGCATTGGCAGTTTGAGCTTTTGGTGCAACATAAAATGATTCCAACAATTGGTATCAGAGCCTTGGGTCATGGGTTTGATTCTCCCTTCAATGGGTATTGAAGGCTCAGTCGGTGTCGAGGGGGAGATTGTTGACTTGGTGGTCAGCACCTCCTTGGAGATTCGTGACATGGCTTAACCGCCTCCAATGGATTGGGTTGAATCTGACATTTGTATTGGGCATTGATAGTTTGAGATTTTAGTGCAATGACAAATGATTCCAACAGAATGTACTCGAGAGTGTTTTGGTGAGGACTATTATGCATGATTACATGCTATATTTACTCAAACTGATTCTTGTAATGCAACCATATCTTATAGGTATTTCTTTAAATATTTCTCTCAAACATAGATAAACATTTCAAAATATTGTCTCGTATAAATGTAGATTTTGTTGTTGTTTAAATATATTAGTTTGTGCTATGAAACTATGGCAAAGGGGGCTCCTTTAAATCATGATTAAAGATCACCCAAATAGTTAATGAGAATTTAAACTTTTTCATATTTGTTTTCAATTATATACTTCTATCAACAAAGTTGCATATCTTTAGTACTTGTGGATGTTTCAAAGTCTTGTTATTCCCTTTGTGTATCAACGATTATGGTTGCAAGGAGCTTTTTGTGCCTTTTCATAATGGCCCTTCTTGTTTAGTTATATAGATCTTAATGTCTATGATCTCATAACTAGGTCTTCTCCAAATACATTTAATGGATTTAGATATTAATGTTCATGATCTCTTAATTAGTTATGCTCTATTATAATTGGGCTCTAACTAGGTTTTATGACCCAATCGATTATTTTTGAATCAGACTAACAAATCATTTCTATAGTCCCACAAAACAAAGATTTCAATTATATCAAAATAGAAATCTGAGTTGTGGAAATTCATGCTCTCTTATGAAGAGAGACCATTTTTTAATTCTTTTGGCCCATCTAACTCATGAAAATGTAGGCTTTTCAAACACATGTCTCTTGAAACTACTAAGGTTGGAAATTTAAATTCAATTGGAGTAAAGTCTATATATCAATCTATGTAGACTCAAATATATTCAGTTCAATTTTTGTATGCTAATTTTGATGTGGGTATTTATGATTGATTGTGGTTGTTGGCAAATGGGGTGAGTAGAAGACTTCTTTAGACAATAGGTATAAAACCTAAAAACTATATTTTATCATTCCAATTTTAATTATATATTTCTTCTCTTTTTCTTCACAGATTCATGGAATTTTCAGGCCATAGAAAGAAATAAAATGGTATGACCATCTTAAACCTTTTATGTTTTTATGTGGTTTTTATGTTACAAATTGCAAAGTTGCATGTGGACATATGTAAAGTAGCATCTCTAAATGATAGGTGTTTTAGGGGTTTTGGTACATTTTGTGCCACATGTAAGTGTGTTTGATCTTTTGATTGTGAATATTGATTCAATTGTTTGCCTTGTTGAACAAAAAATATAAAAGAAATTATTTCTATTTGGATATTAAAGTAATTAAAGAGACGCCAATTGAGAAATAATTCACACCTAGTTATCTGTGTATGGAAGTTGATTTTTGTCATCATAAAGAGGTTGAGGAGTATATAAATTTTGTGGCATTGCTACTTGGGAATGGTGGTCACAAGCCTGATTTATCATGTTTTTTCTTTTCCTTAGATTAAATCAGTTGCATTAATGGGCTAGTTAGCTGGAATAGAGAGACACTTACATATTTTTCCTCCTCTTAGCATATGTAATTGTTTATGGATGAAAAAAATGATGTTTCTTCCGTGGGTTCTTAATATGTATAATAACTTCTTTTGTACAAGCTTAAATTAGCAATTAGATTGGCTGATAATTTTCTCATAGTGAAATATAGTTAAAACTTGGAAAATTTTAGTATATTGTTTGTAATAATATGGGAAATGGTAAAACAAAGGCATCGTGATAGAAAATATCCTCAGAGGTTTACTTTTATTCTTACTAGTAAATATGATATTTATTATCAATAATTATTAAATATTACAAAATTGTAGACACGACAAGGTGTCCATGGAACACAACGGACAAATTTTTTAGGTCAATCTAAGAAACCATTATTAAATATCAAAGAACTTAGAAAGGAACAAATTAGTTGTTTTCTCTAGAAAGGAAGTTTCATGGCTAGCAAGAAAGGTTCAAATAGTCCCCTTTCATGTCCAATTGAATGCCTTGGAAACTTATAAGAAAATGCACTTGGTAGGCATTAAGTTAGTCTCCACAACCTCTTTTAGCATCCTACCGAACTGTGCTGAAAATAGGAGAATTGCAACTTGCCATAGATATGAATCAAAGTATAATTAAATGGTTTTTTATCATATGTTTGTATTTGCTAGTGTCTTGGTGGGACATGTATTCAAAATATGGAAGAATAGACAAGGTGCATGAACTATTGAAAAACACTCCAAAAGTTGTGATCTCATAGACTGCAATGCTTAAAAAACATGAATAAAATGGTGTTCTACATATTAGTGGATATCTTAATAAGACTTGTTTGTAGATCAGTTGCTCTAGGATAAATTTCTATATTGATATGGTTCCTATCTAGGTTCTTTATATGTAGTTTCTTGGTAGTGACACTCAGAAGGCCTTCTTTTATGCGTTATTTACTAGTTTTCTTGCATCTACTTATGTTTTTGTAGGTCTACAAAAGCTCCTTAGCATTTCAAATCCCATTGAAGAAGGGTTAATATAGGCTTTCTTAAGATCTATTAATGAGGGTCAAAGGTTATGCACTCCTCAAAGATTTTCTTTGATATTGAAGTGCATTGTGAACTTGGTTGTAGTCCTTGTTGTCATCAAGGAATGTTTTGGATGAAATTTGTTATTCCTCATGTAAATTAAATCAACAATTCACTAGTGTTTTTCTATGTGTTACCATGTAAAATATTGCTTTAAAGGCTAATACAATGAATGTAATGCATTAAGGGTATGAGCTATGCCAAGTTTGCCTATCTATAATTTATGTTTGTATTATATTTTCTAGAATAAAAAAGTTTATTATTGAAATAAAAAATCTAATGTCGAGACATTAGTTGACACCATTTGAAACTTTAAATTTATGTCTTTATCTTGACCTTGTCATTTGAAACCATTTTTTTTTCTATTTATAAACTATCAAATCTTATATGAAGACCCACTCACAACTTGTTTGTAGGTCTCCAAACTGATACAAATTGTTATAGTTCAATAATATTGATTTTTAATTAGAATAATTGATAGGGTGATGAGTAAATCCTAAAGTTTATAGTAGGATTTGGATTCAAGTAATCATACATTTTCTTCATATCTTAGCAGAACTTCACCACCCTGCAACTTTTTCTTATATTTTACTTCACAAACATTATACATTAATAGATTTCAACTGCCTCGATCATGAATGCTCTTCCAATCTTGATAGAAACTTCACTGCCCTACAACTCTTGTTAAAATATAAATACATTAATAATGAAAAAATTTGAGCTATCATTTAAAATTTTTATTTGATTTATAAATTCTAAATATAATACTTATTATAATATTATTAAATTCTATTATATTTATGATAAAAAGTGTTAAAATAAATTAAGTTATCCTTTAAAATTACTATTTGATTTAATATTTATACATATAATATGTATTACAATTTATTAAATTATATTATATTTATGATGAAAAGTGTTAAAATTGTATCTAAAATTAAATACAATATATTTAGAAAATTAATATCTAACATTTAGTCTTAGAAAATGATTACATCCTTTAAAAGTTAAATTTCCTTATAATATTTGTAGATACTTGAAAATGTCCACTTCACTTACATCACCTGATTTATCTAATCATCATATCACCTAGTATAGACAACACAATCTTATCACTTTATGCCTACAAATTAATTAAATGATTCTTTTAACTTATTTAATTAATGTCATTTATCAATGTATCCCTTTTCATCTTTATAAATTAAATAGTTTTTGAATTATTTAATTATTTTCATCAATTTCTTCTAGTTTACAATAATTAAATAATTTTTTAAATTTTCATTTTTAGATTGCAAGAATCAGTATAGCACCTATTATAAACTACAGTGATGTGACTGATAATGTTGGCATGAAACGTAATCCAATACCACGTGGGTTGTGGGAGGTTGGACCTTGTGACCTCGTGCTTTACCACAAGAAGCTCTTGCTAATCAAGACAAGCCCCCAACTTGAATTATTTTAATTATTTATTTAGTTATTTATTCATCAAAATTTTAGAATTTAATTTAATTTGATCAATTATTCTATGTATAAATAAGTTTTCTCTAAAAATAAATAAAATAATTTTTGTATTTATTTTAAGTACATGTGAATTAAATAATTATTTAATTAGTTATTTCGTGCATTTCCACCTCACTACTTAAGTAATAGTCACTTGTAGTCTTCTCTTCAATCTATTCAATCAATTGACAACCACTCTTACTTATTTAATCAATCAAATTCACTTCACTTCTTCATGCACTTAGTTCACTCAATAATGTAATCATTTAACTCCTCCATCTTCTCAATCAATTGCTCTCATTAATTCTTAATAATTGATAGTCCAATATATCTCAACTGATCTCTACCATTGATTGATACTAGGAAAAAATCTATAAATGCAACCTTCATTCATATCATTCTCTAAACACAATTTTAAATCTTTTGCACTATTATATCACTTTTCATGCTTGTGCATTCTAAGAAACAACATTATCATCAATCAAAGAGAGCTTGAGGAAACAAGAGATACAAAAACATCAAGTTCCTTCCAATAGTACATTGGGATATGCATTTAGAATTAGGAATAAGTGGGATTATTAGTTTGACTTTAAATAAGTAGTTTTTTGCCAATTGCATCCTTCTTTGTTGAATTGTGCACGATGTTAAGCATATTTCCTGATGTTTGACTTGATTAGGATTTTTTTTCTCATAACAAAATCGCTTTTGACTGGAGCTTTGAACTAGTGAGACCACAATGGGGGCCCCATCCCCATACTAATAGTCACATGTCTGAGGCATTAACACCTCTCTTTTTTTCTTAACATCTACTATTCTCCTTGTCTCTCCATGTATTGCGCACACACCTTATCCCTCCACTTAGCGCA